>VWZE01008816.1:750223-802345 GCA_013396675.1 Eubucco bourcierii
GGGCAGTGCGAACTGCCGGAGCAGCCGCCGGCCGCCGTGAGTGCAGGCAGGGGGGCGGGATGCACCGGGACCCCCGCCCTCCCTGCACCTGATGGGGCTCAACTGCCCAGCCCGGCCCTGCGTGGGGAACGGGACGCGCGGAGTCGGGTGGCGGCGGCGGGAGGGGGGGAACGCGCCCCTTCCCCGGATGGCTCCGGCAGCGGCTGCGTCGCCGAGCCCGGAGCAGAAACTTTTCGGCGAGTGTCGGCAGGCTCTAGGCTAACCTCGCTCCCCTCCTCTCCTTGTTCTCCTCTCCCACCTCTCCTCTCCCTCTCCTCGTCCTCCTCTTCCTCCTCTTTTTTTCCTTTTTCTCCCCCGCCCCGCACCGCTCCTCTCCCCCTGCCTTTTGTCTCCGCAGATATCGGCACACAAAGCTGGTCCCAGATTTGAGCGGCGGCGAGGCCCCCTGATGAGCCAACCCTGGGGAGCGCTATGGATCTGACTAAGATGGGCATGATCCAGCTGCAGAACCCCTGCCACCCCACCGGGCTCCTGCACAAAGCCAACCAGATGCGCCTGGCAGGGACACTCTGCGACGTGGTCATCATGGTGGACAGTCAGGAGTTCCATGCGCACCGGACGGTGCTGGCCTGCACCAGCAAGATGTTTGAGATCCTCTTCCACCGCAACAGCCAACATTACACCCTGGACTTCCTCTCGCCAAAGACCTTCCAACAGATCCTGGAGTATGCCTACACTGCCACCCTGCAGGCCAAGGTCGAAGACTTGGATGATCTGCTCTATGCTGCTGAGATCCTGGAAATCGAGTACCTGGAGGAGCAGTGCCTGAAGATCCTGGAGACCATCCAAGCTTCCGAGGACAATGATACTGAGGTCACCATGGCCGACGGAGCCACCACCACCAATGCTGAGGAAGAGGAGGAGAGGAAGTCAAGGTACATCAAGGGCCTCTTTATCTCCAAGCCCACTGGTGAGGAGAGCGGCTATGCCAGCACAGCTGGCCAGAGCCTGACCGGAGCTGCAGCACAGCAGAGCCCCTCAGCCTCTGCTTCCTTCGGCCCCCTCTCTGCCATGAGTCCCACCAAGGCAGCAGTGGACAGCTTGATGACCATCGGACAGTCACTACTGCAGGGTGCATTGCCACCCACTGCCCCTGAGGACTCGCACCTCAACAGCCGCTGTCCCCCTAGCCTCGCCGAGGTCAAAACCGAAGTGATGCAGGTGGACGATGCCTCCAGCCATGACAGCCCCCAGACGGCCGAACCAGGTGCCTCCAGTGGGGAGAAGCCTGACGAGAAGGGCAAAGAAGGACCCGGGACCCCAACCCGCAGCAGCGTCATCACCAGTGCCCGTGAACTGCACTACACTCGTGAGGAGGGTGCTGAGCCACCACCCGAGTCTGGCCAGGAGCTGCCACTGCCAGAGCCCTCCGCTGCCATCGCCCAGGGTGAGAAACCCATGGGCATCTACACTCTGTTGCCGAACCACAAGACTGAGTCGGTGCTTGGTGTGCCACCGGCTGTGGCGTCCGCCCTGCACGTGCAGCCAGCTCTGGCTGTCTCCATGGACTTCAGTGCCTACGGGGGGCTGCTGCCCCAGGGCTTCATCCAGCGGGAGCTCTTCAGCAAACTGGGGGAGCTGGCAGCTGGCATGAAGACAGAGAGCAGAACCCTGGGCGAGCAGTGCAGCGTGTGCGGGGCAGAGCTGCCAGACAACGAGACCCTCGAGCAGCACAGGTGAGTGCCAGCGCCGCGCTGCAGCCTTCCGTACCAGACGGCATCTTGCCAGAACATTTCAGTTTTCGGTTGGATGTTGTATGTGGTAGTGCAAAGCTCTTGACGGGCACCCCAAAGCTGTGAGGTGTGTGCAGAGAGGCAACTGTTGCAACTTTCCAGGTCTGATAGCCATGCCAGGAGGTTTCTTCCAGCAAGTATGGGCTGGGGAGGGCAACCTGGATGGGGCTTGGGCCACAGGTATTGCTTGCTAGTATAAACCGCACGGCTGCTACCTTTCGAGTCAGAATCTCTGTGTGGGTAGTGTGTAAAGAGGTACTGTGGATCTTGCCCACCCTCTGCTGGGAATGGATCCCTCCGCTGCCAGCAGCTGGATGCTTTCATGTGAGGAGAGACCTGCAGCACAACCACAGCGATGACATTTGGGATTGCAGCGTGCCCAGTGCCCAACCAGCCTGGCAGTTTCCTGCTGCTCAGCTTCCCAGTTTAGGAGATATTTCCACTTTGCACAAAGTGACACAGGAATCAAGGCTGGGTGAAGCTGGGGTACACACAGAGCCATGAGTCACTCCCTACAGGGACAGCTTCAGAGTAGAACCTCCAGCGGCTGTGATTTCAGGACTCCAAGCCAAGGGTTGCAAGATCTTTGTGCTCATGCCAAGCCCCATACCTGCAAGAGCTGGTGCAGGGCCAGGAGCTCAGTGGTCATTGTCAGGACGTGAGTTTGGTGCTTCTGTTTAACAGCTCTGGGAGTGTGGACCAGAAGTCACCCCCGGCTTTGTATGGGGAATGGAATAGTGTTACTGTTGCATCTAAATTGGCATTGCCGCCGAAACCTCTCGGTGTTGGGTGTGCATTGGAGAGCGCGTGGTGCTGGTCCCCAACACAGCAGCAGCCCTGCTGTGGCAGGACAGCAGCACTGGCACAGTGCTGGAGCTGCTCGCAGCCTCCCTGGGCTGCACACCGCGTCGGATTTTTAATGACTCAACAGGTTGATTAGTCCTGATGCACATAACCTAGCTGGGGATGGTGGCCGTGGCCGTGTGCTCGCCATCTGGGGAGCTGATGCTGCTGACACGCGGGCAGCGCGGGATATGCCAGAGCTGGCATCGGGTGCTGGAGCAGCAACCCCACACATTTAGCCCACGAATGTGTCCAGTGAGGGGGACTGCCAGCTCCACGTAGGTCTGTGAGTGACAGCAGCATCGCCTCCCAGTCTGGTCAGTGGCTTGGATCCTGCAGGAGCAGCTGGCACACTTTGGAGGGGTCCCCAGCTCTATGAGGGTGCTCAGCTGCTCTGCTTTGTTCCCCACTGGGCGGGTGGCAGAGCTGGGGTTCGTGTCGCTTGGCGTACCCAAAGCTGTGGCGGTTTGTGGTGATGCAGACCAAACGTCACTGGGGAGAGCTGCAGTGGAGGCTCAGGGAGAATTTTAACATGCTTTTCCTCCACGGTCTCCAGAATTTCCCCTTCCCTCTGTGAGCCCCAGAGCAGTGGCTGGTGCAGCTGCAGGACAGGGCCATGCTGGGGTTGCCTGTGGCTCTGCAGGGTGGATGGTGAGGCCAGATCCTTCCCTGAGTGGTCCAGAGATGGAGGAGCATGGCCCAGCCTGCCCAAGCTGGGCTCCTTCTGACAAGCATGACCGCAGCTGTAGCTGATTTCTCAGTCATTGTTGAGCCCTGTCGGAGGCTGGGTGTGTGCCAGGCTCCTGTGGGCTCGTGGGTCCTGCCAGACCGTGGAGCTGAGCTCCGACCCCTGCATGCAAAGGTTCGAAGGCAGTGGCTTTGGCTCTGTGTGCCTGTTGGTGCTTTCACCTGGTGCTGGCAAACTTCAGGGCGAGCCAAATCCTTTGAGCCATTTTTAAACCTGTGAGACCATCCATGCTGAAAGGTGTTGGGCAACAGTCAGAGACAATTACCTGCCCCACACCCCTAAAAGTCTAACCCAAGGTACATTGTGTGCAGACTCAGTCTCATGTGGCCTTTTTACAGTGTTTGCTTTCTAGTACCTTGTGAGAATGACCCTTGCTGTGGGGCGGGGGGGACACACGGACCCAGTGTGTTAGCAGAGTTAGCAGAGCTGTTGAGCACCTGTCTAGGCTGGGCTCTGTAACTTGGCTGGCTCTGTAACTTGGCTGGAGCAGTTCTGGTGCTGGTGGCAGCTGCACTGTGCTGTTTACAGCCACCTTGTCACTCCACTGCCTCGTGAAGAGCTGACCTGAGGAGCACTGCACCCCACACTGAGGTCTCAGCACTCCCTCCCTGAACTGGACAGGATGTGTCCCGGACACCTGGCACTGCTCAGAGCCAGCAGCTCTTGCAGACCTTCTACTGCCGTGTGCTCACTGCTGTGGTTTTGCTTTCCAACCCCAGGTGGAAAGGTGCCCAGAGCAGGTTCACTCCCAGTTGCAGAGAACTGGGGGCTGGGGAATGGCACCTCCAGCACAGGCAGTGCCAAGGGATGCCTGGCATGGTGTTTGGTTGCCCAGCATGGTGGCTTTCATGTGCAGAACCCCAGCAGGTGACATGCAGAACCCAAAACTGTCCAGAGCTGTCTCTGCAGGGTGCTGGATGAGGCAGTGCCTGTTTGCACTGCAGCAGGAGCCTGTGCATATGGTGGGATGTTTGTTTTTACACACACACACACACACACACACACACACGCCTCCAGAAGCATAAATATCTGTGAGTGTGCTTACAGCTTCTGAGCCTTCCCAGCCTCCTGAGCCTCCTCCCTCTCTTCATTAGCAGGGGAAGTGCACAGAGGATAAAGCAGAGCAGGGCCAGTCTGGCTTGTCCCTGGGCTTTGGGATTCAGTGGGGGTTTGCTCACCCTGGGTGATGGAGGGTGTCATGGGGATGGTTGGCTGTGCTGACCCTGTGAGGGAGTGTGGCTCCTGCCCATACTCATGACAGTGCTGCCTGCCCCCTGGCACCACACGGGCAGCTGGCAGCAGTGAGCTCTGCCCTTTTGATGTCCGCAAACATTGGTGCTGGCTCTGATCGAGGGGTTTGTGTCCCTAAACCCGCCAGCTCCTCACTGCCCTTTCTCATGTTTTCCTTCTTCCCCACACTTGTAATTTTGACTAATTGAGTGTGTATTGAGTCGTCGACTCTTTAAATTTTTTTTTATAAAAGATTTCCTTCTGGGTTCAGCAAAGTTCAAACTTAATCTAATGTTAACATCGATCGCTGCTTCTAATTGAAGACAAAAAGCTATAGTTCAGCAGCCCTTTTTGGGCTCGTTTGTGTGAGGAGAAACCTCCTGAGCTGCACCACAAGCGCTGCACTGAGACCAGAGTAATTTCTCATTGAGAAATTAAATGCCTTAACACTTTGTAAAAGATGTATTTTCATTTTTGGGATGTTGATAGCAACAGGGCAGATCACAGGCAGGGATGCAATTCCATAAAGTTGATTCATGGCACAGCTGAGCACCCAAAGCCTCCAATGCCACCCAGAAACTTGCCCACCGTGGTGATGCCATGTGCTGTGTCTGTGCGAGGTGAAGGTGGTAAGCTGGAAAATGAAGGTGCTTTGGGTTGATGGAGTTGTGAGGCCCATGGAGGCTGTCAGTGGTCCCCTAGGAGTGGGCTGGACTGGAAGGTTCCTGTCCTTGCGGGGAATCCACCTTGAAGAGCATCTCAGGTCCAGTTTCCTGGTCTGAGGTTGGCATTTTGAAGTTTCATGGTTGACCTGTCACTTGAAAGATGTCTGCTCCCCAGAAGGGTTGTGGGCAGGACTGAGGAACCTTGCTCTTCCACTTCAGCTTCTGTCTGGCCACACCACCCCACTGCAGAGTTTTGCCCTCTTTTCCCCTTGCTGAAGCACAGAGGAGCAACAGATCTACCTGACTGCTTCCAGATCCAAAATGATCCTGCTTGAGGTCACTGCAGTGTCATGTGGGGTCCTGGTCCCACAGTCCCTGTGACAAGCAGCCTGTTGGGCCTCTGTCTGTGTGGAGCTGTAACACTGACGCTGTAGCAAGTCCTGCACAGCCCTGCAGGAGGATAGTCCAGGCTCTGGCTCTTTCTCGGGCAACCTCACCTCCATGCGTCTCCAGCGGGCTTAGCCAAGTGCTGCACAACCGATGCCATCAGGCACGTTGACACTGCTCAGCGTGTCACAGCACACGCAATCACAGTGCACCAGTACAGCAATAACCATCATGCATCCCCAGTGCTTGGTGACGTCCTCTTAGTGATGATTTTGGTACTCTGGCACAGTGGCTGGGTTTTATTTTATTTTAAGCATTGGGCAATTTGTGTTCCTCTGCAGCCAAACCTTTACAAAAACAAAGAAAAACAGAAAACAAGTGGGGGAGGGAAACCAAGCCACAGCCCCCCAAAGCCTGCCCATGATTACTTCCAGAATCCAAGGACCCCGCAGCAGCTCCAGTTTCTTGCTGATGGGCCTTATTAGTGGCACCTGGCATCATAAGGGGCTAATGGGAACCAGTGTCGGCGGCCGCGCGGGGTGAGGAAGCCCTGATTAGCTTTATGGGCAGGGGGACATGCCCCGCGCAGGAAATGAATGTTGCCGCTGAGGGCCGCGGCGCTGACCCCGAGCGTGTAACCTGTGAGTGCCAGCCGAGACCCCGTGCAGGATGCTTGGGATTTCGGGGGCTCTCTGGTTCTTGTCACAGGCAGAGTGGGATAGGCTGAGCTGTGCTGCAGCCTTGAACTTTTGATTTATTCAGTGGGGGACTTAACCATTTCCATACCCAGCTCCTGGCATGGAGCAGGCCACATTACTCCCACGTTATTCCCTCGTTACTCTGCATCACTTTAGCTGTCTGGGTGATGCCTTTTAAAGCCAAACTCTGGGATTCCCACCAGAAAACACCAACTTTGAATGGCTTTCCATTTTATTTCTTTCCCCCTTTGCCCAGTACTAGCTTCTGTGCCTTTCCCACTGATGGGCTGTCCAGCATGGCTCACACCGTGCAGCTCACTGCTGGCAGAGAAGCTTCCCAGGGCGATGGGGATATTGCCTACTACCCACGCTGCAGCCACCTTCCCCAGCCTTGCTCATGTACCCTGAGGAGCAGGATAGGTGGATCTGCACCAACCCATCCCCATCAAACACACGGCTGTGACCCTAGTAACAAAACCCCCCTGGATCAAGGACACTGGGATGGCCTTTTCCCACAGCATGCTTGTTTGACATCCCTTGCTCACGCTCCTCCACGAGCTCTCCGGAGCCCTTGCAGCTCTCCTCATAACTCCAGGAGTGATGCTGGTTCAGGATGCATTCATTGGTCACCTGGAGAGCTGGTGCTGTGCCAGGGGTTATGGAAGTGGTGCAGAGCATCCTAGGCAACTTGTGACAGAGCATCCCTGCAGCCTTTCCCACTCTGATGCGATGATGGCTCTTTAGTTGCACCAGTGCATAAATCTGTTTGCTTTGGATGGAGTAAAGTGATCTGCATTTCCCTTTTTGCTTGCAATTAGCAAGAATTTTCGTTTGGTCCCCCCACCTCCCCTCCTTGACAGCTTCAAGAGAGGTTTTAAATGAGTAATTACTAAATATTTCCCGGCAGCCAAACACGGGGCCATGGCATCTCCTGTTGCAAAAGTGAAAAATATTTCTGTTTGCAGTTAATTTTAGTGGCAGGCAGATCATGTTAACTGGGTGTAATTGCTTCCAGAGATGGCAGAGGGTTTTGTGTGTTGGGATGAAGGGTCTGGTAAGTGCTCACTTCCTGTGTAAATTAGCCTGCTCCATTCATTCCTCCTCACCCCGGCAATCCTGGCTTGTGTCACGCTGCCTGCAAGGGTTTTTTTTCCCCAGCCCGGTGCTGGGCAGATAGGCATGTTCTGGCGAGTTCAGTCCTTGGCCAGGATCGATCCCTCCCTCACCATCACTGGTGGGTGATGTTGGGATGTGCTAGCATCTGCAGCCGATGAGTGATGGGTGCCCCAGTGCATGCAAGTGCCAGCCAAATGCCACTGTGATGGCAGCACACTCACACTTCTCGGGTCCCGTTGGGCTGCCTGAAAGTTGGCTCAGTCTCCAGCCCTGGCAGAAACTGCCACCACGACATGGGACAGGGACTGGCTGAAAGAAGGAGGGTGTCACACAGGATCGTCTGGGTGGAACACTGTAACAGGAGCAGCAGAGGAAGATTTGTGCATCCCGAGTCCATGCACGCAGGGTGGGCAGGTTCACGTGTCGTTAGGCACTGCTGACTGTGAGCTTACAGCTTTCCATGCAGTTGTGACATCTACTCATGTTCCCAGGCTTGAGCCTGGGTGCAAAGGGCTGCTGTGGGATGCTGAGGAGCGTTGCATGTGTGTCTCGATCTTCACCTAGGCTGAATCATACCCGAAGCGCTGTGTCGGTTTGAGTTCCCATTTGCCCTCGCAGCGCCTGGGTAACTGCTGCAGTTGTGTGGGCAGCAGCAGAGACCCCTGCAGCAGCACTGGGCACAGCTGGCCCACATGGCCGTGCGGGTGAAGGTGGATTCCGCGTTTTGTCCCTGCCGTCCGCAGAGTTGCCATTTTGCAGGCGCAGAGGAGAGGGCATAGCTGTCGAGTTAGGGTTGAAGGCGAGGCTCCACGTGCTGGCCGGAGGCCAGGGCCGCTGGTATCGTTTTCCCTGTAGTGTTCTTAACTGATTTTAAGTAGATTATGGCTGGACGCGCGCCCCGCTGGGCCGCTTTAGTTTTCCATCGGCCTTGGTCGCCTCGGTGTAGTTTCACTGGCGCGCTGCTTAGCGGGCGAGCCGGCACGGCGCGGCCGAGGAGCTGCTTCTGCAGGCAGGCAGGAGTGCTGCGAGGCTCAGCGAGCCCAGGCCCAGCCGCACGCCATAAATCGGCGTTAAATGCCCTGCTTTGTTAGCACTGTCAGTGCGGGAGATGGGCTCCTTATCTGCGTGTATCGGCCAGGCTGATAACCCCGAGCTCTGCTTAGTACTGTACAAGGAGCGGAGCCGCTGCCGTCTCCCTGCGCCGCGGCGGAGTGCCGGGGAAGGGCCGCTGGATGCTGGCATGAGGGTGAGCAGAGGGTGCTGACAGGGGTGGTGCCACAGCACACACCTTACCTGCTGCAGAGAGGACCTCTGCACCCACTATTAAAAAGGCACCTCCATGTGCCTGCAAACAGCGGTCACGGGTTGGAGGAGGAGGCTGCTGTTCACCTTGGTGACCTACAAAGACGGCAGACATCGACGGAGCGGAAAAACAAAGAGAAACTAAACGCCCGCAGCCGCGAACGCCAGCACCTTTGCATCGCCAGGGAGCCCGCAGGGTCAGACAGAACCCCGACACCAGCCTTTCGACAGGTCCCTGGGAAGTGGGCACTGCCGTTTGGAGTGCTAGACACTGATGCCCATGTGGAATAACTGTGTCACAATGCCATGTCCCAGTCGGTTTTCTTGTTGAAAGACACCAAAACACCTGTATGGCTCCTGCCATTGTGCCCCTTGGCTGGCAGAGCCAACCCCTGGCACAGCAGGTCTCTTCTCCTGCATGCAAAGCTTGGGCTCTCCCAGGGCTGAAAATGGATTTCCCCTTAGTGAGGACCTTTGTTGACTGCAGAGTACTTCCTAGGGCCTTCTCTAAAGGCGCAGCCCAGCCCCTGCACCTGTAGTCAGGAGAACATCACTGTTGCCCATTGTTTGATGCTGATTGTGCACCCATATGTCAGTGACACCCACGTGCTGTTTCCAGCTCCATCGGCACCACTGGAAGTGCTTTTGCACCCTAGCCAGCAAGTGTGGGGACAGTGCTGGGCTCCCTGTGCTTTGCCCTTTGTCACCTTTCCCCTTCTTCTCTCCCTGAATTATTTATAGCAAATGATACTAGAAAGGAGCACTGAGGAGGAAGTGTGATTCACCCTCCTGCAGCCTGCACTGGCATCACCACAGGCAGAGCACTCGCTGAGTGGTGTTTCTTGTGGTATTTAGGGACAGGTTGTACTCATTTTGCCATGCAGAGACTAAACCTGTGCAGGCTGCGCCTCGGAGAGATTCAATTTAACCACAGCACGGTAAAAAAAGTCCAAGCCAAACCTAGCTTGTGTTCTTGGAAGAGAGCACATGTGGCAGCACCAGGCTCACCCGGGTGCATCAGGCGTTGCCAGGTTTTATTGCCTGTCTTTGGCTGGCCCATTGGCATTGTGCTGCGGCTTGGGAGTGGGGACGGCCATGAACCTGGGCATCCTCATTGCTCAGGTCTGGAACTAAATGCTCCAGTTCTTGCAGGACAGGGCTACCTGCTGTGGGGGAAGCAGAAAGGGGATGGGCAGAGGCTGCTCAGTGCAGGCAGAGACAGTGAACCACTCCCAGAGCGTGTGAACTGGGGCTGGTGGTGTGACGCGCACTGGTGACAGGCGTCTTATCACGGCTGGGCATGGGCTGCGGTTGCTGCCTGCTGCGCAGTGCACACAAACTGCCTTGGCGTGGGAGAGATAAGGCACAGGCATTGTGCAACACCCACGCCTCACCAACCCTTTGCCAGCCTTCTTCTACCCACACCAGCACGACACTGGCACACAGTCCCACATGCATCCAGCCAGAGGGCATGAGCAATGGCAGCATGTGTATTGCCAGCACCGGGGAAGGTCCTCTGTGACAGCGGCACATGGCGAGCCTGGTGGATGGTGGCATTGGGTGGTCAGAGCATAGTTTTAGCTTGTGCACTGGGCCCCTTTCCATGAAACACCCAGAACCAAACCCCTCTGCACCCCCTGCTGCTCAGCTGCTCTTACCAGGAACAGGAGGATTTCCTCTGCTCTCTCTTCCTTCCCCTCTCTTCAGAGAAGCGATCCCCAGCGGCAAGCGACGACGCTTCTGCAAACCAGAGCGATAGCTGGAGGTGACCGCTAGCATGCGAAAACTTTTTGGGCCACTCTGTCCATATTGGCCTCACCTTTCAGGGAGCAAAGTAGGGACACGCCTGCAGATTCCCAGGCTCAGTAGGAGCTGGGGTTGGTGGATGAAAACTTTCTCCATGGCCAAAAAGTGGAAGGAGTTGTTGATTTTGCTTTTCAGGTCCCCATGTCCTGTTGCTGTCAGGGACGGGAAAGGTCATTCTGACCTTGCTCACCTTCCCCCAGCCTTGCCATTCGTTGTGACCCTGAGTGAAGAGCAACATTTTATTGGGGGTTTTGGGGGGGATTTTGAGCTTTGTGTTTCTGGGGGATGTAGGGAAGATGGTGTACAGGACAGGGGCTGTGAGTGATGGCTGCTGTGGTGGGAACTGGGCCACAAGCAGCTCCCAGCCTTCAGGGTGCTGAGTCAGCAGTATCTGGGCAGGAGCAGAGCAGGAGCAGGGACACTCCCAGTCCTGCCTCCAGGATACCCCCAGCCCTGCTCACAGGACCCAGCTTCCCAGTATCTTGGCATGTGAAGGCCATTGCTCGTATTGATTTCTGGCGGCTCTGACCCCTTGGCTGCAGGCAGCTCTTCTCTTAGCGTCTTCCAAGTGTAACTGAGAGCAGCCCAGAAATGTTCATCACCCTTCCCCCATTAATTAGGGCTGCCCAATGCATTATTTAGCGGGGTGGGAGCTGTAGCAGGCAGGTGCTGAGTCCACCCAGCACATGGGTGGGAGGAGTGGAGGGCTCTGGCAAGTCATATGCCATTGACATGGACATTGCTCTGCATGAGCCTGGGTGATGCCAGCCAGTGCTGCTCTGGACACTGGGGCAGCTGCCAGGCAGAGCCAGGAGTAGAGCTCACATTGGACCTCACCACTGGGACAGGGACTCATCCAGCTGTGGCTGTCTAGAAGCAGATGGGAAGAAGATGACAAAAGAGGGTGGTGGGGGCTGAGGTCAGGGAACCTCACAGAGAGCAGAGGTGAGCATATTCCGAGGCTGTCTCTCAGGATGCTTTCCTTCTGATCCCACAACGCATGGCAGGGTTCACTCTGCCAGCCAAGTGCCAAAGGCTTGATGCTGCCACATAGGCAACTGTGCCACATCCTCCTCCTTGGGCTGGAGGTGGAGAGCAGCTCCCTGGTTAGTCCCTTTGTTGCTAGGTGCAGGAGGAGCCCTCTGCAGTGAACTTCCCACTTGAGAAGCTAGGGCTAGGGCTGCCACAGGCTGCCTGTGCCTGGCTGCCAGTCCTTGGCACCATGGCTTCTTGTGTGCCTCAAGTAGGCTTTGCATCCTCGTTGGTCTCCTGGTTTCACAGTTTCAGTCCCTTGTGCCAAATATACTCCACGGCACAGAGTCTGGCTGGGTTTGGTGGAGTTTAAGGATTTTCCACCAGGCCCAAAAGATGGCAGGGGTGCGTGGGAGCCAGAATCTGCTCTAGATTCTGCCATGCAGGGTTTGCTTCACCATGAGGCACCCTGGGAAGGAACACTGCCGGCAGTACTTTGCCTACAGCCCTGTGTGTGCTGTGCTCTGTCCTGCTTTGTGGCCACTGTTTGGAGGTTTGGGTCCTTCCTTGCTGGTTCTGATGTGCAGCAAATGCAACCTCGCAGGACTCCTTTGTGTGCGAGGGCTGCGGTGGGAGCTGTGCTTTGCCTGTAAGGAAGCAGGGAGCAAGAGGAGTGACAGCAGTGACACCACGAGGGTCTGGGCAGCTGCCAGAACACAAAGGGCAGCTGGAGCCATGAGGCTTCCCCCAGCCCAGCTGGGTCCTGGGTCAGCCACAGCCCTCAGCCTGACCCTGATCCCTGCTATGGTGTCCCTGCTCCCTGCCATGTCTTGCATCCCCTCTGTGATGCCCAGCTCTCCCCACGGTGCTGAGCCTTGGGCTCACCATGATGCTGTGAACCCCACCAGTGCCCCATTCCTGGTAGGGCTCAGCAGGGACCACTCCACAGGTGGACCACTCCAGCAGACCATGGTCAGGCTGTGAGGGCGCTGGGTTTGCTCTGCAGGGGCTCTGCTGGGGCTGCCAGGCTGCAGCCACAATGGCTGTGTGTCTTCGGACATTTTCCTTCCTCTCCTCCAACTCGTTTCTGCTAAGGGTCCTGCTTGTGTCAGACGTGCTCAGGTCAGCTTCGCTCTGCAGTGTCGTTGTCATCGTCGTCGTCGTCGTCCCCCACCAGGGGTTTGTGCTGTTAGTGGGCAATGAGCTGATTCCTTTCCCATGGTAAAGAACTGGGCTTGTCCTTCCCGGTGGAGGGGAATGCGTCGCTGCTGAGCGGGGGCGCTCCCCCGAGGCACTGCCGGCAGGACTTGCCATTCTATCCCACAGGACTCTGTATTTCCACACTTGGTATTACCAGGGCCTGAACTGCTGAATCATGGAAGTGGGACACTAGGAGCTGTTTGCACACGCAGCGCTGGTAAGAGGCTATTTTTAAAGCTGCTGGCACAGGCTGGGTGCTTTTGTCCCTCATGCTATGGTGTAGGATGTGTCTAGGTTCCCAGTGCCAGCCTCGGGTTGGGCTTGGGTGCCCAGCCTGGACTGCCTCCTGGACTGTGACTCCACTGCCTCGTGTGCCCTCAGGCCACCCAGTCGTCCTCCAGATGCCATCGCTGTCACCTGTTATGCCAGGGGTCGGTGCTGAGGCAGCTTTTCTGCTCCAGTCCATGGTGCTTGTTTTCAATTACCTCTGGTCACCTCTCCTGTGGCATCTGCCCCAGGACAGGTCAGACATGAGTTAGCTGCCGATGTGCCCTTGTTAGGAGGAATAATGGCATCGCCCTCAGTGGGGTGGCAGCAGTGGATGCTAATGCCAGCCCTGTGCTGGGTGGGAAATGCAGCTCTCCTCTCTTTACAGAGGGAATGAATCAGGAGCTTTGACTCTCCCGATTCTTCAGCCCAAACAACAGCTCCGCTCTTACCCCTTGAGATGCTGCAGTGGTGTCTGCTCCTGCTTGGGGGTGCAGGGGCTTTGCTGCTGGGCTCTGTAGAGCCTGCTCTGATGCTCATCAGCCAAGACCCCTCTTGAATTGCCAGATCCCTTTGATTCCTCCTGCATCGTCTTCTGCCACATCCTGGCTCCGCATCCCAGGGTCACATTTTATTATTTTATAGGTGCCATAATGTTGGGACTGTGTTGCGGGCAGTGGTGAACACAGTCGCCCACCCACCCTCCTCCTGCTCCTCAGGATGCTCCTTGGCAGTAAACAAGCAGCTGCTGGGTAGCTGGAGCACACAGAGGGCTTTTGGTCCCTCATCTCATTTCTGAGCCAGAACTGCCCATGTTTAGGTGTATTTGTAGGAAAATACATAGTGTTTGGGCTGAGGAGTAACTTTCCCACGCTCAGTGTATGTTGCTGATCACATTCCCCTGTGTGTACAAACTGGGAGCTTTTTGTTAGTAAATAACGCCAGGAAACAGGGTGGAAAGCAACAAGGCTTTGAGCGTCCCAGTCCGGGTGACTCTGCAGCAAACATACACGGACCTGGCTGCTTTTATGTCCAGCACGGCTCCGGGCTGACCGCCCAAAGCACCCAACAAATCATTTCTCTTGCGGCAGCAGATCTGAAATCTGTGGAACTTCTCGGTGTCCCATAGCCCTTTAAAGGGCCGGCGGAGCCTGCACGTGATGGCTTTACCTCTGCTTCCCCCTCGGGCGGTAATTAGTGTCCTTTACACAGAATTGCCTTAGAATTGGATTTGAAGAAGATAAGAATCAAATTACCAGTATTTATCCTGTAAATTCCAAAATATCTATTAAGAAGCTCTGTACAAAGAAGTGGGTTAAAAATTTGTGTTCTGGCAACCCAAAACTGCCCCAGGTCCCAGGATTCCCTCCAGGATGGCATCTGCAGAATGCCCTGACACATGGGACTTGGCTGGAGGACGGCTCCTTCCATACGGAAACTCAGCTTCTGGGCTGGGCAGGTGGCTGCTGGGTGCAAGCACACAATGCCAACTGGGTTTTCATCTCCTGGTGGATGGCGACTGGATTTTGTCAGTCAGGGCAAACATGGCACAGGTGGCAATGAGTCGGGTGCTGCTGCTCCTTGGGAGGGGGGCAAATCTCAGGCTTGGCACATACAGAGTGGACTGACCTTGCTCCCCGGGGCTGCTCTCAGGTACGCTGGCAGAGAAAAATCACCCCCCGCCCCGTGCAGCATCTCCCCCAGTTCCCCTCTCTCTGCTCTGCTGGGCAACTCTCGCTTGACAGGGTGAGTGGAGCACCAGAAATGGATGGAGGTAATTTTGGTGGGCTCTGTTTTGGCAGAAATTAAGCATCTGAATTTAAATGAAGGAGATGGAGAGCCTGGGCAGCTAAGGCGATATTTTCATAGCGTGAACAGTTGCAGAAGAAGATTAATAGCATCTGTGTAAACACTCCATGGCAGTGGCGAGGAGTTGGGGGTTTTAATAGTTGGAAAATACAGAGGAGTGCTGGAGGGAAGGGAGGCCAAGCCTCCCCTCCTGCACACCGACCCTGCACACCGTCAGCCTGCCCATCCATCCCACGGTAAATACTCGGCCGCCCTCGGCCCGCGCTGCCTCCTGGCAGTAAATTACATATTAAAGCAGGCTGGTAACTGAGCGCCGGTTGCTGCACGATAAGCTTGGGGAAATCGATATGTTTGCCATGTGCCTGCTTGTTTATGACACCTGCCTGCAGAGCACTTGAGCAATGCTCTGTGTGCCCGTGCTTTGCAGCCCTGCCGCCGCCTCCCAGAGCTCGCAGGATGGGGGACAGCAGCACCCAGGGAGGTTTTGATCCTGAAGTGTGGTGTTGCACAGTGGTGCTGCCTGGCAGCATCCTGTCCCGGGGGTAGAATCACACAAGTGGTGATAGGCACGAAGAGCAGGATGAGAGATCAGGTCATGTCTTCATCCATCTTTGGGGGTTCTCCTGACCCCGCTGAAGGCTTCTACTCTCCCAATGTCACCCTCCGTGAAGTGAGTACAGAAGTGGAGTCCGTGAACGTAAATGCTCATTTTGTGCACCAGAGAAGGGTTGGCATCTTTGGAGCACTGTGCCATGCAAAGCAGCAGTGTTGGGACCATGTGCCCAGGTAGTCACCAGCACAATGCTAAGGGCCCATCAGCTGCATCCTGGTGTGCAGAGGATGTCCCAGCCCCGTTGCAGCAGCAGCTCCCACCTTGCAAGCAGCTAACTCCAGTTCATCTTTTATGGACTGGGACTATCTCTGAGCTGAGAAAACTCTTCCCCGTGGTTTCAGAGCCCAGATGCTCCAAAGCTTTGGGTATTTTGCCCATGCTGAGGGTTGATACCTGCCTGCATGCCCCCTGTGCAACTTTGGGACAGGATTACACAGTTCTGTCTTCAGTATCAGCCTGGCAAGCTGCAGTGATTGACCTTTTGACCCAGATATGAAGTTGGGAGGCAAAAGACACAGCCTGCAAGATTTTTGTGAAACTGTTGACCTCCTGCAGGATTAGCGGGGAGATAGCAGTGACTATAGTTGGAACCCGGCAGGCAGGTCGATAGTGAACTTTACCTCCTGCCTAAAACTGAAGGTCAGTGGTTTACTGCCCATAGATAACTCTGAGGCTTTTCACACCACTGAACAGCCCTGCACAAAGCAGATCCGTGATCCAGGTGCGCTCTTTGGGAGGCAGAAAAGGATCCAGGGAATGGCTCAGTGTGGGAGTGGGTCCTGTCAGTGAACCTCAGCAAGGTGCCAATGGCTGCACCTCCACCCCTTGAGATACTCAGGTCATGAGAAGTGAGCTCGGGGGGAGTGACCTGCTCCCAAATGACCCTTACTCGCTGCGTAGCTTTTGCTTGCTTTAACTTTTCCTATATAAAAGATTGTCCAGTTAATTAACTGTAGAATGCAATTTCAAACCCACTAATGCTTTACACATGACAGCTCTTCAAATAAGAGCAGCTTCCCGGCGTTGCACCATTCTGCCTTCGCCACTGCACTCATCTCTCGAGGGCTGTTTTGCAGAGACAGGATACCCCCCCCAGCAACCCCCAATTCTCAGACAGGGCTCTTAAAGGTTTAGGGAATTTGATCCTGGGGGTCACCTTATTTCGTGGACAGCTACTGCATACTCACCTTTCCCTGGTTGTCACCTATTAATATCTACCCAGCAGCAGCATCCTCTTTCTCTGTGGTGTCACTCACTATGCAGGAACAACCCAGTAGGTGCCCATTACAGTGTAGGTGCCAACTGGGCTCTGCTCTGGCTGCTTGTGGACCCCACACTGCTCAGCAAGAAGGGCTGGGGGCCTGTGGCTCACTTCTTTGCAGCACCACAGGCAGGTTTCACTTTCGAGTGGCTTGTCCAAAACCTGCCTGCCCTTGCTGGTGCAAGACTCCCAGGTTTCCCTCTCTGGGACCGCACCCACAGTGCACAACCAGTCCTGACAGCCCCAGAGCTAACTCTTGGGGACTTCTCTTGCTGTCACAGGGAAATTTGCAGCTGGCTTAGGGGAAAGCCCCCATTTTTCCTGAACCTCTCCTGCTTCTCCCCAAGATGGAAGCAGGGAAACCTGGTGGGAACTTCCAGGCAAGTCACTGGGTTTGTTGTTAAAAACTTGCACGCGCACACCCCACCCCACCCCCCACCCCCCTTTTTTCTCTTCCCCTTTTTTTTTTGTAGCTTAGAAACCTCTCTTTGTGGCAGAAGGCTGGGAGGGTTTGAATACCAGATCCGGGCGTAGGAGGCTGACTGAGACCATACGGCTTTATCATTCATTAATTCCTGCGCTCATTCATCCCCCTATTTAAACTGCTCTGTAAAGACAGGAGCTACAGATGGTCTTTTGGTGCCCGCTTTAGCCTGCAGACCTCAGCCCCGACAAAGGGGTACAGAGGGAGCAGCAGAGTGTACAAAATATTTCCAACCATTAGAAATTGAGGTCTCATTCACCGCCTGCTCCTGTTTTGAAAGCGAATTTATGTAGGAGCGTCATAGCCACCAGTGGGGCATTGCCAAGGGCCAGGCTTGGCTGGGGAGCGAGAGGCAGCCACAGTTCTGCCGCCATCAACGGCCTTTGGGAAGCGAAGGAGCAGCACAGCGTGGCTGTAGCTGCCTCCTTCCCTTTGTGCTGTACCTTCTCCATACCCTGTCTGGGGGAGGGAAATGGGGATTGTATTTTTGGTGTTAGGTCATTGTTAGCATTTAAGATTTTGCTTCTGTCATGGCACCTCTGACACCACATCTGGCAGCTGGCACTGTGCTTGGGCAGGACGCTGGATCTTGCATGTCCCATGTCCTGGCCCTTCGCTTACACAGTGGGTGCCGCGTTCCCACCATGCTTAGGTGGCATTCTCTGCATGCCGTAGTGCTGTGCAAAGCTGGGCACAAGCGGTGCTTGGGGCAACGCAGGCAACTCCTCTCTCTGCACATGTCCAAGGGTGACTCAAGGATGGCTCATGTGGCTTCTGCCCTGGCTGTGGCAAAAGACACTTCCCTGGTACAGGATATGGCCAGGAGACCCATCTGACATCAACACCCTTCTCCCACCCAGCAAAGAGGGCTTTGACTGACACCTCCTGCCTGCTCCCCATCCCAGTTCAAAGCCTTTGATGCCTCTTAGACCCCAAGAAGCATCCCCCATGCCTTAGGTCACAGGGGATTTAGGAACTGTGACTTGTCAAAGGCACAGAAGGGATTTGCGCTATTGAGGATCTGCTGGGGTGAATTTGAGAAGTTTCCTCGATAAAAACCTCTTTGGCTGCTGCCGAGGTGTTTTGAGACCCATCCCCAGCTCAGACTCACCAACTGCACCCAACCCTCTCCGCAGCAAGTCAGAACTGAAAGTTTTCTAGTGGAAGAACTGAATTCTGTGATCTCGATTTTGCACATGCTGTGCTTAAATATTAACACCAATTGAGCAAATTGCCTTTTAACTGCTTTTATTTGCTTTCATTAACAGTATAATTTAAAAGCTTCCGAATTTGCATGGAACCTGTTGTTCACATTGAGGAGGAGGGGGAAACGGCTCATAAATTAATGCATCGTGAGGGAGGCTCCCGGGAGATGTCCCGGGGCGCCAGGACGGCACGGCAACACCCGGCTCCCGGGTTCGGGACGCGGCGTTCTTTTGGCGGGGCGCGGAGGGCAGAGCGTCGCCGTCACGGCTGGCGGCCCCGGCCCGGCCTGCTCAGATCTTGGCTCGCTCAGAAGGTATTTATTTAGTTTTCTGCAGAACATGTTGCAGGCTGAACCGATCGCGGGGATCTGCAGGCAGTGCTTTGCTATGAACACACCCGCGCCTTAGCTGATGAAGAAGGAGGCAAAATAGGAGAGAGGTGCCAGCCTCATGCCTACATGTCCTAGGCTGGCGCGGGACCCGGCGGTGGCCGCAGCCTGCCCGCAGCCAACCACATCTGCCCGCGTTGTTCTCCAGGAGATGACAAGTTTCCAGCGTGACTCCGCTCGCTCCCCCCGACGCAGATGTTTGTGCGGTTTTGGGAGCGAAGCCAACTTGGACGCTGCGGAGGCAACGCAGGCAGCCCCACGTGCTGCACGTTGCTGGCAGCTCCCCTGGGATTCAGGCAGCAGGAGCTCCTCCGATGCTACTCACTCCCATCTTCCTTCCCCTAAATATGTTTTCCGTAGGAAGGTTTTGCTGTTGGTCAGACAGCAATGACCTGGAGCCAAACCCTGGCTGGCTGCTCCTTTCCAGCTGGGCACACAGGCACTGCCCACTCCAGCCGTGCTCTGTCCCCACCATGCCACTTGTACCTCCCTTGTTTGCAGTCAGCCCTGTCCCCAAAGGGCCGATAATGAGCATTTTGTGTCTGTACCTTTGGTACCTGCGTGGAAACCCAGGTGAGTTGCACAAACAGCCAGGGTGAAAGTGCTCCTTGTTCTCCGGGATGCTGTCCCCACGTTCCCGGTGATTCTGGGATTGGCCATTGTCAGAGCATCCCAGGAGGGCACTTGGCTTTTTCACACAGAGTGAAGGGGTGGGGACGAACACCCAGTTCTGCCTGGCACTTCTGGATCTGGAGCATGCTCCTTGCACGTATGTTTGCAGGAGAACAGCTGGTACCTTGGAGTGCCACTTGCCTGGTATCCCCAGCACATGCAAAACAGAAGTCAGATACAGCAGTGCCATCAGTGACTGACAGCAGTACCTCTACCCCCTGCCCAGTACAGGACCCTCTCCTAGAGCCCTGCAGTGATGCTCCACATCTGGACACTGCCTACTGGTACTAATACCAGACAAGACCTGAGCTGTGCCAGGGCTCAGTGTGCATGGGTTGGTGTCCCCGAATTACTCCTCTCAGTGCCACATGCTTGCCCTGGGCACTTTGGGCTCTCACCAAAGCCCAGCACAGTTCAGATGCATTAATTTACTGGCTTGACAAGGTGCATAATGTTCATCTCCTGGCTTCTAATTGAGAAATAATTAGTTCTTTGTCAGCCCTGGGAACTTCTGATGAGGCGGCATGAACCCAGGTGAAGGTGGTGATGCTGGTGGAGGGCCGGAGGAGACCATCCTGTGGCTGGGAGTTTTGCTGGAGAATCGTGAGCAGACAAGCCTGTCTGAGGGCATCTCTCTGCCAAGGAAGGGCTGCCTAACAGCCCAGCATCAGAGTTTCATTAATCAAAGACACTTCTACTGCCCCTTTACAGCAACACAACTGCTGCGGCTGTCCCTGGCTGACAGCTCCCTAATTCATCTTCCTGGGGAAGGAGGGGGACCTGCTGCCATGCTCCACTCATGCTGCCGAAGCTGCTGCTGGTGCTCAGTGCCACAGACACGTGTGAGAGGCTCAGCCCGGATTCCAGGCAGGGTTTTCTGTGGGGACAGACATTACCCCTTGGCTCCCCTCCTCCACAACACTCAAGAAGAAATGTGGGGTCTGCTTGCTTGGGCAGGTTTGGGCAGGGAGGGTGGGAAGGAGAAGACCGTGTCATGGTACGCACAGATGAGGACATATGTTCCCTGATTTTGAGTAGCTGCCGCCGTGGCTCTGGTACGTTGCTCATTCAGGCACAGTGGGCAAGGATATCACCTTGGGAGCTCTCTAGCGATCAGCGAGCCAGGGGCAGGTGGCTTACAGGGAAGCAAAGGCCAGAGCTCCAGGCCAGCTCCTGCTGGTGCTGATGTGGAGAGAAACTCCTGGGGCTCTTCCCATTCCCAACTGAGGGAGGATCTCTGCCGATGACCAAAATCTGGGTGCACAGGCTGGCTGAGCACACACAGGTTGTATCCCAGGAACCTGCAATCTGGAAGAGCTCAACAGGAGGCCAGGTGGTGGCCCATGGAGTCAGGGTGGCAGATTAGAGCTGAGCATCCTTAATTTTAGCCACAAACCCACAGTATTTGGAGCTGCTAATAATCAGAAAGTGTTTTCATCAAAGCTCTTTATTCGTCTGTGTGCTGACATCTGGAGAGGGGAGATAGATATTTTCCTTAAGTCTGTATTTCCAAGCCACGAGCTCTTCCCTGGCTGTTAATTAATCCTTTGTAGTTTGGCGACTGATGAAATCATGACTATGAAATTTTAATCCTTGCGCTGTATAGGCACAGCCGACATTATCAGAGGACTCCAGGTGTGTGGTCCAAATTAGTTTGTTGAATCTCTTGCATATTTGATTACCTTATAAAACTACTCAAAATCTGTGCTGCATTTGCCTGCAATTCCTGCCCCTTCTTGGCTGTGCTTCCCAGCTGGGCTGGAGCCGGGGCTAGAGAACAGGGGTGCACTGGGGCGAGGGGCGGCAGCAGCAGCATCTCCCTAACAAGGCAAGGGGGTGGAAGGACACAGCTGCCTGATGGGACAGAGCAGCTGGGCTTCTGCTATGGATTTATTACGTCTGGCATGAGGCATCCAAAGGAGCTGACAAGGATCTGAGATGGGTCTGGAAATCTGTGCCCCCTTCTAGGAGGAGGAATTGGGGTTGGGAGAAGAGGATGCTGTGCAAACTCACTAGGAGAATAGAGCTGAGCATGAGTAAAGTCATCAGAGAGAGATGTGGGGATGTCATTTATCTGGCTGCACTGTACAGGCTGTTCCAGTTCCCTGAGGGTGAGCTTAGTGCAAGAACTGGCTCCCATGCCCATCCCTGCAGCAGACCAGTGGATACCAGCCCGTTTCTGATGTGTGTCTAGCCTCCTGGGGCTGGGGCGCTGAAGAGAGTGAAATTAAAAGATCCCCGTGCCCTGAGATTCTCCCCTTATTTAAGTCCTTCTTTGCTCCAGCATCCCCTTAGCATCTTCAGTCTCCTCACTTTTGGCTCCTTCTGCCATCTCCTCGGGGCTCCAGGAGCTGCAGGCTCCTTCTTCCCCAGTCAGCATCGAGATGATGCTGCCTGAACCATTGCAGGGGGTTGGAACTAGATGATTCTTGAGGTCCCTTCCAACCTTACCATTCTATGATTCTTGGTCCCTTCCTGGCACCTCCCTGGGAGGCATCCAATGTGCTGTACCCAGCATTTTGCCCATCCATTTGGGTCTGGGGGAGGGAACGGCCACGGCTGATTCTTTGCTGTTGGTGGCCTGTGCTGGTGCTGCAGGGCACATGGGGTGCCGAGGAGCCCGGGTGCTACCTATATTGGTACTCTTGGAATGCCTGAACTACTGATTATTGCTGAACAATGAATCAAAACATCTGCATCTTGTGCCGCTGCGGCGCAGCTGGACCAGGTGCAAAGGTTGCTGTGACCACCCCTCCCAAATTTGGTATCGTTTTCCAGAACAAGACCCATGCTTACGCTGCCGGTGCTGGCATCATGTCACAATAAGCTCAGCTTCGTGGGGGCAGTGGGTGTGATGCCAAGTGCACCCCTGTGGGCAGCACCAGCCAGCCAGCCAACGCTCTGCACATCCTGTCCGTATGTCAGTGCCAGCAGCTGCCTGAGTGAGGATGGTGGTTCTGGACCGTGGAATTAATGCTGTTATTCCGAGCAGGGCTGCATGCCTGCCATGCCTTAACCTTTCCGTGCCCAAAGTCTGGCAGCGTGGAACTTTTTGTGTCGGTCTCAAGGGTCGGTGGTGCTATAGCAGAAATCCTGAGCCAGCAGTAGATGCTGTCACCCAGCACCGTCACTTGGTGGACTTTTGCTGTGGATAACATCATGCCATGGTCGCATTCCTGATGGTTTGGGAAGCCAAGGTGGGCACCAAGTTGGTCAGATCCACTGATTGTCGAGTTGGGGCAGTATCTCTGCCTATGTGGTCCAAGTGTTATGGACAGGAGATGATTACTGCTGCCAGCTCCACCATCTTGGGTACATGCAACAGCTTCCCATCCATGCTCATCCCATCCAGCACAAACTCATGGACCTCTGTACTGTGGTCCTCTGTACTCCCTCACAAAGGGAACATTGGGGGTGGGCAAAGCTCCATCCTGGAGAATACTCTTCAGGTCTTGTTCACTGACCTGAAGCTGCGACACTGGAACAAATTTTAAGTAATAGTAATGATAATAGTAGTAGTACTAATTCTGGTGCCACCATATTTGCCATGGCCCTGGCAACGCACTACTCCAGGAGCTGCTGGTGGCAACCTCTGCCCAGGACAGTGCATTTGGAGAGTGGTGGCTGGCATTGCTGCATGGGCAGGGCCTGCAGAGGGGTTTGAGTCGTGCTTTTGGTGTTTGCTGCTTGTTTCTGTGTAAGGTGAGGTGAAACAGGAAAGATTCTTGCTTCAGTCTCTGCACAGGGAAGGCTTTGGCATGCTGGTGAAATGACGTCACAGCACAGCATCTGCTTTAAGCTCATAAATTAGCTCATAGTAAATATAAATATTGTAGGGGCAGGGAGTTTCAGTGCTCTCCGGTGACAGCTATCCCCTCCCTCCCCACTCCTTTTCCTTTTCAAACTACAGAAATAGTCAAATCTTTATTCCCAGGTCCTGGAAGCTTTATTTAATTTTTTGCAGCAGCGGTGATTTGAGGGCAGGTTGTTGGTTTAGGGAGTTTTGTCCTCCTTATTTATTAAAGCAAAAGGAAGGTCTCAGCTCCCTTCCCCCTTCCCCATGCCCTTAATAGCTCTCCCTGCTATTTTAATCCTCTGGCCTGGGAGATGAAGGCAGAGCAGTGGCGGTGCTGGAGCCGAACTTGCCCAGTACCACGACACAGGCAGCTCTGGCAGCCTCCCAGTGTGCCACCGAGCATTGTAAATAACAAGTGGGGCACGAGTCACCCCCTACACACTGTGGGTACAACTCACGGGCAGCCTGGCTTGTGCAGCAGCCACTGCCTGCTGACCTTGGCACTCCACAAGATCCCTGCTGCAAACAAGATGTGGCACTGCCGCTGCTACCTTGATCAAATGGGTCAGGGTACGAATGCATTCTCCTGTCGATTGGCCCAGGTGGAGATCAGACAGCGAAGAGGGACTTGGGTAACAATTCAGCCTGGTAGCAGTGAGAAGGAGAAGCCACACTGGTCCCAGTCGACCTGCAAAGAGTTTGTTGCCATGCATCCTGCATGCCATGGCTGGCAGCTGCCCCTTGACTGGGCACTGCAGCTTCAGCTCAGTATAAATAAGCCAGAAGACCCCTGTAAAGCTGTGCTACTGCTGCAGCACCGAGTCAGAACCGCTGGAGGTTTCTGCTCCCTGGCTTGCGCGTGGCAATGAATATTTTATAGGAAAGGAAATACTCAGTGTCTGAATCTTTTTATAGCAGCGCTGCTCCAGCGGCCGGGTACCTGCCCCTTCGGCACTCAGCCCCCACACTGCTGTCTTCCAGGGCCCAGGGGAGAGCACGACTAGGGTGAAGCACAGCAGGCTGAGAGTCTCAACCTGTTGCATGGGTGTCAGGAGTGCAACCACTGTGAAGTGTACAAACTTGGATGGACCTTTTGCATTCCAGTCAGTGCAAGACACTGAGTGTTGCACCAGTGCACATTTCCATCTTGCTGTTGACTGACTGGCACTCTGTGCTTTAGCTTATGTCATGCCAGCCACACAATTGCCCCGCTGTGCTTCATCACGCTGCCAGAATCTGGGTCGGGAGGGATGCAGGCAGTGATGTGCAAACTTCCACAGCCCCTTGGCACTGAGGTCCCTGGGCTGTGCTCTGGGCTTTGCCTTGGGGTTTGCTGCCTCAACAGGTACTGAGCAAAGCCCTGCCACAGGAACCTTCCCTTGGCACCGGGGGTTTTGCCGCAAGCTGTGCCCCAACCTGGAGATGACAAAGTGCCCTTTAGTTAATTGCAGAACGAATCGCCTGGAGTTAAAAGTTCTGATTTATACGACTCTGGCTCTAACTGCTCAATAACACGGGCCCGTAATCTACTTTCATTTCAAACAGAAGGGTGATTTATGGGGCAGCATGCCGCTTTAGCTCAGAAATGAGGTGTTCAACATATGCTCTGTTGACATAAATTTGGAATTTATTGCTCCTGTCAAAACTGCCTGTTGGACAAAGGTGCACATTAAGGCAATAAATGGCTCGGAATTGTTTTCTTGTCAGATTTCCAAACCATTGTTCTCACTCCATTTGAGGGGAAAAATATACTCTTGAAAGTAGTCAGAGGGCCCAAAGCCGTGCATCTGGTCAGGAGGGGAGAGGGTCTCCTCCCTGCTTCCCTAGCAGGGTGGCGGGGCGGGAAGGCAACGACAGCTTCTTCAGCAAAAATGACGGAAGGGTTTGCATTGGTTTCTAACTGGGCAGAGCTGCAGTTGGCTTCTGGTGGCATCTGGCTACCTGCAGTGGACTTCAGGTACCGGAGCTGCACCAGTACCTGGGATGCTCACCGAGCCCCACATTCCCTGGGAGCGGACAGTGGGGCTTGCTCCCGATCCTAGGGTTTTCACACAAAGCACCCTGTTGGGACAACTCATAATTGTGACACGGCACAGCCTGGCTGGAGTCGCCGTCCCTTTGAAGTGCTTTTTGCGGGGCGTTTTACAGGCCGTTTTAATTACCGACAGCTTGTGAGGGGCCAACCTCCCGCCCGGCTTTTGTTTGTCGGCACTGAGTGAGGAGGGGGCATCACCCCGCGGTGGGTTTGTGCCTGGCCTGGACACCCCTTTGCCAGCCCCCTGAACCAGGGCTCACTTGGAAAGGTCGGTTCCCAAACCCTGGATGCCTGCCCACATTCATCTGTACCACGCTGGGTAAACTCTTGTGCTGGAGCACCCATCACGACTGGGTGGCTTCAGTTGCACTCATGTTTCTCTGCACCTTCAACGCTGCACCGAACAGAAGAGGAAAAGCAGCTTTTTACAGAATGCTGCTTTGCCTCATCACTGCTGTTCTCCACCCCAGTGGCCTTTTCTCAGCTGGTTTGCTTGTAGGGACCACGAGAGTCAAGAGAGAAGGCAGAGGGTAATCCCAGCCTCAGCCTGGAGCAGCAGCATGGACGCACACTGCTGTGCTATAACACCCTTGTCTTCCCTCCCTGCCCCTTCCTAGACGCACAACTTCACAAGCTTATATTGATCTTTCCCCTCAGATCTTAACAACCCCAGCAGCCGTAATACCTTGCTTACATCTGCCAGGTTTTTGTGCAGTTTTGCAACATCTCCTTAATCCCGTGAGCAGAAATAGAATGTTTCAATCATATTTTGCTGCCGGGAAAGCGAGCAGATAAAGCGCTTTAAGACCTCGTTGAAAGGGGCTGCGCGAGATGGCGAGCGATAAGAGCAGCATGTGAGCAGGCGCTTGATGGGGAACTTTTGTTGCCACTGAAATTTGTTGATGGAGATATTGCAAATAAATAACTCAGCTAACAGCTCAACATCTTAAAACGGCAAGGAGGTTTTGGGGCCCAGGGCAGTGGCCGCACCCAAGTCAGGCAGCAAATACGGATTTCCAGGGAGCCCTGGCACCGGCAAGGTCTGCAAGGTCTGTGGGCTCTGTGCTACTGTGGCTTGCCCTCTGCTCCCTGGGAAAGATAGGAGAGGAGGGGTTATCCACACAGGACAAGGGGTAAAGACCACAAACTTCACCATAAGAAGTTACATGAGGAGGAACTTCCTTAATTTAAGGGTGATGGAGCACTGGAGCAGGCTGCCAAGAGAGGCAGTGGAGTCTCCATCTCTGGAAACATTCAAAACCCATCTGGGTGTGCTCCTGTGTGACCTTCTCTAGGTGACTCTGCCTTGGCAAGGGGTTGGACTCAATTATTTTTAGAGGTCACTTCCAAGCCCTACCATTCTGTGACACTGTGATTCTCTCACATCATGCTTGGCGTCACCTGCCTATGTCCATCTCACCATTACAGAGGTGAGAAGTCACTGTCCGCATGGTCTTGGTTTGACCCAGGTTGTCTGTACTAGGAGCCAGGCTGGTTTTGGGGCGATGCAGAGGAAGGAAAGGGACCCTTTTATTTCTCCTGTTTCTTGAGACTTACTTCAGAAGAAACCCTGAGCCCTTCAGGTTTTACTGGAGCTCGTTAACCGCTCGCAGGCATTGGCCTCTGTGGGCATGTGTGGCGATGCTGGCATGGGGGCTACCACGCTCCTCCTCACCCAGAGGTTTAAACCCGGTGGTAGGTGCAGAAGTGAGCTCAACCCTGGTTGGGGGAGTGCGACAGGCATGTCCCTCATTAAAAATGCAAAATGAGAAGGTTGTCACTTCTGTAGCTGACTTCTTGGCAGCAACAACCCATCAGGAGGCTGGCGGGTTATTTATTTTTGTGAGGCGGATAAACCCTTTGGATTGTAAACCTTCTTGGCCTGAATTCATGCATGACTCTTAATCCTCCGCTGTGACACAGTGAATTCAGGACAAGCCTGATTAATAATTACATTATACAGCAAACTTGAGACTGGAAATCAGCTTCTGCTCTTTCCCCCTCTGCTCTGCAGGGTTTGATCAGTGCTCAGCATCATGGGGTCTCTTCCTGCTCTCTGTCCTGTCAGTGTGACCATTCAGCATCCTGGCAGAGCAGATTGGCAGGGCGGGATGTGGGACTTGCTGCTCTGCACAGGAGCGAGGGATTGGGCCTTGTGTGCCATGGGGCAGGGGCAGGTTGAGAGCTCTGGGATCTCCGCAGCTCCAAGGGATGATCCTGCCCAGACTTGGTGCAGCAGCAGCTTCCTGCCAGTAGCTCTGATGCTGGGGGGTGGGAGGGGGAAAAATAAAGCTCACATAAAGTTAAATCTCCCCACAGCCCAAAAGCAAGTGGTCCTCGCAGCCCTGCACAGCTGTGGCCGAACCCTCCCGCGGGAGCAGCAGAGGGAGGAGGTTTCAACACCCAACCCTGGACAAGTCTGTTTCTGTCTTGGCTTTGGCAGTAGGGCAATAAAAATAGGCTCGTCTTGTTGTGAAGCGATGATAAACGGTGGATGTGAGAAGAGGTCGGCAGCAGCGATGTGCTGTGTGACTCCTCAAACACACACAAATTCTTCTCTGTTTACAGCATCCGATTTTGAAACCTTGCACGTGCTGCCGGCGCCGCCAGTCCTGCCCGGCCGCCGAGATGAGCTGGGGCGAGGTGGGGCTCCTGGGCAGCAGTCAGCATGCTCGACTGGAAGCGGATGGGGCTTGGTGTGCTTTTCATCAATGCTGTTGTCAAACCCCCAGCCTGGCTGCTTCACAAAAGCGTCGAGTCGTCTCCAGATGAGCTTGGGAAACAAAGTGATGAGCCCCGGTCCAGGTGGTTAGGGACTGCACGACGTCCCCACACATACTTTGGGGAGAGTAGGGCTTGGACTGCTCTGCTGCAGCATGGGACTGGACAATGTGGGAATGGCTCTGGGAAGGGTCATTCTTGGGTGGCAAGGATGGCTTGAGAGTGAGGTGGAAGTTGGATGGGTGGATGTTGGAAACCTGGACAATACTCCTGCCCAGGTCTGAGCAAACACTCAGTGTTAAAGGTAATTTGATAGCTGCTATCTGTGGGTCATTTGCTATCTAAAGACATAGGAACAGCATTCTCACGGCAGACAGAGGTAAGCTGAGGTCTGACCATTGTGGACAAGCCCAGCAGCCCCTGCCAGTGATGGCAAAGTGGAGAGGGTGCTGTGAGTAGTGCCTGAACCCCACCCTCATCCCTGGGGCACAGGTGGATGCTCAGCCACTTGGCACAATGTAGAATGTTCAAACCCTCGATGTGGTGGGGGAGGTTCTCTGCTCTGCTGCTAGGGACATAGCCCCTTGGTTTGTGGTGGGGGGAGGTGCTGGCATCAGGAGGTTGTGCAATGCCACTCAGGCATAGCTTCGCTTGCGCTTTGCGGTGCCAGGAAACGGTGAGCGACGTGTTTCCTGTTTGTGAGCTGGTGGTTAGAGTTTTTGCTTATGATTTGTGTCACACCGAATTTGGATGGAAATGGGGATTCGGTCGGAAAAACACACAAACAACTTCTTAAATTTGTGTTATTTATTTTTCTTGTGGAGTACAGCACCTTTCCAGAAGCACTTGGTGCACAGGGCAGGGCTTTGCTAACACCTGCTTTGATTAACTCTGGTTTGATCTAGTTAATAAAGTCTCCAAGTACAGTGCTGGTGGCAAGCGTTACGCAGGAGAAGGTCATCTCATCCTGGGTTACTCTGCAGGACCTCCTATCTGTGCCCTTCCTGAAGGGTTCCTCAACACAGAGCTACTTTTGGCCGATGTGTGGGTTTCATGAGAGTATTGGGAGGTGGTTGTTTGGGATAAACTTCAGCCCCATGCAGGAGGACTCACCCCTCTCTGTTCTCCCCCAGAAAGCTGCACAGCGGGATGAAGACCTATGGATGTGAGCTGTGTGGGAAGCGGTTCCTGGACAGCTTGCGGCTGCGAATGCACTTACTGGCTCACTCAGGTGGGTTGGAGAGGGATGCTAGGGTTGGGGTGGGGGAATGCTCACCAGGCCCACATGAGATGCCACAGGCCCCGAGCTGATGAGTTTTGCCCAGAGGAGAGGGTGCAGAGCTGGCTGTGCCCTCCCCAGGACATGCATTGCAAGCTTGTTCTCACCACCCAGTGATTTGATTTATTTAAATTCTCATTTTTGGAGCTTGTTTTCAATTCCTTAATCAGGGAAATATTTTCCTGACTGAGTAGCTGGGAATAACGAGCCCAACGTACTGAGGAGCTGCTGGTGTCCAGCCCCGCTCGCAGCTTGAGCATCGCCTCCGTTCTGGCTCCTGCATGTCCCAGTGCCACGTTCCTGGCATGCGGGCACATGAGGCATTCCCTGCCTGATGGATCTAACAAGCAGGTTCCCACGGTGCAGGCCCCTTAATTAAGTAGGTAAGGATGGGTGGAAAGGCTGCACTGGGCAAAGGCTGGTGCCTGACCAGTCAGTGTGGACTGCTGTTCCTCTTGGGCATGAGGCCACTCATGCATCTGGGGATTTGATGTGCAAAAATGCAGATGACCATCAGGTCTTCTTGCTCAAACATATGGGCATCCTCATCCATCCCCTTTGAAGGCAAACCACCCTGAGTGGAGGGTATTGTGACCAAAGCTGTGCTCACTGGTACCCCTGTAAAGAAATTGTTATACTCCATGGGGGTTTCTATGTTACTATTATTTTTTCCCTTCCATTTTTATATTTCTTTTTTTTCCCTACTGCTCCTCATCTGTACCAATGAGCAGGAGGAAGGGGCATGCCTTGCCCATAGTCAAGGAAGTAGCAGGGGCCTGCCTGTCCCACACGCCTTCAGGTGGCATGTTGTGGATTCTGGGATGCTGGATGCAGGATGCTGGTCTCCTCTCAGTGCTGATCCCACCCCAGTGCTGGGTACAGGATGCCGATGTCACCCTGGTGCTGATGTCACAAGATGCTACTCCCCAGCATGCTGCTTTGCCCCGACACTGGAGTTGCTGGATGCGTGTTCCCGGGATGCTGCCCCCTCTCCCCCCGCGCCGAGCGCTGGCTCGTGTTTGTTTCGGTGGCTTTGGCCCGTGGCCTGTGACTGGCCGGCGTCCAGCGCAGCGGGTACAGTATGTACAGTGCGCGCCGCCAGCCCCTCCGCGCAGGATCTACTGCCAGGGGTTTCTTTTTTTTTTTTTCTAAATCCGGCGGGGGGCGGGGAGGGCTCTGCCCTCGCTCGCAAACAGCCGCGGATTCCAGCGCTGTTATTTATTAAAGCAGGAGACCTTTGCACCTCTCCCCTCGCCTCCCCCCGCCGCCAGCCCGGGATGCGGCGAGGTTGCGCCGGAGCAGCAGCAATGCCAGGCTTGTTTTTGGCTGTGCTCCGACGGCTGCATGGTGTTTAACTGGGGATTCACCCCGTGACACCTGTGTCGTGGTGGGATGGCTTGTGCCCCCCGGCGACCCCCTCCAACAACCCCCTTCCAGCAGCCCTGCATGCCAAATGCTGGGCTGAACCGAGGCTGTTGTGGCAGCCCCCCACCACCTGAGAGCTCGTGGGAGATACCTGGTGGGGAAGGTGCATTTAAAGCGGGGAACAGCCCGGGGGCCGGCCCCGGGGGGTTGCAGTGCCCCTGCAACGCGGCGAGTGCTTGGCGCTGTTATCTCAGCAGACTTGCAGGTGTAAGGTAAACACCCAGCCAGATGTTTGCACCCCGGTGCAGAGCCTAAGCGTAAAGCCCTTAATGCTCCGCAAAGCCCTGCCCTACATGCTGGTGGCTCAGGCAGGGACATGCACTCAGAGCCCGGGAAGGTGATAGGAAGAGTTACCCCTCTCCCAGAACAACAAGTTGCCAGGGAAAGTGAGGTGGGAGACCTGGTTTGTCGGTGGTATAGTTGGGGAGAAGCACTGGTTGGACTGGGGAGACTGGTCCCAGTGCTGCCACTGGCATGGATATCCTCACTGCAGCTGATGCTCTGTGGGCACTTGGTATGTGATCCTGGTATGGCAGTTACCAAACGACCAGCTTTGAGTTGGATTTATTCTCTGGGGAAAGAGGGAGATTCCTGCCTGTCACCTCTCTTTCTTTGCCTCTCCATCCAGCACAAACCTCTGCTGGGGAGAGGGCTACTGCGGCCTTTCACTGAGCCGTGAACAGGGGCAAGTGCTGACAACACAGAGATGCCCGTGGGCAGCATACACACAGCTCCTGGGCCAGCAGCTTCCCTGCTTGTCCAAATAACCTCACTTTGTCTTGTGCCATCAGAACAGGGCTGGAAAAATCCCCCAGGTCCATTAGGTGCTGGACCGGGCTGTGCTGGGGGAGCACAGGGTGCGGGGGGGAGCAGGGTGCGTGTGGGGGTGGTACCTTGGGATGGGTGCATCCCACCCCTACCCTCTTCCCTCCTCCAGTGGTGTACCAGCGATGAGGTTGACAGCGGCTGCAGCCCCCTAACCCTTGTCCGGGACCCACGGCAGCAGCTCCCCGGGAAGGCCACCCCCCCGCCCCGTCTGGCCGGCGTCCCACACCCAGTCCCCGGTGATGTCAGCGGCCTGCCGGCAGGTCTGGATGTTCTGCCAGCGTTCCCGCGTTTATGATCATCCGCAGATGTGCATCCAAGAACACACTGTACCCACAGCAGAAATTAATGCAGGCTTGACTGCCGGCCAAGCCGTGCACACAGGGGAGAGGAAGAGAGACAACAAAAACTGTTTAATGCTGTTTATAAATTATACACTGGCTGATGAAAAATACATTTCTCTGCCCCCTCCCCCCTCCTCATCCTCTCTGCCTCGAGAGCCTGAGCTGAGACCAGAAGAATATGGTTTGCTTTTTAGCTCCTGTTTTGGCTGGGTTCCTGGACCTGGCCGCTGGGCCAGAGCCAGCTGCTTCCTTCTGCCCCCCAGCCCTTACCTGATGAAATGTATTTATTTATTTTGTCCTCGCTACCACCTCTACCCACTCTTCTCCTTCAGCCTCCCTGAGTTGCTGAAGGTGGGGTGCAAAGTGAGATCCCAGGATCCCACATGCCGTACTGAACCCTCCCGGTGTGCATCCCTACTGTCCCCTCTGAATGTCTGTGCCCATCGCCACTGGACATCCATGCCCAGCATCACCCACCCACTTCCCCTTGCTCTCACTGGGTGGGGGAAACTTCTCAAAGTTCTCCCGAGGCTGTGGGGCTGGAGAACCCCAACTCTGGGGCAGGATAGGGGTTAAGTGGGGCAAGAACCCCTCCACCCCTGCCCACCGCTCCCCACGCACTCGCCAGCCATCTCTGTGGCTGTGGTGTTGTTTCTCTGCTGTCACACCGTTAATGTTTATCATTTGCCCAACAGGCCTGACAGATTTTGTTTCCTGTCGCGCGGCAGTGGAGCCACCCCCGGTTGCCAGGGAGCTGCCTCCCCGCCCTGCCACGGCCTGATTTGGTATTCCGCGTGCGCCCCGCCGCATTTCTGTATGCAAGACAAAGTGTTTTGATGGAGGACGATTGCAGGAGTGTCTGGAGGCTGTTTGGAGTTTTATGGGCTGTGCAGCACGCACCGTGCTCACTCGCTCGCCACACGGGGCTGCCAGGGCTATGGTGGACTCTGTCGTTGGTAGCACAGGCTGCCAGGGAGAGCAGCGCTGGCGGGGTGCAGGGGAAGGGGGCACTATGTAAGAGCCTGCCTGGTTTTGTTCCCGAGCTACAGAATTCTGCATTTGTTTAATTTTGTTGTGTGAAAATCCCCCCTGCTCCGCACTGCTCCTTGCAGTGTGGACACCTACAGCACCAGCTGGCAAAGGCTGGGCAGTGATGCTGCCAATGACTCCCCCTCACCCACCCTGAGCCCCTGTTCCATTACCCCAGGTGCTTTCCCAGGGCTATCCAAGGCATCCCGCTAGATGCTGTTGCACCATCCTGCCTGCCAGGTGCACTTGAGTGATGCTCATGGTGCTAAGCCAGGAGAAGAGGGATGATGGCAAAGGGAAGAAGGCAGAGGACGATGGTGAAGGGAGAAAGGGAGGGGTGATGGCAAAGGGGGGAAGGCCACTGAAGAGGATGGTGAGGAAAGGATGAAGACAGGTGGTTCTAGTGAGAGGAAGAAGATGAATGTGGTGAGGGGAGGATGGCAGAGATGATGGCAAAGCGGTGGCATGAGCTGGGCTGAGCTGGTTCTGTCTGCAGGCTTAGTCTGGCACTGGGCTTTTCCAGTCCCTCCTCAGCCTGGAACCTGTGCTCACTTTTTCCTTCTCCTCCGTGGCTGCCATTTGCTGGCGCTGGGGGAGCGGCACAGGCAAAGCCAGGCAAAATCCTCCAGCCCCAGCCTGCGCCATGGTCCCCTCTAGATTTGGCCCTTCCTGTCTTCTCCACTGTAGTTTTTCAGTGCAGAGATTTTCACAACTGTCTCCTCCATTTGGGGGCAACAGGGGAGAAGGGAAATAATAATAATAATAACAATAACAATCATAACAATAATAACAGCAATAATAAAAATCCAAAAGCTTGATGTGGGCAGAAGAAGAAAACAAGAGAATGGGGTAGAGAACAGGCTAAATTTAAAATTGTAATTGGCTGACTTCCACAGGCTTGCGGGTGTTTTAATGACTCATAATAACTTCATTTAAAACCAGCTGAGCAGAAAATAGATTGGAGAGGAGCCTCGGGCCATTATGGATTTGGGGTTTTTTTTTGTTTTGTTTTGGTTTGGTTTTTTGGTTTTGTTTTTTTTTTTTTACAAGCTCTGTTTTCGGCATCCAGGAAGGCAGTGGCGCGGGGCTGGGCTGCTCGCGCTCCCCGAGTTGGTGGTCTGCCCAGCAGAGATTGTATAGAAAGCAGGGCTGGCTCCACTGCCTTTGTTTTTTTTCTCTTTCTATCTTTTTTTTTTTTTCCTGATTAAAAATAGATGCCTTGAGGTATTATTTTAGCATCACTGTGGTTTGGTGCTTCTTTTTTTTTTTTCCTTACACTTTTGATGTGGTAAATGGAACATAAATAAAATCGTTTTTGAAATTACTGAATTAATTAGGTAGTAAAGCGACGACAGTGCATAAATTTACTGGGCAATTTTTTTTAATCCATATTTTTTCTCCCTTCTCACCAATTGCAGCCTGTTATAGCATATAATCCCAAATTTTTATTAATCCCCCCTGCCACGCGAGGGAGGGGAATAGATGTGGCACTGCACCGGTGGAGGCTGCCATGGCAAAACCACAATGGGGAAGGGCTGGGGCATTGCTGCCAACAACTTGCCTTCCACCACCACCCTCTTCCCCATGGGACCCCAAGAAATTGCTTGTTTCCCATCATTCTCCCCCTTTATCCATCCTCACCCCTCTTCAGAGGATCCTCACAGCCTGCCTCTTTCCTCTTCACTTATTTTCTCCCAGGGTACAGTCTGTGTTTTTGGAGTCTCACTCCCTCTTGGCCTCCAACCCCACAGAGTTTATCTGGCAGATGGGCATGTGGGCACGGGAGAGGGTGGTTTAGTTCCTAGTGGATGGATCTGGGTAGGAGCAGGAGGCATCTACCGCTCCTGTCCTCTCCTCCCTAGGGAACAGGGTGGGAAACCAGATCCCTCAAGGGGCTGAAGCTCCCCATTTAGGGTTGGGCATCAGTGTGGGCAGGAGAAGGAGGCAGACTGGGATGTTTTACTGCTTCCTACCACTGAAAGTGCTGGAACTGGAGAGGCTGCTGCTCATCCCCATAAAGTAATTAAAGTGAGTGGTGTCAGGAGTGACAGCAACTGAAGCTGTGGAGTTCTGTCTTCAGAGCCACTGGGCTAAGCCTTGCTTGAGATGGGGCAGCCGGCAGCCCCTGCTGTGCCTGCCCAACCTGAGGGATACTCAGATGCTCATGGGCATGCTCAGAGGATGATCATAGTAATGCTTTTGGGGATCCTTGCTGTGACCCTTCTGGGCATCCCATTTCTGAGAGCTTCTTTAAGACCTGACAGCAGTGCCCAGTGCTGGGCCCTTCCTTTGCCTTTCTTTTAGGGGACATTAAACCATCTCAGTCCTGCCCTTTCTTATGGTTTCACTCTGGGGGCGCTGCAGTCGCTGGGCAGCGCTGACCTTCCTGAGGGGGACATTGGGCAGCAATGACTGTGCAGATAACACAGGATGGAAAAAGCAGCATCTCCTCACTCCTTGGCACCAGCCACTCGCTGAGGGCCCTTTATTAGGCAGGAGCAATAAATTTGCGCACATGGATATAAACGTATAGCAGGGAGATGGGTGCCAACCGTAAGGCTTACTTGGAAACGCAACTGATCTTTGGCAGCACGTGGAGTCCCAACAGGCAGATCACCCGGAGATCTGTGGATACTGTAGGCGATAAGAGGCACTCACTAAAAATACCCTTCCCAGGCTCCTGGTGTGTACGTTTGGGGAGGGTAATCACAGAACCATCACACAATGCCTTAGGGTGGAAGAGACCTGCTTCCCTGGGTGCCGTTTACTGCGCATTGAAAAAGCAAGCGGGAGCTAAGGGAGCCCTGTCGCAGGCTCTGGATGTGCTGCTTTCAAATATGTCCTGCTCCCTTTAACAACAAATGCCGAGCCCTGGTGTTGGGTTTTTTGTTTCCTTAGCCCTCTTATAATAAGCTCAGATGTTGGATGACATTTTTCCTGGTGACTCACATAGTAAAATTAACCTTGAACTATTTACATATTCAATCGCCTCCCTCCTTCTCCTCCTCCTCCCCCCCTCCTCCCCGGGAGCGTGTGTACATTACAGGAATCCTGGCTCCGTATCAGTTTTTGTTTTGCTGATGAGAGAAAAAAAAAAAAAAAAGNCCCCCGCCTGGAGTACACATCTACTTGAGGGAAAGAACACGCAGTCCTGGCCTTTGGAAATTGGCAGGCGGCGTGCTGTTCCCGCGCTGATAAGAGGTACTGTAAATAAAACTGTACGGCAGTGCCTGCTGTAAAATGCCCTCGTCTGTACTCATTGTTCTGACAGCTTCGGCTTTTTTTGGGGCCGCTGTTTTGGTACACTCTGTGCTGCCTTATGTAAGCCAGGGCCCAGCTCCTCCCGATGCTCACCCTGTTTATTTTTGCCTTGCCAGGAATTTTTGGGGTTTTGTTGCCCTCCCACCCCCTGGCCAGATACCGTCTGCCTTTGCCCTTCCTTGCTGTGCGCTCCAGGTTCCCGCTGCCCCTCTGGCCCCAACCATGTCTGCACTTGGCTTTTGGGGGGGCACAGGGCACAAGTGCACGTCCTCACTCTTCACCCCACGCAGAAATAGAAGAGGTAAAGCAAACACCGTGTTTGGCACCATTCCAGCTTGTGGATGCAGCAACCCACCCTGAACACAGCATCACCTTCAGCACCACCAGTGTGGGGCCACCACCAGTGGCTGCTGTTCCAGGGGAGGGACCTGCTGCTGTAGCAGGTTGTGTGTCCTCATGGTTCACACTTTACAGCGGCGGGGCTCCAAGAGCCTCGAGTGGCAATGGAGAGCCATTGCCTTGGCAACTGCTGACTGTTCTTCACCCATGCCAGCCAGTGAGGCGAGCAGAGTGGAGGGCAGCCCACACTGCTGCCCCCACTGCTACCTCCCCAGCCTGTCCCCACTTCAGCAGCTACTTCCTGTACTGGGCACCCTGTACCCCACACTGCTCTCCCTGCCATGGGTGAAGGGAGGGACCACTGGCCACACGTGTGGGATACTCAGTGTCCCCAGAAGCACCCTGGATGCACAGTGGCAGCACATCCTGGGAGAGCCACTGCACTGCCCTCCTCACATCGCCCCAAAGTCCTGAATTTTGGTGTATGTCCCTGTGGCAGGGCCACGTGGCCTCCCATGCTCACTCGGGTTGTTTTGAATGCAAAGTTGCCATCGTGGCGAGGGCAGCAGAGAACAACATATGCACAGTAAAGAGGCAGACTGTCGTATTGATTAACAGATGAGACCTCTATTATCGATCAGTGCTTGGCGAGAAAATTTATCACTTTTAATTTCGCCACTGCCAAATATTTCTGCCTGCGAGCCAGCCGTTGCTGAGACAATTTAAAGGCGAAGGAATTCTCTTTCCAATGCATTTCATGATACCTTCCTCTCCCCGTCACCTTTTCTGTGCACCTTGCTCCAAATCACGTTGTGCTGACAGGGTGGGGGACTCGGGGGGCTGGCAGGTGTTGGGCCTGGACCTCTGGAAGCAGGTGGCAGGGCTCTCTACAGAGCAGTGCCCCCACCCTGGAGCTGCTCTGTCACGCTCCACTCCTCATGGCAGATGAATCAAACCTCAAAATCTAAGAACTGGGTCCCTGGCTTTGTCCCGACAGTGCCGCTTCAGGCGTGGTGTGTATCGTTAATCTGGTTTTATCTGGAAGTTACTTATCTGCTGCTGGGCATCCTGTTTTTCCTCCTCGCCTGGACAGCAGCACATGTTGATAGTGATTTTCTGCACACTACCCCCCATGCCACCTTTCTTTCCGATAGTCAAAGATGCCACTGAGCTACTCACTCAATCGCAGCACTTCAGCTTCCTTGGGTACCAGTGACGGCAGCCCCGACAGGAAGGGGCAGGAAACCAATTCCAATTAGCTCTGTTACAAGGCTAATGAAGCACATTGATGGTTAATGATTTTTAGGGGGAAAAAAAAAAAATTAATTTCTTCCTCCAGGCAACTCCTTGTTGTGCACTGTGCTGCTGTGTGTGGGAAACAGGGCTGTGGGGTTAAGCAAGTGGCTGCTTTTTGTGGCCTTGTAGGGGCAAATAAAATAGGGACACCCCCTCTCATTGTGCAGGTCCTATGATTTGAACACTGATAGCAGCAGCAGCAGCATCCCACACACAGTTTTGAGTGGATGTCCCCCAACTAACTCTCCTGTCCCCTTTCTCTCCCTAGCGGGCACCAAGGCTGTAGTCTGTGATCAGTGCGGCGCTCAGTTCTCGAAGGAAGATGCCCTGGAGATGCATCGGCAGACACACACTGGTACGTGGACTCCCCTTCCCCTTCCTCGCCTTTGCTTAGCCCTGGCTTGGACATTCAGATGCCTTCATAACCAACTGCAACCCTCTGTGGTTCCTGCTTCTGACCTGCCCGGGGCCCTTTCTTACCATTAATTTGACCAAGTTAAGCTGGCTGCGTGTTCTGCCAAAGTCTGAACTGAAGATGGTTTTGTGCCTGTGTTGAAATCCATGTGTGATATTTGCAAGAAAATCTCCCCAAATGGCTTTTGGGTTGGGATATTTGCTCCTGGCTTGTTTTGGTCTGGTTTTGCTGAGCTGCTGAGGGTGCTGTTGGTGGAAGGAGGAGCACAACCTGTCAGTGGTTATGCTCAGCATGTGAGCATTGCTTACTGGTCGCTACCTTTGGGTCAAAATTTGACCAACATGATGGCACTTGGCCACCATACAGCTGTAAGAGAAGCTCCCCAAGGTATGAATACCCTTGTCAGGAGAATTTGGATGCTCAGGAGGCTACAAGTGATGAGTTGTGAGTGGTTTGCAGCCCCCAGCCTGCGCCAATGGTTGTATTCCTGGATTGCAGAGCATTCACAGGAACCAGCTTGATGCATCTGCAGATGTGGGGTTTTGTTGCATGTCTGTGAGGTGTGTATTGGGGTGCAAGTGGCTCCTGAGCAGCTGGGCTGTGCAGAAACTTGTTGAAAAGGATGCTCTGAGACCTAAGGACAGAGATCTGGGGAAGGATGGACCCAGCTGAGTGCAGAAAACATCTTTCTCTTCTGCTCGTAAGGGTTGAAAACCCATCTGGAGCAGTTGCCATGGCTGATCCTTGTCTGACTCCGCAGCTCAGGCAATCGACCCACTGCCTCGGTGCCTGTGCTTTGCCAGAGCAAGGCAGCTCCAGCTCCTTTTGCACTAACACATGGGCATGAGGCACCAGTTCACCCAGTTCCACTGTGGTTACTGCTTGGTGTTAGCAGGTGCTGATGGGAAGTGATGGCACAGTGACTGTGAAGGGGTTCATTCCCTCTCCAAGCACAGCATATCATCTCTTCTCAGCAACTGCCTTCTGCCACCACTTAAGAGCACAAGGATCTCTTCACGTCCCCTGCAAGGGCTACCTCATCCAAGGAGAGTTTGCCACACAGGGCAGGTTCATGCACAGAGGTAGTAAGACAGTGTGCGGGTACAGGGCTGGCACAGAGAGCCTGGTTTTGAGAACTGAGTGGTGATGCAAAGTGCTGCATCACCAGGCAGGAATAGCTGCGGCCATCATCCTATCTGGGAGCTGAGCTGGCCCAGCACCACTTCATAAATTGTGACGTAATTGCCCTCCATGGGTAGCATCATGCAGCTGGGACTGGACTGCAGGGCTCAGGGTGCCTTCCAAAGCCATGTGTGCTGTAGGTTGAGGAGGAGCAAAGGGCTTGTGGTGGGACAAAGACAAGGGACTCACTCTGCTCAAGGCTGAGCAGCCCAAGCTGGGCAGAGAGATAAAGGTTAAAGGTGGCTGAGCAAACAGTGGTGAGTTCCCTTCTTCCCTAGTATTTCCCTGTGGAGCATCCTGGGGCAGCTGATGAGAGCCCAGTTCCCCTCAATACTCAGGATCCCATAACCCTTTGGGTGGCATCAGGAGTGGGTGCTGTTGAGCAGCTACTCAGTGGTGCACCCCAAAATACTCCACAGGTACAGCTACACAGATTTGCTGTCAAACTTGATGCCTCTGCAGGGATTAAAGACCCTCTGGTAGCTGAAACCTGGGACTGGACCCCACCAAAGCTCAAAGGGCAACAGCGGAGTAGAGCGCAGGGATGCACTGACCAGGGAACAGGTTTGTCATCACTGCCTCCCACTGTAAACACAGAGGGGCAACCAAAATGAATCATTTCCTCTCCTCAGGTGGCACACAGGGCACCCTGCCCTGGCGCAGCCAACAACCTGCCTTTGCCTCAATATAAACAGCCCCATTCCAAATTACAGCATCACCCAGAGTGGGTTCTTTTTTGGGCATCCTCCTTTTGCCCTTTGCCAGGTTGGTTGACAGAAGACGATGAAAAAATGACCCTTTTTGGTAGAGACCCAGGCAGGATCCCTTCAGGGATGCCCTCAGAACCTGGGCAGGGTTGGATCTGCTACAGACTGCCCAAACATTCCCACTTTGCTCAAAACCACAGTGTTTAGGAAAGGTGAGGGAGCTGTCTGTGAGCAGTCACAGCTTGACCCACACCAGCAGATTTTTCTGCAATGGGTGGCCAAGAGAGGAGCTCTCAGAGTCTCTTTACCGCATATGAGGCTGCTTCTCAGGGGTCGGGCAGGATCCAGCACCCCCTCCATCTCGCTTGTTTATTTTCCTGTTGCCCACCCTGCTTCTCTGGGTGACAGTGCAGAGTCCCATGCCAGGCTGATGTACATGTGCTGCACCAAACGCGGCCCAGCCCTGGCAGCAGAAAGCCCACACCCTGCCTTCTGAGGAGAGCTGAAAAATAATAAAGAGAAAAAATAGTCTGTGCTTGCAAGCCCAGAGCTGTGCCCAGCCCCATCAACTCAGACTGGGACGCCCTCTCTGGACGATCGCTGTTCTTGGCCCCCAGCCCATGGCAATAGGAAAGGCAGCAACTGTTTTGGCTCATCTTGGCAGCAGCACAAGCTCGGTGCCACACTGGGGAGCAGAACATGGAAAATTCCTTACCCTGCTCCTAAAATTTGGAGGAAAAACCAAAATGCACCAAGGGGATATGCTGAGCACCCCCAGCCTGTGCTGACAGGGCTCAAAGGGCTTGCAGGGATGGGGTTGATGCCGACAGGCTCCAGGCTCACCACCAACTCTTAAAATATCAGAGGTGACTCATCTCAAGTTCTGCCCATGTGCCAAGGCAATTAACACCAGTGAGCCCGGTCCCCATCACGGGCCAGCACAGATTTACTCCTGACCCACTTCCACGTGGGCACACTCCACACCTAATATAGAGTGAGTTTGCTTTAGCACTTTGTTTGGTCTGGGATTTGTGGGGCCAGTGTGGCCCCGGTTGTGCTTTTGAGGCCTCCTCTGCCCTCACCCCCTGCCTGCATTGCTCATGTCTCTGGGACGGTGATGCCAACACCAGGGCAGGAGCAGCAGAAAAGAGTTATTAAATGCAACGTTCAGCCCAAAATTGAAAAGCCATAAATCTCCCCCTGCTCTGTTTTACTCCCTCCTTTTTCTTTCATTGCCGGGATGTTGGTAGCATTTTGATTTAATAGTTGGCCAAACACAAGGGTCTATTTTATTCAGAGTTTACAGGCCTCAGGGCTGTTATTCCTCCAAATTTAATAGCATTGAAATTGCAGGGTTGGCGATAATTTGCCTATCACTTTCTGCTCTGCCATTGATGTTTATTGTCAGCGGGATGGAATCTCAATCCGATTCACTTAGATAAGATGTCTGTTAAGCATTTAGATAATTGTGCCATCATTAACTTGTCACATTATTTTAGAGATTCAAAACAGTCGTGCAGTACAAGTCAAGGTACAAAGGGAGAGAAACCTGGTGCACGAGAGCTCAGAAAGGAGGTGGCAGTGATGCTGAGTCCCATGGAAAATGCACTGGGCAGCAGCTGGGGAAGCTCAGTCTTCCTGGGGATTGCAACCATTTTTTTTCCCCAAAACAAATTCGCTGCTACTGCTCAAAATGCACACTGGGGTACACAGCATGGGCTTTGGGCTTCGGGCTTCTTTTAATTATTTTGTCTTAAATGCCAGAGCAATTGGCATTTCTCTGCAGAGCAGCATCCCAGCAATCCCATTCCTGTCTGGGCTTTGCTGGGCACACATTTGAAAACCTGGAGGAGGTAGAGGGGGCACTGTGCCAGAGCTGTGCTGTCACACAGGCAGATACCATCTCTGCTCTTGGCAAATCCGTATTTGGTGCAATTAATTCTGTATTTGTCTTCTTTCTTATGCTTGTCTCTTTCTACCTAAAACCCACCGGCACTGCTGTAGCTGTAGGCTGCTGGTGTTGGGGACAAAGGTTTGTGAGCAAGTGGAACAAGTTTGGTGACACAAACCACAGGTTCTGTTGAAACACGAATTCACTTTGCCTTGTGCTCAGCGTGGTGCCATGAGCTGTGGCCATGCCAGTTCCCTCAGGATGCTCCCTAGGCTCTGCTGACTGTTGTGAGTTGGCTTGTTGGTGGCACTTACCGCCAGAAGCCACCTGAAACATCCCAACTCCAGCAGCAGCAACTTGGGCTCCTGAGATGCAATTCAGGAGTCGTCTGGCTCAGTCCTGTCTCATGACTAAGTCTGAGGGGTGCCTGGCTACAAGCAGCTGGCACACTACATACTGAACCCAGTTCTGTGTCTCCCTGGGCTGCCCCTGGCTTTCTATTACCATTTCATGGGGCTCCGGAGGGTTTTCAGAGCAGCTCAATGAGGCTTCTGGGGAAAATTCCACCAGATCGCATAGCCAGAGATAATGCACTGCAGGATGAACTGCGTCCAGAGGTAAGCACCCTCCTGTGCTACCCTCACCGCCTCAGTCCTGGCTCAGCGAGGGAGCGGGGGTGATAGATACCCTGCAGCAGTGCCCAGATATGGATGTTGATGTCTGGAAACTACTGTGAGAGCCTTGTGCACTCCTCCATGTGCTACTATTTCCCAATGCTTCCACTGGCATCTGGAAGCAGTGGGGATGGGACTGGAATGGGATTTGGGTACAAGGGTCCTGATTCCTGGAGAGGAGACAGGAGTGCCTTGTGATGGAGAAAAGTGATTCTGGGTTCCCCAACTCAGAATATGAAAGTTTACACCTTTGCAAACCATTGCACATGGAGGTTGTTCCTGGCACCTTCCAGTGCTGGTGGTGCTGAATGGGCACTCTTGACCAAGCTAGAAAAAGGGATTTGACGGTGAGGGAGCTGCTCTTGGGGTTTGTGGCTTCGGTAATGACTGAAGATCTGAGAAGGTGGTGGCGAAGGTACTTCTGTGGCTGTCCTGACATTTTTGGATACTGGTATCTGGCTGTAGCGCATTGTTTCCTGCACAGGCAGCATCTTTTGTGCAGTGTCCCTGCAGATGTTTTTGCCAGAACCATGTACAAAATGCTCCGTGCTTGGTTTTGGCTGCTGGACAGGGAGGGGCTTACTCACTGCAACCTTAGGGAGGGGTGAAGCGGAGCCATCCCACCCCCCACCCCCAAACTGCAGGGCCTCGAGCGCTCTCTGCACTCACATGGCCATGTTTGCTTGCAGAAGGACTGAGAGTGGTGCCAGTGGAGGGAAGGAGCTGTGCAGGAGCAGGGTCAGCAGCACCATTGCTGGGGCACTGCGTGCCACTGGCCCCAGCTTCAACAGATTCTCAGGCAGCAGGTCCTGGGGGTGCAGCACAGAGCCCCTTTGTCTGATAGTAATGTCCTGTGACAGTGCTTGAAATCTGAGTCCCAACACACATTCCTGAAACTGGGAATCCCTCTGCCTCCTAAAACACGGTGACTTCTTCCATCTTCACAGCCGAAATCGCCCCNAGCATGGATTCGCCCAGAGCAAGCTGGGAGATGGCAGCGTGGCAGAGCCACGGCTGTGGGCAGCAGCCAATGGCCAACCTCTAATTTTCCTGTGCAAATACTATTTAAAGTGTGATGAGAAAAGCCCTCTTGCTAAGCTACGGAGAGATCTTTCTTGTCCTTTAATTCTAGATGAAGGGGATTAGTGTGAACATATTTAACCTCTGACCCATGGACAAAAGCATTATCAAATTTAGTTGCCAAGTGGCTCCACGTTTAACCAAACCAGTGCAGGATCTCAGCAGGTTTTTTTTTCCTTCCCTCCTTTGAAAGCTTTAACATCCATTGTGCCCCCAGACCATGGGGCAGACATGGCAGCCCTTCCTTGGCTTGCATTCAGGATGCCCAGTAATGGGAACCAACCTAGTACAGTTGCTGCTGTAACACCCCAAAGCTATGGAATGCCAGCAAACACCCCAGAACAGCAAAGCTTTCTGTGGATGGGGCCAGTTCCTCCCTGGCCTCGGCACTGGCCATGCTCGGCCATGGCTTGGAGTGCAGAGGGGCACTGCTTACACCCTTTCGTGCCTCGTTTTGCTCCGGGGCAGGAAGGCAACCTAAGGCCATGGCACACTTGGGGAGCTGGAGGACATTCGGGGCTGTGTGAAGCAGGGATGAAGCGCGGGCAAGAGGCGACCGGGGTCTCCTGGTCCAGCACAGGAATGCTGAGAGGGGCCTCCCGTCAGGAGCCGGTGTCCGTTTACAGTGCATCTCTCATAAACCCGGCGGCGGGGGTGAGGGCAGGGGGACCGGCCCTCCTGGTATGTGATTGATTATCTGGTATTTATGCCATTGAGGACTTTTCAGCGGCTCGGGGTCAGGGGGTCATCTCATGTGTCTTGCTGCAAATCCGCTTCCTTTTGTACAGTGCGGGCTGGGTGAGCAGACACACAAAAACAGCTTTTTCTTTTCCTTGGGAAAAAGGGGAGGGGGGCGGGCTGGTGTCAATGAATTTTTTTTTCAGCCTTTCCTGAATAGTGTCCTTTTTAATTCCAAAGAACTTTTAATTAAAAGTAGCAGGAAAGTTCATCTCGACAAGGTTTAACTTACCTTAGCAGTTACTTTTGTCCCCCGGGACTTGGATCTCCCCGCTGTACAAAATCCCCCAAGCCCTGGGCAGTCCTGCGCCACATTTCCCCCAGCTCTGCCAAGGAGGCCTTTTCATCTTTTCTCCCTTTTTTTTAATGATGGGGTGCAGGGATAATCAGTAAACTCCGCGAATCCTGGCTTTGTGCCTCACAGCAAAGGGTAGCTCTGCTGGCTGTGCTCATCTGGGGGCAGCTGCCTGTGCCACTAAAGAGTCATTTCATCAGCCGGGGTCGTGGTGGTGGCAGCAATGGTGGTGGTGATGGTGGTCTCCTATGGTGTGGGATGCTGCAGCCCCATAGACAAGCAGGGCTGAGGGCAGTGCAGAATGCCACTGACCAGAGACTTGGTATGCGATTCCCTAAAACCCTCCTGGCAGGGAAGAGTGCATGCCCACCATAATGTGCCAGTTGGTAAACACTCATGGTGAAGAATCTTTGGACAGAAAGTCCCAAGAGGTGGCTCTCAGTGCCCTAGAGAAGGGTGAGTGAAGGTGTTGCTGAGTGAAGGTTTCATCTCCTCACTGAAACTCTTTCTTTGAGGGTGGAGCAGTTGATAACACATTGGTTCAACTGTGGCTCAGAAAGTGATAGGCAAAGTAGGCCAGGATTTTGTGACAGAAAGACAAATTATTTTTTCACCTGGTTTCACTCCAAATTCCAGATGGGAAAAGGAGATCTGGGAAGCTAACATAGTGTCAACAAGTTAAGTGAGTAATTGACAGCTTCTTTTCTGAAGTGGTGGCCAAGAATGATGCCACAATTCGCCTCCAGTTGCCCCAGGGAAATGGTTGTCCTTGGAAGGGCAGGGATGGATTGGCAAGGAGTGGCTTTCTTGGGAACGGTGAGGATGAACCCAGGGCTCTCTGGGATGGAGAGCACCAGGACAGGCTTAGGGGAAGATGCAGCACTGAGGGAAGGTGCTGCACAGAGATCCCAGGTACAAACAGGGTCATGCAGTAAGGCAACTCTGCAGCTTCAGGCAGGAGGCTTTGGTGTTTGTGAGCAGCCTTAGACAAGCAGTGGGGCTAAAGAAGCAGAGTGAGGCTCAGAAGTGCTGTGCTGTAGGTGCAAAGCCTTGGCCACACATTCCCAGGCTCACATAGAATCATAGAATCATAGAATGGTAAAGTTGGAAGGGACCTCAAGGATCATCTAGTTCCAACCCCCTGCCATAGGCAGGGACACCTCCCACTAGTACAGGTTACTCAAGGCCTCATCCAACCTGGCCTTGAACACCTCCAGGGAGGGAGCAGCCACAACCTCCCTGGGCAACCTGTTCCAGTGCCTCACCACCCTCACTGGAAAGAACTTCCTCCTAACATCCAGTCTAAATCTCCCCTCTGCCAGTTTAAGCCCATTGCCCCTTGTCCTGTCATTGCAGGACCTTGTAAATAATAATTCCCCAGCCTTCCTGTAGACCCCCTTCAGATACTGGAAGGCTACTATCAGGTCCCCTCGAAGCCTTCTCTTCTCCAGGCTGCAGAGCCCCAACTCTCTCAGCCTGTCCTCATAGGAGAGCTGCTCCAGCCCTCTGAGCATCTTTGTGGCCCTCCTCTGGACCCGCTCCAACACTTCCATGTCCTTCCTGTGCTGAGGGCTCCAGATCTGCACACAGTACTCCAGGTGGGGTCTGACAAGAGCAGAGTAAAGGGGCAGAATCACCTCCCTTGCCCTGCTGGCCACGCTTCTCTTGATGCAGCCTAGGACTCAGTTGGCTGTCTGGGCTGCATGTGCACACTGCAGGCTCATGTTGAGCTTGATGTTGAGCACATGGTGTTAGGAGCTTTGGAAGCTCTCACCTCCCCCAGCTGGGAGGTGGAAATGCAGCTTAATGGGATCAGCCCCCAAAACTTCCCCAGGTTTTCCTTTCCAAAGGTGAGGTTTGTGTGGTGCTTGGTGTCTTCAGGAGGAAAACCCATCTATACCTGCCCGGTGAGATGCCAAGTGTTCCACTTCCTCCCAGACTTAGGGACCATGCCTGCGGAGGGCAGAGTGTAGCTGGATGCTGCCAGCAGCTGGAGATGGCTGCTCCCCTGTGCTGAGGGGAACGGCTCAGGCAGGAGATGCTCAGGAACAACTTGCTGGTGACAAGGGTGCCCAGACCAACACCTTCCCTTGGAAGCATCGCCCTAGGCAGGGAGCCCCCCCTGCACCCCTCAGTTTATTGGGAGATCTCTGTGTGGGCTCAGCACTGACCTTGGAGATGGGAGGGGCATGCTGTGGGCCTCCTCCTCAGCCACCACCCAACCCAGAATACACCCCCCATTGATTCATGCCCCGCTTGGACCCACAGGCTGCCTGGCAGCGCCTCGCCAGCGTGGGTCCAGCTGCTGCCATGATTGACGCAAAGCCAGTCTATAAATAAAGTCTTTCTCTCCTCTCATAAAGACTTTGTGGTTTAGTTTGCTTTCAAGGTCAAGATCAGACCTTTCTAAGTAAACACATATCAAAGGATCATTAGCGGAGCAGCACTGTTAAATTGAGATATTAACTTCTGTCAGCTGCGCGGTTCCTTTTTGTTCTGTAACTTGCGACTGCGGCGGGGTTTTATTATTTTGGCCCTAGGCAGTGGCATCTGGCTGCTGTAGAGACTGTAAAAATTAAAAAGCAACACAAATCATTGCGAGAGAAAAACCTTAAATTCAGTGATAAGAATTTAAAATTAAAATGTTTCGGTGCTTTTATACCCTACGACATGCGAGGTGGATGAGTTGTGTGCCTGTTGCCATAAAGCCAGTGCTGCTAATGGGCACAGGCCTCCTTCCCTCCCTACTCGCCCTCCCTCCGCGGCACTCATCCCTCTTCAGCTGCAGAAAAGCACTGTGGAGGAGGGGGTGGTGGTGGTGATGATGGTGCTGGAGGTGTGGGGCAGTGGGGAAAGGGGAAAGGTGCTGCTGGTAGGACTGTAGGGAGTGAAGGTGTCCCCAGAAGGAAGGTGAGAAGGGGATGCTCCCATCCTGCCAAGCTCGAAGGGAGATGAGAGGTCAAGCTGGGAGGGTGTGACTAGTGTGCCGGGTCACCAGGGAGCGGGACCATATTGTCCCCCATGTCCAGGTGGCTCCCAGAATAAATCTGCCACAGCGGGTGCAGGCTGCCTGTGCCAGAGCCATGGCTTGGGGCTGGGCACCCATACATCGAGCATATTCCACATGCTGCATTCCAGATCACCAGGTGATGGGGAGAGCAGGGCCATAGTGGCAGTAAGCAGTCCTGTGCATTGCCACAGGAGCCAAAATCCTGTCTGCTTGCAAGATCAGTGTGGTTGATGCATCTGCTCAGAAATGCTGGAGCTCTCTTCCAGGCACTGATGAAAGACAAGCAGGTGCCAACATGGTGGGCAGTGCTAGGGAGGGGGCATGCCGTGCCCTCCTGTTCCCCCAAAGGAAACTAACCACAGAGGAGCAAGCAGCACCGGCTGCTCTTTGAGAATTAATTTCCCATAGTCGCTTAAAGTTGGGAAGAAAGCTGCTTCGCCTCCAAGTAAATAATAATAATCAAACAAATGCCCCCGTGGGAGGAGCTGCTTCCATAAAGATGTTAATTAGCATGAAGCTGAGCCATGGAGTCCAGAGGCAGCCTGTGAAGCCAGCATGATTTGGTGACTCACATCTTGTCTGTTTATCAGCTCAGGATTTTTCTCCCCTCTCTCTACTTAACCATGAAGGTTGTAGGGGCCGTTGGGCTCCGATAAAGTAGCTGGTATGGTAATGGGTGCTGCTGTCAGTCCTCAGTAGCACCTCTGGTACCACCCTGGAGCAATCTGGGGGTCCCTGGGGCTGGCAGTGCCATCCTGGCAGACTAACACCCAAAAAACCCAGGTGTCCACACATGAGCGTGCCAGGCATCATGTGTCCCAACAACAGCAGGCAGGTGAGGGCTCTTTCAACATCTCCTGTTGGGTTTGCTTTTCCATGCCAAAGCCAAGGGTGGTGGAGATGTGTAAGGGCAGCAGTTGGACTGGTGCTGCTACCAGGGTGGGGATGGATGCTCCAGGGTGGATGCTTCAGGTAGTTCACCCCTTGCAAGCGCTGCTGCCACCTCCCTGCCCACTTTCTCATGGACAGGGATAAACGGGAGGGCTGTCTGCAGCTCTCTAACTGGTTTCTCCCTCCCCTGATACTGCTTTTCATGCTCACCAGCAGCCTGCAGCCTCCCCTGCAGCTGTGCCCGGCAACATCATCTGGGAGGTGGAGGCTGGTAGGAAGACCTTGACACATGGACAGAAAACCATCAAATGTCCCTAAAATCTCATCTTGGGAGAGCCCACAACCCTTGGACACCTGCCCTGTGTGGCCAGAATGCTTTGGCGCTGTCTGCCTCTGTGCCAATGACAACATCAGGCTTGGTGCAGCCCTGTGGCATGTGTCTGCCATGAGAGATGGTGTCAGATGTGATGCTCGATGGAGGAGCAAGGCTTGCTGAGGATCCTGAATTTGCAGGACATGAGTAGAGCATTTGAGGGCTTTCCAGGGGCTGTAAGAGTCTCCTCTACTGGTGTCCTTCAATGCATGCAGCCTCATGCCTTTGGCGACATGGGAGCCTTCCCAGTGTGCCCCTGCACAGCCCCTGGGTATGGGTTTGTGATGCTCTTGATTATGACTGTAGTGAATGGACAGATCCACCTCCGTCCTTGTCTCATAACACTGCTGGGAGCAGAGTCAGGGAAAAGATGCAGAGGAGGATGGAAGACTTGGGGAGCGGCAGTTTGATTTGTGCATGCATTTGGGCTCCCCGTGCCTAGGCACCCCCAGAACCATGCTGGCAGGGATAGGCAGAGGATACCTCACTGGCATGGGTGCATTGATTGCCTTTGGTTCCACCTTCCCTGCTGCCAGAGCATCCCCAGGTTGCCCTACACCCACCTGTGGCGAGGGTCTGGGCTTGGTGGTGGAGCCAGCGCACGCGCACATGGGGGGAAAACTTGAAGTCAAATGTCTGAAAGTCAGATCCCTTTTTAGTATGAATTTGCTGTATCTCATTCTGAGCACTAATTCCAATTTAATTGCAAGTGGCCTGAAGCCTCTTCAATAGGAGTAACAAATGGTTTGATTTTGTAAACTTCATCAGACTGCATTTTAAATGCGACACACTAGCCCGGCTCGAATGCCAATGAAGCACTGAAGTAGCTCTCTGTTTACTAATTATCCGTTTTTACTTCAAGCCACGCTGGCTGGCTTGTCTGATTAAATCGGATTTGTGGGATAGAGAACAGCTAGCAGAGTTTTCTCTATAGTAAACGAGATTGAAACTATGGCCCGCCTGGCTGCACACTGTAAATTATATTTCCTTTTAAAGGGGACGTGTCACTTTCTCCCACCAGTGCACCTCCTGCATCCTAAACTTGGCCGAGAGCCGCCCGGCTCCTTGCCAGTGCCGTGGGGACCCCCCTACCTGCTGCGTCCAGTGCCGCGCGGGTCTTGGTGCAGTCCCTCCTCTCGCGGAGGCGGTGGGCAGGAGGTGGTGCAGTGCTCAATGTGGGGACGGCTGCTGCATCTCTTACCATGACGCCTACCATGGCTCGGACAGGCCCCGACCATCACACATTGCATGTCACTCATCTTTACCCCTCTGGCTTCTGCGTTACCTTGGAATAGGGCAAGAGGAGGACTGGGGTGGGGAGCTCCAGACTGGCAGCTGGAGAATTCTTCCTCCCTAAACCCCAGATTTCAGACCACCAGCTATTGAAAGCCACCCTGCACGAGGTGGCCAGCACACGCACCCACACAGTATCCAAACCCCAACCTGCTCTGGTGTCCACCTCCAAATGCATAGCAGTGGAAGAGTCACTCTGTTAATGGTTCACAGCTGCTGGGTCTGGCAGAGGAGCACAGAGCTGGGGAAGGTGGGCATAGGTGGTACCAAACGCACCCTAACAGGGCAGTGATTAAACCTCCACAGTTGCTAAGACTTTAATTCCATGAGCTTGACCTACGCCGCTCCCACCCTCAGTATCTATCTTTCTGCCCAGGGGCTTTTTATATTTTAATTTGCTTTTGAACATCCTGCAAAATTAATGGGGTGCTCAGGGCCATTGTGTGGTGTACAGTAGAGGGAAGGGCCAGCGACACCCGCCGAGAGCCATTGCGTTTCCCAGGGAATGAATTGCTTGTCCACCTTCGCCCCTTTTAATTGTTGACAGTAAAAAGTATTTAAATGCTGCTTAATTTGTAATCATCTTCCTGCAAGAAAGGGGAGAAACCATTAAACCATCAAGGAAATGAATAAATCCATCTCTCTCACCTCTTTGGGGTGACAGCACTGCTTCATCAGGGGGTGATTTTTCTTCCCAGGGCTTGAGTGCTGGCTTGGGGCCCCTGCATCAGAGAGCCCAGGGAAGTGCTGAGGGTGAGAGGACAGGGACCTGTCCAACTGGGAGCAGCACTCCTTGCAGCCTGGTACTGCCAAAGCATGGCTACATCAGGACTGGCAGCAACCCCAGGCACCCTCTCGTGAGGTTTCTCATCTTTTCCCACCTCCCATCCTCTCTCCAAATGTGAGGACATCACTGCATGTGCAGCTCTAATTAAACAGCGAGATCGTGCTCAAGCAGAGCCCAGTTGGGTGTTGCACTGCTTGGCTGCTGGAGAACTCCACTGGCAGAGCCCCCGCAGTGACATGAGTGGTGTCTGACCTGTGCATCCCGCGGATGTGATGGAGTGGGATGGGATGGAATGCAGGGCTGCCTCTGTCATTCCCCACCTCCATGCAGGGCTGACACCAGCCTTAGCACCTGTGGATGCTCAGCTCGTGGAGGATGGCTCGCACCGGCTGCACCCACAGGCTGTGCCAGGCGACCTGCCCAGCAAGGCTGTGTTTGTTAACCGAAAAATAAATTAAAAAACTACCAGATGCCTCCTGCGGGTCCTGACAAACAGCAACCCAAGGCGATGCCCAACGCTGGGGACACCGCCAACAGCCTCGTGGGCCAACGGGCACGCACCCCCGTGCAGGAACGAGGCGGCTCGTCCCCATCGCTGCTGCTGCTGGAGCCGGCCCGGTTTTGGTTTGGTTTTTTTTTTTTTTTCCCAAGCGGGGGCCAATTAGTTTCACAAATGAGGGCCCTACGGTGCCAGGGAGGATTTGTTACGGCCCCGCGCGCCGGCCCGGCGGCATTGTCCTGCCCTCCGCCCCCACGGGAGTCCATTGTCCCCGGCCCCAGCAGGGGCTGCTGGCGGCAGATTTATCGGGGCCGGCGTCCCGCCGGCCGGGGCCTCCGCTCCGCAGCTGGCCGCGGCGCTGGGGGCTCAGCCCCAGGGACCTTTGACCCGTCCTGCTGTCACCGCCGGGGCCGCCGAGGGCCGCGGGGCCGCATACCTCTCAGGATTTGCTTCGCGTAGCCCGTTCGGGGCTGGCTC
>VWZE01008816.1:802364-851697 GCA_013396675.1 Eubucco bourcierii
GGAGCGTTTTGTCCACAGCTGCGTGGGGGGCTCGGGAGCCTGCGCCCCCCCGGGATAAATCCCTGCAGAGGGAGAAAGGCAACTCCTGAGCGGGGCCACATCTCTTGCTGCTTCTATTCCCATTGCACTGGGGGATTTCTGCGGATTTTGGGCAGCCAGGCCTGAGGGTGTGTCCCTCCTGCACCTCCGAAGCTGCAGGGGAGGGCTGGCTGTGTTGCGCCACCATTCCAGGGTGGGTGACAGTGCAGTGCTTGGATAGATGGTGGTATGCATGGAGGTGCCCTCCAGGATAGTGATCAACCCAGTTGGTCCCCGGACTGGAGGCATGGGGCTTGCCAGCAGTTGTTGGGGGAGCATCCTTAGCTGGCCCTTGTCTGCATACCAGGCAGGACCACAATGCCAACACTGCCACAGCAGATGCTCACTGCCCACCATTTCACAATCCCAGTGGGCTCATCTCCAGCAACACCACCTCAATACCAGGTCCCTGGAGCTATTTCTGGCAGCATGACAAGCAACCCGATGCTGCCTGTTCCTAAGGGCAGCACAGATCTGTTGGTTACCTTGAGCATCTTCCTCCTGCTAATGAATTGCTAATACAATTTTCTAGATAATTTTATTTCCATAGTCCTCACATTTTAATGTCTCCAAGAAGCTCACTCTTACTTGCTTAATCTCCCCGCACAAGACAATTTGCACTGGCTCATAGGTCTCAAAGAGTCAGCTATGCATAAAGTAAAACAAACTGTTTAACAGCAGGAGAGGCTGATGTTGGCATCATTGGGCTGTGGGTATCTGGGGTCCAGGCTTCTCTCCTGTCTTCCCCAAGGTGTTGGTTTGGCACCCGTGTTTGGCAGGGTGGAGCTGGTGTCTGTGTCGGGGCTTTGGATCACACACAGCACAGGGGTGGATGCATCACCCTCTACCATCCACCTTCTTGCATCTACCCCTGTTCCCCAAGATGGCTTTCATGGTGTGTTCTGGGCTCCCCTTGTCCTGGGTATTGTGAGGTCTGAGCTCAGCAGCTCTTATGGATCTGAGGGGAAGTGATGACTACCCAGCAGCTTCCCTGCATTGGGGCGTCACAGAGATGGGGCCTCCAGCTACCTCAAGGCAATAAAATCCCCAGCTTTTCTCCATCATTCCACTGGGAATGCCACAGATCTTGGGGTCTTTCCTGCTTCAGGAGTGTCCTTCCCACTGCAGAGGCGTCTTCTGCACTGCTGAGTGGGAGAAGGAATGCCCCCAGATGCCAGGCAGGGCAGTGGGCCAGTGGCAAGGGGACCCTGGGTGGTGTGTGAGCTGTCTCTCACTCTCTGTAGGGACGGACATGGCTGTGTTCTGCTTGCTGTGTGGGAAGCGGTTCCAGACACAGAGCGCCCTGCAGCAGCACATGGAGGTGCATGCTGGGGTGCGGAGCTACATTTGCAGCGAGTGCAACCGCACCTTCCCCAGCCACACCGCGCTCAAGAGGCACCTCCGCTCCCACACAGGTATGGCACTGCTGACAACACAGGCCTTGGGGCTGGGGTAGCTCGGGCAGGCTCCTTTCCCCTTCGTGAAAGTGGAAAGGTGAAACTGTCCTAAAAGAGTGGTGGTGCCCAGAGCTGGGTTTGTTTGGATTTGGAAAACGAAGTGGCACAGAAAGAAGCCGCGCGTAAGAGGCTGATCCAGTGTGAGGTGACATGTGACCTCCATGGGGCCGTGCAGCCCTGCCCACCTCATCGGCTTATGGGCGGTAGATGCACATAATCAGCCGATGCTCAGCCCTAATGGGATTAGGGTGACCTGTGCTACGTGTAGCCAGCGCTCCAGCACTGCAGCCCACCGGGGCAGGCTCAACTCGGGAGCAGAGCAGGGCTCGGGGAGCCTGACACCGTGTCCTGAGAGCACCCATGCTGTGTCCTCAGCTCTTCCACCAGCATCCCAGGCAGGACCAGAACGTGACAGGGAGATGTCCTAGACATGCAGTAAGCACCATGCCAGCTCTTGCCCACATGAATTGGAGGTTCCTGCACCCTCCTTGGTTGCACTGTCGTTAGCGGCAGGGGGCGAAGCACGTGAGGAGGCAGGATGGTCCTTCTCCTTCCTGCCTGAAGCAGCACTTCTTCAAGCAGCCTCAAAAGTGGGGCATAAAGTGGCTGCTGGGGGAATGCACAGGTGGCACTCTAGAGCCATGACTCTATCCGTCCCCAGGGCCAGACCCACACATGTGCCTGGGCTCTGGGTCCCAACATGGGAAACAGGCATTGCTGGTTGATGATAAGCACATTAATGCTGAGCACCGTAGCTATTAATAGCCGGTAATCCAGTGACCTGGGCTGCGGGTCGGACCATGCGTGTCCCACCCCAGTGCCTGGCACTTTAGCAGCTCCTGGCTTTGAAGAAGCACCAGGATCATCGGTGCCTCAGGTTGTTTAATCATGCTGCATGGTTCCATCCCTGTGCAGAGTCAGGATGCTCATGCTCCTGCTGGCACCCAAGTGGTCCAAGAGCACAGGATCCCATGTGCATGGCTTCTGAAAACAGAAACCATGGAAATGCTGTCAACCTCCTCACCGTCTGACTAGAGAATCCAAATCCAAGGCAATGATTTGGAATTGGGCAGGGAGGTGATGCACAGCTGCCACCAGCCTTTGGAGAGGGTCCTGGAACATGTTGTGAGCATCCTCCCCTTCCTCCCCCAGTGCCTAGGCAGCAACTGCGGGAGGGGGCGAGGGGCCATGGGGCTCTGCTGCGGCACACAAGGAGAGAGTAAAATATAATTTTGAGGAGGAAGCAAAAGCGCAGGCATGTGAGTATATAACGAGAAGGACAATTTATGCCCAGGCACGAGTGCAGTTTGACACGAGGATAATGAAAAAACGTAGGTCATTGTGGATGACTTAAGCCTTCACAGCTGAAGAAAATGTATGAAATGCAGGGAACATTACACGCTTGGCAGCTCTGCACATCTGCAGCAGGACAAGTGAAATACAGTTCGCCATTCTTTACCATAAACTGTGCTTGTAGGATATGCAGCACAGAGAAATTGTAATTACAGTGACAAGACAAATCAGTAATATTTAAATATTCATGAACAAAGTCTTGGACGATCAATCTATCTTTATTGTCCTTGCCTTCGCGGCTGTAATAAATAAGTAGCTGGAGCCCTCACCTTTCCTTCAAATCATTCTGCCTTTGGTGCCAGACGGAGTTCATTTATCAGCTCCCAGAGTGAAGTGCAGGAGAGGTCTGGGCCAGGCCCATGCCAGTGATGCTGAGTGAAAAGCCAGAGCATTGGTAGCGTGAAGGTTGTGGTGCCCACTGTTGTCTTTACCCCACAGCAGACCCGAGCATCCCCTCTGCTCAGGGATGTGGGCACCAGTGTGAGGCATTCCATCCACCGGGATGGGCGCTGGGGTGACCATTGCGTCTGCTTGCAGGTGACCACCCGTACGAATGTGAGTTCTGTGGCAGCTGCTTCCGGGACGAGAGCACGCTGAAGGGCCACAAGCGCATCCACACTGGCGAGAAGCCCTATGAGTGCAACGGCTGCGGCAAGAAGTTCAGTCTCAAGCACCAGCTGGAGACCCACTACCGGGTCCACACAGGTAGGTACGGCTGTGGTGGGGGGTCTCCGATGAGGCTGGTGCTGCTGGGCTGGCTCCCAGGTGGAAATGCCAGCAGCACAGAGCAGGCGATAGTGAATCATCGGCTGCACCACACACAGCTGGTGTGAGCAAGGGATCAATAGTCAGATCAGTTTGGCCGTTCGTTACTCGGCTATTGGCTGTGCCCGCCATGGCAGTGTCAATGCCGGGTAGTTAATTACCGATCAGACCCCCAGCTGACACCCCCATGTTCCTGTCTCCTGCAGGCGAGAAGCCCTTTGAGTGCAAGCTGTGCCATCAGCGCTCCCGGGACTACTCAGCCATGATCAAACACCTCCGGACCCACAACGGTGCTTCCCCCTACCAATGCACCATCTGCCTGGAGTACTGCCCCAGCCTCTCCGCCATGCAGAAGCACATGAAGGGCCACAAGCCAGAGGAGATCCCGACCGACTGGCGGATAGAGAAGACCTACCTCTACCTCTGCTACGTCTGAAGGAGGAGGCACAGGGTCAGCGGGGCTGAGTGGCAGAGGAGGACTGGGCAAAAAAACAACCACGAAACTGCAGCGTCCATGGCCTTGTTTGTTTTCGATTCTTGTTCGTTGCTTCTTGCCCAAAGGATCCTGCAGCTTGCGACAGGGCAGTGGGATTCACCAGCCCCTTCCCCCAGCCCCATCTGCACCCCCTCCCCAGCCGTCCTTACTGTGGGAGGACTCTCTCCCCTCACTCCCTGGCCAGCCTCTCCATCACTGCTGGTGTTGGCCACAAGGACTGCCAGGAAGACCACATAGGAAAGATGCACTTCCCCAAAAGTGTGCACCTAGCATCACCAGTGCATTGAGAAGGCTTCGTTTCTGGTGTTCTCTGTCACCACGCAGACCCCACTGTGGATGCTCCTCTGAGGAACTAGCTCATAGGTGGGGCACAGCCCTTCATGGGGCTCAACCCCTGTTTCTGGAGAGTTCCTGCACTCTTGCCCTGTGGCATCACAGGTGGGAGAATGCCAGCATCTGGCAAGAGCATCCCTGGGGGGGGATCCTGGCTGGAGGAGGTGTGTTTGGGGCACAGAACCACCAGGTGAGGGCTGGGCAGCCCAGTACTGACCGGGGTCTAGGCAGTTGTGAGAGGCACCCAGAGCCTGCTGCCCTCCCCCTGACCAAAGACCTCTCCATGCATTTCCCCTGTCCTCCCCAGGAGATGCAGATGGTTTGGCGATGTGTGGTCAATGCTGGTGTGGGTGCCGCCAATGCACAGCATTGCTCTGAACAGGGGGAGGATCCTCTTCTTTTGCTGACTCAAGCTGCCAGGAAGGTGCCGAGTGTGGTTTTTTTTCCCAGCCCTCAGCTGCAGGAGCCCATCAGTGAGGGGTGCCCGGTGGCAGGCGGCTTTGCTCGCCACTTCTTTTGCTTTTGGTTCGGTTTTTCTGAACTTTCTTTTGGAATATTTCCGCATTTAGCACATTTTACTTGAAATTACCTCGTTTTTTTGTGACCTCATGAGCTTTTATTGATTTTGGGGGGGACAGGGGGCAGCATGGCCGGGAAGGCACATGCCCAGCGCTGGCAGTGGAGGAGCAGCGCAGCAGTGGTGGTCTTGTCCCTGCCGGCCTCCTGTTGTGCATTATCCTTACCAAAACTGGTATTTTTTGCCCGGCCTGTGGGTCCAGGGTTGTCGGTTCGGAAGCTACCTCTTGTGTTTGTTTTTGTTGTGATTCTCCTTGGCAGACGCAGGCTCTGCAGTTTCCATCCCATGCAGTGCCTGCAGCCACTGCTTCTTTTTATCATTTTGCTGTGTTTGAATGAAGATTGGGGAAGAAGAGCCAGGGGAGCGGGGCAGTGCCCGGCTACCGCTTGGAGGGTGCTGATGGCCCCTTGTGGTTGGGATGCAGAACTCATCCCACCCCTCCTAGTGCCAGGCAGGGGTGCAGGAGCAGCATCTTTCTGGCATGCCAGCCTGGTGGTGCCTGCGAATCTGCCTCTGGGCATGGGCCTGTTGCTGTTGAGTGCAGCAGGGCAGCCACCACTGCTGTACAATACCAGATGTGACTGCGGAGAGCAGCTTTGTCATTGTTGTGCCTAAGTGAAAAAAAATGAGAAAGATATGACAAGTACCCAGTGCTTGCACGCAGAAAGTTGCTGCAATTTCCAGCGTGTGCACGGTAGCTGCTGGCCACGGGCGCCATGTTGTCACAGAGCATAGGGGCGAGCTCATGTGGCTTTTTTCTTTTGCTTTAACCTGCCCTCCCATTCCACCAGCCCCTTCCCTCCCTTCCTTGGTGCCCACTGGGATTGGTGTTGGAGCGATGCCACTGTGCTGTGCCACACCATGGTGCCCTGGACACAGGTCCTTGTATCTGTTTGCCATGGTGTGGCACACTGTGGCACACCCTGCCACCCCTCCATATATATATATATATATATATAAAGTATATAAGTATATATATATATATATATTAAAAAAAGTATATATATGTGTATGCTAGCAGTGAGGACCAAGCGCCCCATTGGGCCCTGGCCCCGGGTCCCCTCCCCTGGCTTGTCGTTGCTGTTGTGACGTCCACCTGCCCGTCCCTTTGCTCTGTGTTACCACTCGTGGTTTGGGTGCGTCGCTGTCCTCGTTCCGTCTACCTCAGCACCTCTGTGAGCCCGGGCGCAGAACGTGCCCCAGTCTCCTTTGGTTTTCTCAGAGTATCTATCAGCTCCTATTTTTTGTACAACTTTCTCCCCTCGCCCTTTGCTCCCCTGCAGTTCTGCTTGCAAGTCCTCTCTGTCTTCTAGCCACAGATGGCGTTAGCTGAAAGTTTCCTGAAAAATAAAGAAAAGGGAGAAAAAAAAAAAAAAGAAAAAGAAAAAAAAAAGACAAAAAACCCCCAACCAAACCCAGTTGTGGTGTCTCCTAGTTGCAGCTCTCCACATCTGCCTTCGTCCTGTGTAGATTCAGATGCATTTCTTTGTAAAACTTCAGTGTTTCTGACAGAGGAAAAAAAAAAAAAAAAAAAAAAAAAAAGAAAAAAGAAAAAAAAAAGAGAGAAAAGGAAAAAAAAGAATATATTGCTGCAGGTTTTTTTTCTCCATGTGTCACTAAGTGAAGTTTGTGCCTTCTATAGCAAAGAGAATATTTTTTACATCCTACTAACGGTAGATTTTTTTGTAGTGAACATTTTTTGTATTTTTATTTATAAGTCTCATAAGGAAAATAGCAATGTTCAGTTGTATACCTTGGATCTGCAGTTAGAAAACAAAAGAACAACCAATAAAGTTAATTCCGTTGTCTCGGTCTGCCGTCTGCTGTGTCTGTGCGTGCGGGATCAGGAGGAGGAGGAGCAAGGATGGATCCCACCGGTTAGGGTGAGCCGGGGGTGAGCTCACGGTGGTCAGTTGGGGGTTGCTCAGCTCCCCAGGGCCGTAGGAACGGGGGCCCTCCCTGAACCGGTCTCGATGGGTGGGAGACACTGGCGCAGGTGCGGATGGGGAGCAGACCCGCACCCCTCGTCCTGGGGCACGCAGCCGCTGCCTGCCTGCGGGTTCGCCTCGCTGGAAGTTGAAGTCGTTCGGTTAAACCTGCCTGCAGCGGCGGGCGGCCCCCCGCCGCGGTAATGATCCCGTGGCTCCCGACTGATTGCTGTGCACTAAGCTTAAGCCCTCCTTTATTTATTTACTGACTACATTAACGGCAGCGCCTGCACCGCTTTTGTGCTGCCGTAAACTGTACGGTGGGGCAGGGCGGGTGCTGCTGGCAGCATCGGGCTGTCCCCGGGAGCAGTGAAGTGAGTGCTGCCTGGGCCCCTTGGGTGCTGCTTGCCACCGCCCTGGCGCTGCGATGCGGTAGTGTTAACCCCAGCACGGCTGCAGCTGCAGGATGCAGAACATCACTTTGTTGTTTGGTTTTTTTTTCCAGGGATAGATGCCATGTGCGGGACTGCTGCGTTGTGCCAGCATCAAGGCCAGGTTCATCACATGATCTGGAGCTTCATAACGATTTTGGGAGTCTTCAAGCCCACTCTGAGGTCCTGGGCATGGTCCCTGTCTCCCATCTCAGCACAGCTCTTCAAGCAGCCTTCAGGCAAGAGGGGAGCGCTTTGGTCCTGATTGAGGCAAGCAGAAGTGGTCCTGGTGGAATCGCTGGAAACTGCCAGCTGCAGCATCCCTGGGAGAAGGGGATTGTAAGCCTAGGAGATGGGGGTTGGAAGCCCAGGAGATGGGAGGTGGAAGCCCTCTCCAGCATTTGGCCCAGGACAAAGGCATTGTTATAATAACAGGGAAATTGTCACAGGCCCAGGCCTTTGTCTGCTGCTCGTGCAGCAGCTGGGAGCGATTATGCTGCAACAATGTTCTGTTCCATCAACATTATGTCCTCATTAAACCTTTATTAGGAGATTAGATTCAGATTTATTGATTTTTTAAAATATTTTTTTAAGAGGAAAATCCAGGCTCCTCTCAGATGGATGCCTGGAACTTTTTCCCTGTGTATAGCACTTTCCAAAGCAGCAAGAGGGCAAAGGGAGAAGTGGGATACTCCCTCTGGTATGGGCAGGCTCCTCTGACAGGGGCAGGGACCACTGAGGGGTTAGGTCAGGCGTGGGGCGGCTTCCAAGCACTGGGGAGGACAAGGACTGAGTGGCCACCAGCATGATCTGTGGGATACAGCAGGCACAGGTGAGCCTCTTGCAGAAGGTCTTCAAGTCGAGTCCAGAGGGATGGGAAGAGTGGTTTGGGGGTCCTGCTGTGTGTCCTTCTCAAACGTGCAAGCACCACATGCCTCGGTCAGTGGGCCCATTGGATTTGTCTGCTGGAGCATTTGACGTTACATGAAGGCAGCTCATTCCAGAGGGTGTTAATTGCCCGCTATGGTGATTGGCTCTGTAGCACCATCGATCTCAGCAGGATCAATCAGCTGATTTAGTGTCTCACAAACTCTTTAACTGGACATCTCATCAATAGGCAGCCACTTACAGACCATCAGTGCGTTAGCAAGGACCAGGGCTGGCAGGAGCCCTCTCCACCCATCCTCAGCACCCCATCACTCAGCAAGGAGTTTTCCTGCAGGTGATGGCTCCAGAACAGCAAGCCAAGGCCCTGGGTCTAGGGGGCCTGGTAGTGAAAGTAGCAGAGACAGGTGCTGTCAACCCACCTCCCACCACCCATATGCTCAACCATATGCAAAGATGGACTCTCCTATCACCTCTGATGCTTCCACGATGGTGCCCACATTGGTTGCACAGGTATGTTAGCGATGCAAAGAGCAGGCTATATCTCTACAGGGTCCTGGGTCAGCATGGTGGAGTCAGGGACCACTTTGAAAGCACTGTTGGTGTTTCTGTTCACAATTCTCTGCCACCTCCAGCTCTGGAAAGGGAGTGGGTACCACACTAACCAGCTCTGCTCCATGTGGTTTGGGCTCATCTCCCTGCCGTTTTTTAACACTCCTCTTGGCCTCATGGATTTGCTCTGACAGGGGGAGCAGAGGGACAGAGCAGAGCTGCGGCAGCCTGCCTCAGACCCAGTCACATTGGCACCCCTATTTGTTTGCCATTGGCTGGTACTAGTTCTTCCCCAGTTCACCACTGGGCACGAATGTGACGGGGACCTGCTGAGCAAGTACTGGGGGGAACAAAGACGTGTGCGGAGCCTGACAAGTGGGAGAGTAATGGAGAATGGGACAGCGGTTGGTGGCCTCCGGTGCTTCCTGCATGCAGCTTCGTCAGGACAGCCGAAATGAAGGGTGCAGGAGCCTGGGGACAGGGGAGAGCTCAGGGAGTAGGTACAGTAGACGCCACCTGGTACAGCGGGACCTCCTGTACAACAGAGATCTCCCGGTGCGACGGGGATCCCCTGGGTCCGGGGCTGGCGTGGTGCCGCTGTCCGCGGTGCTGAAGCAGCGGCCGCAGTGGGGCCGGTTCAGGGGAGCTCCGGGGTTGGGACGGGAGGCATTATGGTGCCAGGCTTAGGCAGGGCCGTAGGTGCTCGGTGCGTCCATCAGCCTTGCGTTCGTGCCCGGGTGATGCTGAGGGAAGGTGGCGGGTGGGTCAGGCTGGGGGGGGACAGTGTCTGGGGTGCCTCCCAGTCCCACCCCTACCAGCGGGTGCCACTCAGGCATCCTGCCACACCGACCAGAGGGTTCCCAGTGTGATGCTGTAGGCCAGGACAACCACCAAGTATGCCCGGAAGAGTAGGACGTCCAGCACATAGCCCACTTGGAGCCACTCGCGAGCAACATCACGGAACTCCTCACGCTTCTCCAGGAAGCTGCGGATGGCGGTGACCTCGCGCAGGACTCCCAGGGTCAACGGGGAGCCCTCCACTAGCATGGGCTTCGCCGACCCAGATGCCTCATGCTCCCGAGGGTCCTCACAGCTGTAGGGGTTCAGCTTGGCTGCGGGTTGAGAGAGGGAGGGAATGCATTTAGATGGAGACAGGGTTTCTGCATGTGACCTGAGCATGCAAGCAAGATTGCAGAGATGCAGAAGCTTCTCAGGACCTAACCCCCACTTTGCTTCTCTTGGGCCCACTCCCTGCAGCCCTCACCTGTGCTGTCATTGTTCTCCACCTGCCCAGAGAGGTCCATGCTCTGTGTCCTGCTCCGGATGAATTTGGTCCTGTCCCGGATGCAGAGCAGGACAGTGGCTTTTTCCAGCAGCAGGTGCTTCACCCATGTGGGGACATGGGGCTGCAAGTCCTGCTTGTGCACCAGGTACACTATCAGGATGGTCTCCGTCAGGCTGATGACCAGCAGTGCCATGCACACCACGAAGTAGATGCCTGTGGAGATGCCAACTGAGTGGCCTGCAAAGGCTCACACACAGGCTATGGTCCTGAGTGGATCCTGCCTGCTCAGACCTCTAGAGGACTTGGAGGTTCTGTAGAGAGCAGAAGCTCCTGCTGCTGCAGGCCCAGGATTGCCATGGCAGCTGGCTGGGCAGGCAGCAACACTGTACCTATCAGCGGGGTGCCAACAGCAGTAGCCGGCAGCGTGTCGGATACGATGATGAGGAAAACCGAGTAGCCCAGCAGGAGGGTGATCTTGAAAGAAACCCTCTCACCACTGTTGGGAGGCAGATAGAAGCCCACAATGTCCGTAACCATCAGGAAGATGCTGGGGAGCAGCAGGCTGACAGTGTAGAAAAGGGGGCGCCTCCGGATGACTACCTGTGGGACAGAGAGGCAGGGAAGGCTTGGCGAAGGTCCAAAATGAGAGCTCGAACTGGTGCAGCTCTCCACCAAGGAAGCTCAGGATGGTGGAATGCACTAAGGTGAGCTAGAGGAAGGACTCAGCACTGGGAGACGCTTGGCCACAGGCAGGTCCACTGTGGCCTGGAGGACAAAGGGAACGCCCTTTTGTAGTGCCCCATCCCTGAGAGGCATGATGGCTGAAGACCCTCACATAGAACTTCATCTCAGCGTAGTTGTCACTGCTCTTGACGCTGAACTCCTGGAAGTGGCTGAGGACGTAGAGCAGCTCCCACTCGCCCTGGTTCATGAAGACGCTCCGGTCGAACTTGACCAGCTCCGGCTGCCGCCACAGCGAGAGGTTGATGTCACGGACTGTGGAGCGGAGGAGAGGTGAGGACCAGGGGTGCAGCGGCCCGCACCTCTCCTCCGGGCCGGGTGCCTGCCCTGCCCGCCTCCATCCCCGATCCACTGGGGCCATCTAGAGGGACAAGTCTCCTTCTGCAAGGAGCTGCAGTCCGGCGGAGGGGGTCCTGCCCTCTTCCCCGAGCCCTGCGGCCACAGGGGCCCCAGCACTCACTGTGGTGCAGCCAGCTGGTGAAGGTGAGTGAGCAGTTCTGGACGTCGAAGGGGAAGTTGTAGATGTCCAAGCTGCAAGCGGTCATCACTTGGATGGGTTTGAGGTTCTGCACCTCCCCGTGGTGGTCAACATAGACATAGGGGACAGGGGGGGACTTTCCGACGTCCACACTGTGGGGCACGAAGGACGGAAATATGGGTCGAGAAGCACTTTGGTGGGCACTCGTCATGGTGAGCTGTGTTTGGAATGGAAACTGCCCAAGAGCCAGGAGTTTGTCTCCAGGTTGTTTTACTGGCAGTACCCATTCAGACGTGTCTGCCTAACATTGCCTCTACACTGCCCCGGCTGCTGTCCTCTCCCAGCCCACGGAGCGCCTGTGTCCCTGCCTCGGGGCTCTCCGGAGCTGCCTGGAGCTGCTGACAGCACCTCGAGTCCCCAGGGAGCGGGAAGAACGCCGGCTGGCTCCGCGGGCAGGGCGGGTAGCGCCGCAGCTGCCCTCGTATTGTGTTGCCTTCACAAAGCCTCTCTGCAGCTCTCTGGATCCCACTCCTGGCACGGAGCGGGTAATTGCTGGCGGTCGTGGTTAGCCAGTGCTGGAAGCGGCCCAAGAGCCGAGCCGTTCCCATCTGCAGCTCGCCCAGCGCCCGGCGGCTGCCAGTGCTATGCCAGGAATACCAAGTACAGGGCGCACGTGCCCACCGCGCGGGGGGTCCAGCCGTGCGCCATCCCCCCCGCCCCCGCTGCCCCGCGGCTGCACTCACAACTCGTTGATGAGGATGTCTGGCACCCAGATGCTCTCCACCGGGAGGGAGATCTGCGTCACGTTGTCAAAGTGCTCCGGGTCCCACCGGAGGAACTCGTCTGTCCAGTGCTGAGGACGAGGGAGAAAAGGTTTGTAGGGCGAGGTCCCTTCCAGCCCACCCGAGCCCCAGGGAGGCACCCTGCCAGGGTAACCACTCTTCAGCCCATCCATGGCAGGGGGAGAAGCTTCGTCTTGCAGCCATTGCACCACCCCACAGTGTGAAGATTAGAGCATGAAAGTCATGCCTCGAGGTTCCTGCCCTGCAGAGATCTTACCCCCCCTGCGATGTGTCCCAGCTTGCTGTGCACCTCTCCTGCAGGAAAACCTGCATTTTCAGGGGTGTGGGGACCCAGCAAGGGAAGAGTGAGGCTCCAGGGTTTCTTCTGCTCACCTGCCTGTACCAGATGTATGTGGTCAGCACTTGGTTCTTCTCGTCCTGCAGAAAGAAGCAGACACATGTCAGCATAGGGGATATTGTCATTCTAGAAGACAGGCACAGCGTCCCCAGAGGATGTTGCCTACCGGGTACTGCTCCGCCTGCCATGGACACACAGAAGCTGCCTGTACTGAAGGCAGAGGACTCACCACGCTAAGGATGGCGTAGACCATGAGGTCAATGGCCACATTGGTGGTCTTTCGCCAGTCCCGCACAGGCCGAGTGCCCTTCTGGTAGTGGGCCAGCAGGTAGTGGGTCAGCCGGCGCAGGGCAGGCTCAGCAGGCTCTGGTGTCTGGTCTCCCCTGCGGGTACCTGCCATCAGAGGGAGAGATGGATGAACCCTCACACCAGAGCAACACCTCAATCACCATGGGGTGTGCTGCAACTTGTGGGATGCTGCTGCCTGCTGTCCCTTACTTGGGGTTTCCCATCAAAGTTAAACAGGATCATCCTGATGGGAAACCAACCAGAACTGTCACCTAAGGATTTATTGATATCTTCTCTGTGCAGGTGAACAGGGCTGTCAGCCCTCCTGGCCTCAGAGGGCAGGGCTGCCACCTTCCACTTCTGATGGATGGATACAGGGCCCCAGCAGTCTCACTGCCCCCAGGTAAGTTTCCCATCACTGCCTCCTTATAGGGGCTTTTAGAGAGGAACTGGGCTGCCAAACTCATGTATTTGGCATCCTGGTGTTTAATAAGTATCCTGGTGACTGTTTTCTGGGGAAACAAAGATCAGGTGGTGCCAGCAGCTTAAACTGCAGACCAAACTGCCTACAGCACTGGCGTCCTCACCACAAAGCAGCTGGTGACACAGCTGAGCCAGGGTGGCAGAGCAACGCTCATGGCTTTACTCTGCAGCACACCCAGACCTGGAGTCCAGTTCCTGGAATAATTGGAATAGATCTGTGGGACCTTGGGAAAAGCTGCTGGGAACTGCAAGCTGTCCTTTAAGCTAAAAACCCAGGAACCCAGCAGCCTCAGTCCCTCCAGTGCCCAGCGTGGCCAATAATGCTGGGCAGCCAGCTGGGCGCACCACCCGCACCCAAGCAGGCGTGAGCCAGTAGAGGCAGGGAGGGGGGGGCAAAGGCAGCAATTAGGGCAAGGGGAAGAAAACAGGCACTGCTGTCACTGCACTGGGGACAAGCTGGGGCCTTTCCTGCTGCAGACAGTAGCAGCTGGCTTTGTCATGCTCCTCCTCACACCCTCTACTCCTCCTTCTCACACCCTATCCTCATCAGCACTCTCTCCTCCTCCTCACCCTTGTCTCCTCACACCCCACACATGCAGTGTCCAGCTCCAGCTTACTTGGCGCAGTTCAGCACAGCCCTGGCACAATGAGCTGCATCTACACAGAACTTCCTATCCCCTTACTTCTTGCATCACTGAGGGGAGAGAATTATTGCTCCTGCTCCTCTCCTGCCACCTCTGTTGGTCTAGTGACAGAAGGAGGTTTAGCACTGGGGGGAAATGCCATGGTGAGGGGTGTCTGACCGGTTACAAACATGCTGAAAGCTTTCAGCTACATTGGGGCAAAATAGGGCAGTAATTTTCCTGCTTTCTCCAAGAAGGTTGAATGAGAAATTACAACACTGTGTGGTGGACGTTCTGGGAGTTAGTGTAGTGTCAGGCAGAGCCGAGATTACAAGGCACAGGCACCGCACCACTCCCAGGGGCTCTCATCCCCAAAACCTAGCTCCATGCTCTGAGTGATGCAATACTCTTATTAGCAAACTGCCTTTGTTAGCCTGGGGCTCAGGCAGCAGCTCCCAGGCAGAGGGATACAGGCAGGAGATGACCCTGGCTCTCTATCCTCAGGGCTGGCACCCTGCACACTTCCAGGGTCCTTTGAAGCCCTGTACCAGAGCCCACCATGCAGAGCTGAGTTCCAATGCCATGTTCTATTGCTGTGGACACTCAGCCTGCATTGTCCAGGCAGGAAGCACCTCAAAGCTCTCGTACCAGAACCTCCCCAGTCTCTGGCTTCTCCCAGGTACTTGGCTTCTCTATAACATTGAGATCTCTCTACAGATCAGCCTTTGCACACCATACAGCAGTGCTTGGGCTTTGGGAAGGTATGACACCATGCCTTTTGGTGCCAGGAGCACCATGCTCTGTCCCAGCTCTTCAGCCCTGCCCACGGGTCCCTCACTTACCTTGGCTCTGCAGGGTCGAGGCAAGAGTCAGCAGGGCCAGGAGCACCCCAAGAGCAATGCATGTCATGGGTGTCATGGCTGTGAAGGCTGTCGTGCTGCTGCCACTCTGGTTTCCAACCACTGCATCCCTCCTGCCCACCTCCAGCTCCAGGCAGGAGTGAGCCCGAGCAGAGGCTGGCAGCTTTCCTGGTTCTCTTTCTCTCTTCTGTTGCGTTTTTGAGAACGCCCAACTAATGTTGAGTCCAGCCTCTCCTGCTGCATCAGGTTTCATGCTGGGATGTGAGAGGAGCCCACCCAGCCACTCCCCACCCAACTCCTCCAGGACTCCCTGGTCCCTGCCTGGCTGCCTGGCTGTGGAGAAGTGGTTTGGAGGTGCAAGCAGGAGCTGGGGGGAGAGGATGCTGCAGATGCCAGGGCTACACTGGAAAGTCCTCAACAGCTGGGAAGTTGAAGAAAAACCCTTTGAGATGAGGGGGTCTGATCTGGGAAGTTACAGAGATGTGGCACTGGTACAGAGCGAGTTTCCGTGGGGAGGTCCTGGACTTCTCTCTACACCCTACAGCAGTGTGGATCCAACCAGCCACAGATGGACACACTGACAGATGCAGGCTTCAGGCAGCATGTGCTGCTTGCTGGCCCTTTGCGCCCTGCCCCAATCACCCCACAGCCGCCCCTGGGCAAGGGCCCGGTTTGGTTTTGCAGTTGTTGCTGTGTGCAAGCAAGAGCATTCCTGGCCAGCTTCAGACCCTTTGAGTGAACAAGACCACGAGCACAGCTTGGTCTGGATGGACGAGAGCAAAAACAAATTCAGCCCTGCTCGGGCTGCATAATCCTTCCCTCTGTGTCAGATCACCCTGTCGCGGGGCCAGCGTCCCTCCACCTACAGAGAGCCCCACCCCGGGCCCATTTCCAGCACCCTTCTGTGCTGGTGTCCGTTTGTCTGCGCTTCCATGCCTGTGCCCCACGAAGCTGCCAGCTGCTGGCAGTATTGGGGAAGCGGAGGGCAGAGTCCGGAGCCCGCGGCTGCTGGCAGCGCCGAGCAAATCGCATCAGATGGCAGCGCGGAGTCACTTAAACGAGATAAGAATTAGTGCGCGACCCTGATGAACTCCCCCTCGTCTGCCAGCAGCGGTGTCAGGGAGAGAGCGAGAGCAGAGCCAGGGCTAATTTGATTTCTCGGCTCCGTTAGTGGCTGGCAAGTCACCTCCCGAGGAGCTCAGCAGCTCCGAGCTCTTTCCCCTTATTGAATCTGGGTAATAGAAATCACGGGCAGCGCCACCGCGGCGCTGGGGAGCGTGTCCTGCTCTGCCCCCTCTCCTCCGGCCCCCCGCACCAATACGGGCAGGATCCGGCCGACGACTGCTGGAGCAGAGTGGCTGCTGCAGCATCATTAACTCTGAATTCTCTCCCTTGGGTTTTACATCTTCATCTTAAAGAGATTCTAATGCAGCTCCTACCAGCCCTCCTGTTATCGGATATCTAATTAGCCTGATCTATTACAGCCTCGATTTACGCCGTGCGCAGGGGCTCTTGCGGGACGCTCTGTGGGACATTGGCATCAATCGGCAGTGCCCGGATCATATTTGCTTTCTGAAATGGCATAATGAAATTTTATTTGCCCTCTGATCGGCTGCGTGCTAATTGCTTTTCTGGGAACCGCCTGGCATCTGGGGCTTCCCATTGGCCCCACATCCAGTCCTGGATCTGCCTGCTGCTAGGATTTGTGCTGGGATGGAGACTGAGGGCTTGTTCCTAGGGGAGCCAATCTGACAGCAGGTACCTTGGCCAGGCAAGCAACAAACTTCTTCAGCTGGTGCTTAGCCAGGAGCTGCCATGACCTTGGAGGTTTCAGCAACCCAGGGGCACAGACGCAAAGACCCTGCGATGCGACAGCATGAAGGATGCTCCACATCCCTCCATTTGCAACGGGGCAAGCAACATCCTGCATTCCTCATCACCTCCTTACCAGGAATGAAACCAAGTGGCACGCATGTGGCATGATGCCCCATGTTCCCATGGCAGCATTACCTTTGGCAGCTCCCAGACGCATGCCATAGGACTTGCTGGGGTCTTTGGTTGAGCTCTGTGTGGGGTGAGGTGCTGTGGACAACGCAGTGGGAATGGGTCTCAGCTGCGTTGTCTGCCAGGATCCGTAAGCAGGAGAGGGAAGCAGCCCTGTTCAGGCTGCCGGGACTCGCCTTTCAGAGCGCGTTCGGAGCGTTCAGAGCGCATTCGGAGCGTCAAAAGCAATAAAGCATCGCCCAGAAGCCCTGGCAGCGCTGCCGCCTGCCGGCCCCGGCCCCATCACGCGCGCAAGGCGCCCATTAGGAAGAGGCGCGCTCCCCAAATTGCATGTCTGCTGTGATTTAACGCTGTAAGACATGAAACGAAAACCGCCTGCAGGCAAGGATGCCGGCGCTGCCACGACACGGCTCGCTGCAGACCCCCACGCTGACACTGAAGGATGTAGGACTCTGCTGCAGGCAGTGGTCCTTGGGGATGCTCAGGCTTGCTGCAGCCTTCAGGTGCTTCGAGGGTCCCCAGGGCTACGGGGACAGGTGGGGGTCTCTCCTCTGGTACCTGCTGTGTGCAGCTCCAAGAACGAAGCAGAGACCAAAGCACTAGGAGTGGACACTTGTGTTTCTCGCCCTAAAAGGTGCATGCATGGAGTGGCTGGTGGAGAGTTTAACTCATTTTTTGGGCACACATCTTGGGGACACTCAGGGCTTGGTGCCTTGGATATGTCTTAGAAGGGAAAAGCTGCTTTGCTCCAGCCCTGTGGAAAGTGATGTCCTGCAGCTGGCAGCAGGGTTTGGGAAACCCAGCAACCCAGTGGCAGCAGTCACAGCCTGTCCGGGAGCCCAGGAAAGAGGTCCTTTCACCTCAGCTGCTGCATTTACCCTCCTACTTCACACACACAAGCTGACAGAGTTGCAGAGTGTCTTCCCTTGCACTCCAAAGCACCAGCCTTTCATACTGGGTCTGTGATGCTGGATCATGAGCATGGGAGTCACACACCGCCTGACAGCTAAGTCTGTGGTGAGGTGGAGGAAGATCCTGGAGACCATGGAGAGGCCAAAAATCACCACTGGCAAATACCAAACCAATTCTCACTGCACCAACAAAGGAGCACGACTCCTTTAAATCCCCTGGTGAAGGGAGGAAGTACTTCTCTCTCAGTTCTCCTTGCCATTAGACACCCTTCAGGAGTTAGGAATATTCTGTCACTGCTTCATTGTCCATTAGAGCCAGGTAATAAGAAGCACACAAAGGTATTTGGGACCATCACTGCTACTGATGGGGATCCAGGTCCTCCCGAGTGGGGAACACATCACAGGCACAATATCACCGGGAGTTAGGCAAGAATTGCCTTGCTGAGAGTGAGCCCGAGCAGCATTCACCCTTGTATGACCATCTCTGCCTTTGTATTTCTGCTTTTTTAAGGAGATTCATGCTAGAGGCTGCTGGGCAGCGGAGGGAGGCTGGGTTCTGTTGCCGGTGCAGGTGCAGGTGCAGCAGAAAGCCCATCCCAAGGGCAGGTTTGCAGCAGGGGCTGTCATGATGTGAAGACCCCACATCTTCTTGCTTTACCTCCCAGCCCAGCATTCCTGCTGCAAATTGCAGTTTTGGAGGAGTATTTCCACCCAGAAACTGCAGTGCTTCCAGCCTTTCAGCCTTCATTTTCTGGGGAAAACGAGAATGATTTCAGGCAGGTTGAAACTGGGCAGCATTTCTTACCGTGCTGAAACTTCCCCAGGTGTGCTGTTTTCCCTTTGCTGTGAGGGACACTGAATAACAACACCACCTCGCTCAGCTTTACTTCATCAACGCTGGTAACTCTTTCCTCCCAGATTGCTGAGCCAGAGCACCTGTGAGCATCTGGAAGCTGAGATAACCCCAGAAAGGGCCAGGCTGAAATTGCCACAGCTCTTCCAAAGCACAAGGGAAGGGGTGCTCTCCGAGAGCCCAGGAAAAATCTGCACCTGCGAGGTTTTTCCCACACAGCTGAAAAAGGGCACTTTGGGTTGGGAATCAGCAAAGAGGGGGCCAGCACTAGCGTCGTCCAAGCCTTTTATCCCCTTCCTCCCCACAATGCTGTCTCTGACGGCAGCAGTGTCAGCAGCGCCGCTGCGCAGCTAGCGAGGGCAGGCTGCGGCCGCAGATGATGATGCAGGACATTCTGCGGGCCAGGCCTCGCCGGCTGTGAGAACTGCGTCTCTCCTCGGTGGGGTTCAGCGCTCCCAGCCGCTGGCGGCCGCACCGCCGAGCTGCCGGCAGTACCAGGTCCAGCCAGGATCCTTCAGAGCCGCGAACTCGCTGCTTGGGGAAACGCCGGGAGCATGCGCCGGGCCCCGCTGCCGTTATGCCGTTTCCTCACAGTTTGCCCAGGGATGCCCCAGGAGCGGGGGCATCTCGACCACCGCAAGCTCGACACCTCTCGGGACGACAGACGCAGAGCGCACCGAAACAGCGCGGACCTGGGGCAGCCTCCGCCGAGACCGGAACCGGGCGGCCGCGCATGCGCGCGGAGGGCGGCCTAGGCCCCGCTGCTCTCCGGGCCCCGCTCCCGGCGGGATGACGGCAGAGCTGCAGGCCCTGGGCGGTGGCGGCGAGGTGAGACTGAGGGGCAGCGGGGGAAGGGGTACGGGGAGAGGGTTCCGTTCACCCTGCGCAGTTGCTCCCGGGCCGGGGCCTGCGGCCCTGGGCGGGAAGGGAGCCCGAGACTCCTCGGTAGGGCTTCTACGCTCTCCCCCGTGCCCGTGGGCGGGCAGCTCCTCGGGGCCTTGCTTGTCCCGTCCCCTAGGGCAGGGCCGCGGCAGGCGTCTGTCGCTGGTCGCTCCGTGTGGAGCTAGCGCTCGCCGTTGCCGTGCGATAGCAGCGCCGTGGGCAGGCGCGGGGGCGGCCCCGGGTTTACTTTCTGGCTGCTTTCTGGGAGAGGAAGAGGATAACCCAGCACGGGCTCCACCACGGTTTCGCCTCCGCAAACGGCAGGAGCGAGTTTCATCCTTTCTCTCTGAACCGGCGTCTCCTTGACACTCAGCAGGAGAACCTGCAGCTCCTCGGCGCCGGGGCTGTGCGTAAGGTGCTCCGCAAGTCGCTGAGCGCCGGCGGGGCCGAGGAGCTCGCAGCTCCCTCACGCTGCTGCCGGCCGGCTACCGAGGTCTGCATCCGCGCCCAGCGCGTCCCGAAGGCACACAGGCACCCTGGTATTGCTGTGAGAGGTAGGGGCTGCAGGTGTGAGCAGGAATAGAGACCTGTGCCCTGGGGAGCCTCACTCGAGCAGCAGCCCCTTCCCAGCTGCTCGGGGTGGTGCCAGGACGGTGTGCGGGAGGCGGCTGGTGATGAGTGCTGCTTCGGGAAAGCCTCGCCGGGACTGCAGGCTTTGTTCCTGCCGCTGCCTGCGGGCTTGCAGTCCTCTTCAAATCCATTTTCCCGACGCGATAAAAGCACAACCGAGATGTGGAGGCCGATTAGGTCATTAGGATATTAAGTGGTAACTCAGACCGGGAGGTTGTGGTTGCGCAGCCTTTGTGAGGCCTTTTGGTGAAGCAGAAAAGCACTGGAAATCGTGCCCTGTCCTGACTTGGATTTTGTGGCTATGACGTGGTTTATGGTGATGGAACTTCTCTCTCCCCTGCAGCATTAGGTGAGCCAGTAGCAACGTGAGATAAGGGTTTGCCTTTGGGAAGCAGCCTGAGTCCCATCACCTGGGCTCCTTGTCCCACGGGTGGCTGTGCTGGAGCCCTTCTGACACCTCAGCATGGGGCTGAAAGAGTGTGTGGAATGTGTGGGAAGGGGACTGCACACAAACACTTCTAGGAAAATTTGAGCAAAAGCCCTGTTTTCAGTGGGAATATCATTGTTGGGGGAATTCCCCTCAAATATTAACTGGGATTGCTTTGTTTTAATGACTGCTGCAGCACATGCAGACTTCACAGGATCTGTGTCTGGAGTGGCATCTGTTGGTGGGATGCAGGGCTAGGTGGGTGGCTCAAAAAAGGAGATGAGCAACTACTCACTGGGTGGATCTTGTGTTCCAGTGGCACTAAAGGATCTTTAAGTTTTTCCCCCTAAGAAGCCTGAGTGCATTTGTCTGTGATGTGGCCAGTTAAGGTTAATTAGCCTGTGCTTTTAGGAAGCTGGAATTGACTGGACCTTGCTGGCAGCAGGACCCTAGGTGGTCTTAGTACATCAGGTCAAGCTTGGTGACCATTCCTGTGGCAAGCTGAGGATGCAGGGATTGGAGACTGGAGGGTTGGAGAAAAAAAAAAAACCAACAGTTACAGACCAGGTCAGGAAGATGTCTACATTTGTTTTTTTCAAGTGGTGACGACAGTGAAAGGCTGCTGACCGTGGTGCAGGGAGGGAATATGAACAGAGCTTGAGTCGGCCATGCGGTGGGGGAAGGAGAAGTGACTGCAGCCTCTGGGCCCCTCCTGGTGCCCTATTGTCAGTGAGAAGTGACAGCACAAGTGGCATCTGTGGCCAGGCTCAAAATAGCCCCTGGCCGGTGCCCTGAGAATACGAAGCCTCCTTATATGTCCTGCTGTATATGCAGCTGTGCAGGGCAGGCGCTGCCAGGGGCCCTTTCCACAGGTGCCGTGCATCCAACAACGAGGAGCCTGCTGCCTCTCAGGCCTGCCAGCATCTGCCTCAGGACGCAGCAGATCCGGCACTTGGCTGCCAGTAAGGGGGCGCATAAAGGCAGTAGGATGTGCAGGCTGGTGGTATTGCCAGCATGCGGGCATGACAGGGTCTGTGTGTCTGTCTGTCTGTAAGAAGAGAGGAGAGCAGCAGGACATTGGTGAGCCCACAGCAAGCCTTGCAGAACCACCCCAAAGCCTGTCCAGGGCGCCTTTTCACAGGAGCTTTCTCTCACACCCAGGATTGCCAGATGCTTGTGAACCAGCTGAAGGAGATCACTGGCATTCAGGACTCAGCCTTTCTCCAGGCGACTCTGAAGGTTTGTGCTGCTGTCGTTGTTGGGTGGGAAGGGGAGCTTGGGATTTGTCCCGGCACCCTGGCAGGTTCAGGGCCTCTCAAGACACAGTGTGTGGGTCAGGTGTTGGCTGGTCATGAGCTGGGCTTCGCTGGAGTGACGACTGCATGGACTGTGGGAGCAGTCCTGGGAATCCTGTGCATGCATTCATCCAGCCCCTGCCAAGCTGAGGGCAGTTCCTTTTTTCTAGCAGGAGACATTAAAATCTGTGCTGCAGCAGCGTGTGCTGTGCTGAAACATGATAAAGGTTCGGTTCCCTGGAAGCTCCAGGCTGTTATCAGTGTGTTATGGAAAACACAAACTGAGGAGCTTTTTTCCACGCAAGCTGCTCCAGGAGCTCTGGGCAGCTGCAGCAGCGTTGAGATCCCTGTGACTGACCCACCACCAGTCTTCGCTGTGGGGTGAAGGGATGTGGGAATGTCAGGCAGTTGAAGAAGCAGTGTTTGCCTGGGCAGATTGCTCTTCATGGTGCACATTTGGGTGCTTACAAATTGTAGCCACAACAGCTTGGGGCCATCGGGGGCTGTCCATCCTCTTGAGGCATAGCAGCATGATGTGACTGGGCTAAACGTGTGGTACAGAGGCTCATTTAAAAGAATCTTTCAATGTTACATCAAGAAGTACTGTCCACAAAACCTGAGAGCAAAGTTAAGGGAGTTTAGCCTGCAGTAATGCACTGGAGTAAGCCCTAGGATGGTAAGTGACAAACATCTTGAACTCCAAGGAGTGTCTGACTCTGGTGAGTCTCTACCACTGGCAGAGGGCCCTGTTTTGCTTCAGGCCTCCTGCAACTTTTGAATCCCTGGTGATGGAAATTAAATTAGTTACTGGGGTTTGTATTGTCCCAGGAGAAAAGGCAAAGTGCTTTCTGTCTGAGCAGCTCTAGCCACTGTTGTCATCCTGCTTCACCACTGCTGGTCACCATCAGCTTCCTCTCTCGTGGCTGGTGGGAAATGACCCTAGCACTCTGGATTTTTCCCTCTGATTTCACTAGGCTGCTAACGGAGACCTGACAGAAGCGATCACCTTCCTGACAGGGGAGCAAGACGAGAGGACAGCTGTGGACATGCCTGCTGACAAGCTGGCTGCGTGGGAGGGCAGCACCATGGGCAAACATCTGCCACAGGGTAGGTCCCTCCGCTCTGCTCGTCCTTTTGGGTTATGTCCTTCAGCCCCAACTGGCTTTGGTTCTACCAGTAGAGCCCTCCAGCTTATGGTCTGGTGTTGGTTTGGTTTTACCAGTGGCACAGTTCAGGAAGTTAAAGCTTCCTAGTGAAGATGTGTGTCTGCGGCTCGATCGCAGGGCAGTGGTGCTTTAGGTGCTACTTTGCTGTTTAACTGGTGCTTGGCTAACCCAGGAGACCCAGCAACTCCTAAAGCAGGGCAAACAGAACAGAACAGTAGATCCCTGCCAGGGGCCAGACATCTCCTCTTGCAGCATCTGCAGCAAATCAAGTGGTTTCTGGCAGTTTTCCATGAAAATCTGTGTGATTTGAGCAATTTGTAGTCTGACCAGGAGAAGAGCATTTTCATAAATGCCTGTAAGTGACAGAGGTGTTGGCAGACGTGGGACATCGCTCTGTGTGCATAGAGGTGAAAAGCATAACCACAGCCTGAGCTTCTTTTAAACCCTTCTGCTAATGACACAGCAGTACCTGGAGCTTACACAAGACAGGTCCACTGTGCCAAAAGTCTGTGTTGGGAGCTTTGAAGCAGCAGCCAGGAGAGCGGGGCTGCCTTTGTTTCCACTGTGTGAGGCTTCCACCTCCTCCAGAACTGCTCATTTTCCTCCCATGGAAGGAACGAGGGCTGAGCATCCTAGCATGAAGCAGGGGCAGCCGTGCTGTGTGATGGTGCCAGGTTCACTGCAGTCCTTTCTTCCTCAAACTGCTGTCAGTTGTGGATGCAGATCTGGCCACACACATCTGCATGGTCTGTCCTGCTCTCAGCCAGCCCACTCAGTCACTTGAGCTTCCCTGGCATGATGCAAGCCACCAGGGTTTGTATTTCAAGCTTAAGCTGGGAAGTGCTGCTTGTGTCAATTGAGAAGTTGATAGAAGTCCATTTGCCCACTCCTGATGGAAATCTGATCAGAATTGTTTCTTTTCTTCCAGGCATTGCTACTTCTCTTGGCCCTAAGAGCCAAGACAACCTCAGTGCAGCCAGTGCCAGCAGATCCCTGGAATCAGCCAAAGCCCAGACTGCAGATGGAGATGCTGCTGAAAGGTTGGTGGCCACACAGGCTGGTTTTGGCTTTCCCAGGTTTCCGAAGTGGATTCTTAAGCTGATAACTGCAAAACAAGCACAAATGACCTGCCAGATGTATACTTGCTGCCCTTGAAAGGTGCTGGGATTGTTCCTGCCTTCTGGGGTAGTACTACAGTGTGAGGGTTGAGGCAGAAGCAGGTTTAGCTGTGGGTAGTTCTGGGCTTTGTGAAGGAGGTAGAGCTGGCCTTAGGGCATCAACTGAGGAAGCACCTCAGAGCCTCATGTGTCAGCCTTGTCACTCTGTGGCTGTGTCTTTTTTACCACTGGTTGGATTTGCCTCCAGAGATGACTGAGGCCACCTGTTTTGCATACAGCACTTCAGAGACAGGTGTGTCTGCCTCCCACCACTCCAAACTGCCTGGCAGTCATGTTTTCCATCCATCTCTGACAGCCAGAGCTCCTCTGAGATCAGATTAGGCGTCTGTGGCCTCTTGCACTCAACATCCCTGGCAGGACCTGGCTCTTGTGCCCCAGGGCAGCAGGAATCCCATGTCACCACCTGCATCTTTCATGACAGGCTGCAGGAGGCACGCACGGTGGAGATCAAATACCGCTCCAAGAGGAAGCGCTGCGAAGTTTGGGGAGAGAACCTCAAGCAGAGCGACTGGAGGAGAGTGGACAACTGGCCCGTTGGGATGAAGAACATCGGGAACACCTGCTGGTTCAGCGCGGTCATACAGGTCAGTGGTGGAAGAGCTCTCCTGGACTTGCTTCTGCCATTCAGAATGTGAAGTGGTCATGAGTGGAGGTGAGCCGAGGATTGAGCATGCTCAGGTGAGACTGGTGGTTGTGTTTGGGGTGGTTTCTTTTATTCCCTGTATGCGCAGAGAGAGCCAAGGAGCAGTGACATGGACGTGGTGTAAAAATAGAAACTGATACAAATACTCTGCATGCCTGCAGGGCATTTTTCATGCAGCTGTGTCCCAAGTGCTTGCTGAATGACAGAAGCTTGACTGGCAAAGTGAGCTGATAATTGAATTTCCCTGCAGTTATTGTTGACTCCATGCTACCTGCTGGATCGTGTTGCAGCTAATGCAATGTGCTGCATCGCTGCTGCAAGCGATAAGCAACTTGGCAGCACAGATATTATTGGTGATACCCTAAGCAGGAGGAGGCAACAGTAAGTGGAACTGAGCAGATTGGTCTCTTCTAACCATTTCACATCATCAGACAGATGTTAATCATGTCTCCATCTTTGAGAGGAGGAAAGGGAGCTTCAGATGGACTCCTTTCTCAGCTTACCTCGTTCCTGGGTGTGTTTTCTATGCAAAACAGAATCCTGTCTCCTGAAATGCTGTGATGTGTCCTGTGTAGCCTAGAAAGGGCAGGAGGAGGTTGTGGCCTTTGGTGCATACAAATGTGCTGGTCCCAGCTGCTCCCTCTGTTAACATTTAGGAACACAAAGCCATGCAGGAAGCAGCAAGTAACAAAAAAAAGCTGTTGAGTGAAAGAGTGCTGGTGGAGCGCCCAGTTGCAGGTGTCAGACTGGTCCTGACTTTGCCTTCCCTTTCAGTCTCTCTTTCAGTTGCCAGAGTTTCGGAGGCTGGTCCTTGGCTACTCCCTCCCACAGAATGTCCTTGAAAGTTGTCGCAGTCATGCTGTAAGTTCTCAAAAGGCAGTGCTGTAGCATTTCCCCTTCATGGTGTGCACTGCTCTGCCCCTTCCCTACACAGAGTTAATTTGGGGCCATATAAGGCTCCTCTGCCTCCATCAATGTTTTCCAAATTGCTAGACCAAGCTAAAGACAAGTTTGGGAAATGCTTCTTTGAATAGAACCAGTGCAGAAACCAAGCAGCTGCTTCTCGTAAAGCTTTCTCTGGAGAGTCTGACTCTGGTGTGGGGAGAAATCTGTTCCTGAAACCTCACTGGTAACTCTGGGTGGTTTGTTCACACACTGTAGAGGGGTGCTCCACAAGAACTGGTGTTTGGACCAGTGTGAAGACCCCTTTAACTCCAGTACCCTCTGAGACTGATCAGCAGAAGGGACTTGGAAAACAGTGAAAAGGGCCTGTGCAGAGCAATCCTTTACTTGCTCAAGTGTGGATGGACTCAGTCATACATTCATCAGTTTTTGCTTCCTGTTTTAGCAGCTGTCACTCCTCACCTTCTTGCGTCTAAAGGGTTTTCTGGGGGTACATTTTTAATCCCATGCATCCACTGGGAGACCAGGTTGCTTCCAAGAAACATCCCTGCACACCTCTCTGTCCTTTCTCATGTCCTACGCTAGCCAGCTAGGTACCTCCTCAGGAGTGTGCATGCCATGTTCTGCAGTGCTTTGTTTCCTGAGGCTGCTTTTGGAGTTGCAGGAGGAGTTTGGCTTCTCTCTTTGCAATGCAGGAGAAGAGGAACATTGCCTTCATGCAAGAGCTGCAGTGCCTCTTTGCGCTGATGCTGGGCACCTGCCGCAAGTTTGTGGACCCGTCTGCAGCGCTGGAGCTCCTGAGGGATGCATTCAGATCTGCAGAAGAACAGCAGGTAAAGCTTCAGAAGCTGCCTTCTTTCTTGCACATAGCCCTGGCAGTCTGCTTCCCTCACCCACCCACCACATTTGTCAACAGGCAGGCAGCGGGTCCTGTGTTAGTGCAGCGCCCTCGCTGGTGACAGTGCTGTCCCTGGTGCTAGCTGGGGGCTGGGGTGATGCAGGCAGTGACTCCCTCTGCTCGAGGTCTCAGAGGAGCAAAGTGTTCACTGTGGGTCTGGGTCACACAGTGTTGCGGTTCCACACTGCCACTCAGTGCAGCAGCACCATTTGGGTGTACTCCGTCAGCCCTGTGGAAGCAGCACCCTCCAAAAGCACTTCCTGGGGGTGTTAGGTTTGACTCTCAACTTCTGTCTCTCTTCTAGCAAGATGTGAGTGAATTCACACACAAGCTGCTGGACTGGCTGGAGGACACGTTCCAACTCACTGTGAATGCCAAGTGAGTTTGTGTCAGCTCAAGAGACCCCCTGGGGAGAAACAGCTTTCGTGTGGTGCTGTAGGAAGGGAGAGGGCTTGACGTAGCAGCTCTTTGTCTACTGAGAGTGATGCTCCCTCCTTGCCCTTGAAATACACCTAATGAAGTGTTGTTAGATCTGCCTCCTCTGTGGGTAAATGCAGGACTTCAGTCAGTGCCATTATAGCCTGCAGAGTAAATAAAAACTGGGCAGAACTGGAGTGTGTGAAAGATTTCGGGTTTTGGAGCTGCATTGCCAAAGGTAGTGCCTGAGCTGTGTGATCTGTTTCTTCCCCCTTGCCACTGTGCTGTAATGATGCTTCTGAGTGTGGAAACAGAGGAAAGGCTGCCTCTGTGTTTTGTGCTTTGCACTGGGGAAAGATTCCCAAGCACAGGCTGAGATCGTGACTTGGGGAGGATTTGCAGCCTACAGCTGCACGAGAGTGTGTGCTCTCCCCTTCTGAAACAGGAACCCCGGGGACAAATCTGAAAACCCAATGGTACAGCTCTTCTATGGGACTTACCTGACCGAGGGAGTCCATGAGGGTGAGTGAAGTGCTCGGTAGATGCACTTCTTACTTCCTTGGCTGGGGATCTGATTTGTGGCAGTGATGACATGATTTTGTTGCAATTCACCATCGAATTCCCCACTTCTTTCACCTTGCAGGTGGCCATCTCAGTAAAATTCTCTGTAACATCTTCAAAATCTGCCCTCTGAAAACACTCAGGAGCTTGGGTGTGGCAAGCAGGGCCTCTAACTGCTGCTGCAAATAAGCTCTTGGGTTAAGCAAAGGCTTCTGTTCTCCTTAGTCCATTCATGATTTTGTGTCGTTCCCACCACGCAGGCAAGGCCTTCTCCAAGATTGAGCCCTTTGGACAGTATCCCCTGCAGGTGAATGGCTACCGCAACCTGAGCGAGTGTCTGGAGGGGGCCATGGTGGAGGACGAGATGGAGGAGGCAGCAATACCTCAGTCAGTCAAGTACGGGCAGGAGGTTAGTTGGGCAGGGGGTGGTGTGGTTTTGGTTTCCTGCTGCAGAGCAATGCAATGTGTGCAGCTCAGGGGGTTCTCCACGTGTCAGCTGTCAGCATGCCTCAGTGGTTGCAGCAGATGTGATCTATGCCCAGCAGCATTGCGTGGTGAGCCACTGGGCGTTGGTGTTTGTACAGATGTGTTGTCCTCTCTAACTACCTCGAGGAGCTTTTTTGAACTTGAAAAGGTGAATGTCTGCCTCTGCTGCCAGTGTGACAAAGTCTCTCTCTTTCTGTTGAAGCCTGCCTGTACCTGAGCAGGGGGAGAACCACTGCCTCCCTGTTTTCGGAGGGTAAAAGTGCAGTGCTCCATGGTACGCCTTTGAAATTTGTCTTTCTCCCTGTTACAGTGTCTTGTTGTTCTTCTCATTTTCACTCTTTGACTGTGCTGATTTGGGTTTTTTAATTTTTTGTTAATTTGAACATTTTGAATCACAAACCAATCATGCAGCACCTACTTGTGGCAAAGTAGGTAGTGAAGATGTCCCATCACATCCAGCATCCTACATGCATCATTGCATCTGAGAAAGCTCAGAGAGATCTTGGGGAAGTGAGCAGAGACAAAGGGTAGGGAGAAGTATTTCAGTTTTAGGAGGGTGTCTAAAAAATGTGTTGCTGTGATTTAAACTAGCAGAGAAGTGAAGTCTTGAAAAGGTCAGCTCTGCCCACCTCTGGACTCAGAGGTTTGTATCTGGTTCTTCTGGTCCCTGCATGAAGATGTTCAGACACTGCAGGCTGGTGCCAGAGACAAAGGGACATGGGAGGCTCATCAGGCAGGTTCTTTATGATCCAAGCTGCTTTGTTTCTCCAAATACCTTTCCAAAAAATAAAGGAAATGGGACAGGTTGTGGAAATGTTGTAACCACTCTGCATGGCTAGAAGGAAAAGACTCAGACTTCCTCTTTGGGAAGCCTGAATGGAAAAATTGTGCATCTTGGTTCCACTTCCCAGAGCGTGGCTGGAGAACTGCAGGATAGGGACCATGGGGTGTAAGGTGCATTTCTCTGTGGGGAAGATAGGTGAGTGCACTGAATCCCAAGCATCATCAGGGTTCAGGAATGCTCCTTGGTCACAGACTTGTGAATCCTGTTCTGTGTTCACGTTCTCAGGCTCTGAGGATGGGACTACTTATTAAACAGTTCTGCTGCATGACCATTCCCTTCCTGTATTTTTGACACATAATAAAGAAAATTAATCTTTAGTAGAGGTATTTAAGATCTAAAAATGTCCTGCACTTTGAGAGGAAGATTAATTGTGGCAGGACATCTGATTTCGGTCCTGTATAGGAAAATGTGTCCTTGTCTCAAGTGCACTGGGCAATGTGGTTGGGATGGTGCCATGCTGAGATGGGCAAAGGAGAAGGTTTGTGGGCCCAGGCAGAGAGAGGGGAGAGTCAGTTCAACTGTGAGGTTTCTGTCAGTGTGGCTCTCTGAAGCAATGTGTGGTACAGAAGGCAGAGCTCTGAATTCCCTGTGCTACCCAGTTTGGCAATAGGCTGAGAGAGGGTAAGGAGTCAGCTGCTGCTTGAGAACTTCCCCTGTGTTCTTCATCACTGCATGCAATCTGCACTGGAAAAGAATCCTCTTGGAAGATGACATGCAGAGCTTTGTGGTGTCTGCTCATTCTGTGCAGTTCAGTGCTGGGCCTGGTGATCTATCCTCCTGAATGAAAAGTGACTCTCTCAAAGCTGTCCCAAGGCTTTCTCATAGCAAAGATGTAAAACAGAAGAAGAATTTTGATCTCAGGAAATTTGACTTTCTGACTAATCCCCCTGCAAACAAAATGTGTCTTAATTCAGTGGCAAAAGATGGGCATTTGGGATTGGTCTGAAATTACATAGGATCAGTCTAAGATCTACTCTCCAGCAGTCACCATGAGACAGGTCCCTTTGGGGACATCTCTGCCTTCATTGCAGCACTGGTTTACCAAGCTCCCACCGGTGCTGACCTTTGAGCTTTCTCGCTTCGAGTTCAACCAGTCACTGGGACAGCCAGAGAAGATCCATACCAGGCTGGAGTTCCCCCAGACCATTTACATGGACAGGTGAGTTCTTGGTGCGTGGCCTTACTGACCTCAATGAAACCCAGAGGGTCATAGGGGTGAGCAGTCAGGGATCCAAAGTGTTTGTGAAAGTTTGGGGCTGCCACAAGTCAGCAAATCTGATGCCGGAGCTCCTCCCTTATCTGTTTAGGTTCCTCCACTGCAATAAGGAGCTTATTCGGATGAAGAGAGACAAAATTAAGAGACTGAAGGAGAAAATGGTGCTTCTGCAGCAGCAGCTGGAGAGGTGGGTGGTCAACTTTGTTCCTGCACTCTGGAAGTGTGCAATGCTGCTTCTTAAGACAACTTTCCAATACAAGAGATGTTTGTAGGGGAAGGGGAAGCCGAACTGAGATTGTTCTGAGGAGTGTGGAGTGAGGAACTGTGTTCTAGAAAGCAAACTCCTCTCTTCAGTGGTTTCTGAGTTACTGATGCTGTTAGAAGAATAAATTCTTTCAGCAGCAGTTGTCACCATCAGTTGCGTTGGCAAGGTCCAGTGAGGAAACCCAGGAGCACCTTAAGAAGGATCTCCATTGGTTTTTCTACCAGAGATGGCCTCTGGCTTAGAATTTGGCATCTTTTATGCATCACTGGGGTTCTTCCCCTCCTTCGCTCACTGCTTAAAGCATCTCCATCCCGGGCCTGGAGTTCTCTTCCCTGTTGCACTTCCGTTGTTCCCCAGGGGTCACCAAGCATCCAGACTGCTCCCTTCATGCAGCATCCTGTTGTTGTCTGCAGGTACCTGCAGTACGGCTCCGGCACAGCCCGCTGCCCACTGCCTGACATGCTGCAGTACGTGCTTGACTTCGTCACCACGAGGCCAGCTGCAGCCATGCCTTCTGCTCGGGACCTTCATGCAGGGCTCCTGCAGCCCCAGACTCATCTGATGGACGTTCATCTGAATGGGTTAGTAACCAGAAATGGAAACAATCTGTAGGAGAACGCTTCCACTCCCAGCTGAGTGCCCTGGGTTGCCCTCCACACATAGGTTCTTTGTCTAGGGGTTGGTGAACAACTGCTCTGCTCCTCATTTGATTGTCAGTGTTACACCACATCACTCTCTTCTTTTTCCTTTCCCGTGTTCCTTGTCTGAGTGGCAGTTCAGTTAAATCCTGTGCTCTCTTTGCCTGGGCAGGTCTTTTTCTTTGCTTCATCAGCCAGTAAATTATTGTCACTATTGGATCGTTACAGCCCTGGCCAGCATGGTTGGCTTACACTCTAAATTAAATTGAGTAAATACATTGAGTCTGGGAGTAGCAAGAGAAGGAGTTCTGAGAGCTGCTCATTGTGGGGCTGTGCTTACAGAGCTCGGTATGAATTTTGGCTCTGTCCCACATTTTTATTCTGTTAAGGCAGAAGACTGCGGTGTACTTGTTCTCTTGCTGTGGTTTGTATCACCCCGAAGGGGAGCTCTGCTCTGCCTCTGCAGTCATTTTTTGGTTTATTTCATACTCTTCCAAATAGAGAAAAACAAGAGAAAGGTTAAACACCTGTCCCCTGATCTTGGCTTTTGCTTCCCAGCAGACCAGAAAGGCAGGACACTGAGGATATCAGAGTACAGCCCTCTGCTGCAGCGCTGCAACCGCCAGCCCCTCGTGCAGTGTCTGAGGACGAGCTGGCACTGCTGCAACCATGTCTGCAGCGCTGGAGGGATGAGACTGAGCAGGATGTGCAAGGTGGGCCCTGAAGACACCAGGGGGATTTTGTTCTGCTGAATGCTGGCCCAGCTCCCCACCTCTATTGCCTCAACTGAACCACAAATAATCATGCACATCCTTCAGCTCTGGTGTTGACTGTGCCAGGAGCTGCATGGCTTCGGACTCTGAAGTGAAGGGGCTGGAGCAGCCTGATGAGGAGTCCTTAATGTTTCTGTTTCTCTCATTCCCAATGTCCCTGGCAGATCTGAAGGAGTCCATTGCTGGAATCAACCTGTCCATTGAACAAATGTACTGTGACCCTCTCCTCCAGCAGGTAAGAAATCCAACTTGGTTGGGTGGATGTTAATTTGGCATTGCTACTGCTGGTTTTGTTAGCTGCTGGCAGTTTAACAACCCCCAGTGCTGCAACAAGGGAGGGATTCTTTGAGCATCTGTTTGCTTTTTGCCTCACAAGTCAGTTTTCATTTAGCAGGAACCCCACCATGTGTGGTGCACCATGTGCAGCACTAGACTGCATCTGTGAATATATTTGTCACTGTTGTGCAGGGACCAGACACAGTGTCACTGCTTGAAGGCTCACTTGAGACCCCTGTCCCTGTGAACTTGCAGGTTCCCTACCACTTGCATGCAGTCTTGGTGCACCAAGGGCAAGCAAATGCTGGTCACTACTGGGCCTTCATCTACGACCAGCCTCGTAGGAGCTGGCTCAAATACAACGACATCTCTGTGACCGAGTCATCGTGGGAAGAGCTGGAGAGGGATTCTTTTGGAGGCCTGAAGAATGCCAGTGCCTACTGCCTGATGTACATCAGTGGCACAGTGCCCCGTTTGGCTGCAGGTACTGGGGCCGGAGCTGTTGGTTCATTAGCTGTTGGGGTACCATCTCTGGCCTGCACCATTCTTAACAGTCTTCAGCTGGTCTGTGGCACAGCTGTCTTCTGGCAACACAAAAAGCCTCGTTCCAGATAGCAGTGAACCATTTGTCCTGTACTGGATTCATTTTCAAATCCCTGCGGGGGCTGAAAGCAGAGGAAGAGCTGCGGGAGGTGAGGTGTGCGGTGCTGGATGTGCCATCAGGATGCACAAGGGCTCAGGCTGCCCCTTCTGCTCCAACCCCCTCTGCTGTGCTTCACCTTGACTCCTTAGATACAGTTTATGTGGCAGTGTTCCTTTTACAAGGACACGTGGAACACCTTCTGCTTTATTGCCACATTTTTATCAGGCTTCTTGACTCCTTACCTTGCCTTTTAGTGGTCTCCATAGACTGAACCTAAACAGGATGGGGGTTGGTCTGTTCTCCCTTGTGTCAGGTGATAGGAGGAGAGGAAATAGCCTCAAGTTGCCCCAAGGGAGCTTTAGGTTGGACGTGAGAAGAAACTTCTTCCCTGGAGGTGTTCTCAAAGCTTGGCACAGGCTGCCCAGGGGGGTGGTTGTATCCCCATACCTGGAGGTGTTTAAAAGAAGCAGAGGGATGGTGCTGAGGGCTGTGGTTTAGCAGTAGCCTTGTTAGAGTTAGAGACGGATTGAACTTACGATCTTCAAGGTTGATCTTCAAGGTCTTTTTCCAACCAAAATGATTCTGTGATTCACCCAACCTTGCCTAGGGCAGGAACTTTTGGTGACAGTGGCTTAGACTGGCAGTGTGTTTGCTTTGCCAACATGTGAGTAGTTGTGTGCAGCAGTTGCCGTGCACGTGCCACTGCAGAGGGCAGGCAACTGTGGAGGACCCCAGTAATTTCATGTGTGGTGCATTTTGCTGGAATAAAGAGAAGGAAACAATGCGGAACTGCCACTCTGTGCATGACTGAATGTGGCTAATGAGGAGCTGGAGGTTTTTCTTAGTCTTCCTTTGACACTTGTGTTTCTGAGATGAACTTCTGGTTGGGCTTTTTCTCCTATTTAACATGGTTTTTGGTGGGTTTTAAAGATACTTTGCTCGTGAGTGCATGAGAAATACCTGGTGCAGAGAATTGCCCTTGGCTTTTGGTACATTTTAAGCCTCATCCAATGCTGATACTCCTCAGGGTCTGGTCTGGTTTTTACCTGAATACTGAGGTGGATCTGGGGACTGCTGGGAAGTAGCAGCCTGGTACTCACACTGTGGAGCCCATGCAGCTTCCTATCTGCAGATGCCATGCAGCACTGTGGGTACAGTGCCTGCATCTGGACTGGGGATCTTCCAGCTGTTGGCCCTTCCACTGCTCTCTGTAGAGTTACAAGGAGTGTTCCTGACCCTCAGTGTCTACAGGCACAGTGTCTGGAGGCTCTCCCTGATCAGTGTCCCCCAGTGGCAGAACAGCCTTGGGTTTGCTTCAGATACCTTTTAAGTTGTGAGCTTCTGCTTGTGAATCACCTTAAATTACAAAACCAGAAGAAAGTTGGCTGTTCCCCCATTTATCCCTTGGTCACTTTGACTGTGGCTCTGTATGACAGTGCAGCTTTGTTGAGTCTCTAACAGCTGTGCCCTGCTGTGATGGTTTCGCTCAATGCCAGTCCTGCCTTTCTTGCAGATGAGGCTAATGGACAGCTCCAGAGAGAAGTGGAAGCCATGCCTCCAGAGCTGTGGCACTACGTCCAGGAGGACAACTGGCGCCTGGAGCAGGAGGCAGAGGAGTGGGAGGAGGAGCAGTCCTGCAAGATTCCTCAGATGGAGCCTTCCCCAGCTTCGGAATTGCAGGAACTCTCTTCTGAATCGGGGTCAGGTAACCCCAGCTCTGAATTCACAAACTCTGGCAAGCAGTGGCAGCCAGCTGGTCAGAGAACTGCCATGTGGGAGCCTAGCATGAATGTCTGGCTTGGAGGAGAAGCTGCTGGTGAAGAAGCAGAGGCAGCTGCTGGGGCCCTGTCCTGACTGTTCTGGTTCTGAATCCTTCCAGGACTGTCACAAGGAATGCTGTTTTCTGGTCATTTAATCAGCACAGGCTAATCTTGTTTCACTTCCAGCTTTTTGTTTTTCACACCTATCAAGTAAAAGACATTGAAGTGCTGCTGTCTGGGGTAGGAGGGCATCACTTGGCATTCCCTGAGGGCATGTGCCACACTCCTCTGAAAGGCGTGTGCTTCAGTTCTGGGATGAGTGCAACACAGACAAGCCACAGAGGAGCAGCCTGGCAGCCCTCACCTCCTCCTGCCTCTGTCCTGACAGATCAGTCGTCGGTCTGCGCACAGCGTGCCCGCTGCCTGTCCTCTGAGCATGCCATGATTGCCAAGGAGCAGACTGCCAAGGCCATTGCCAACTGCACCAGTGCCTATGAGAAGAACGGTGTGGAGGCTGCACTCTGTGAGGTAGTGCTCTGCCTGTCCCCAAGGGTCTCTACTGCCTATGCTCAGGCCTATGCTGCTCCCGTGCCTGTATCACTGTAACTGTGCTGTACTGCACTCACTGCCCTCTGGCTGCCCTGTGCTTTCCACTGAATTTTCTTACTCCTTTTCTTCTTTCTTTTCTTGGCTACAGCCCAAGGAGGTAGAGCCAGTGGAAGCCCAGGTGGGAGAAAAAGCCCTCACAGCTCAGGCAGAACCACCCCAGGATGCTCAGGACACAGAGGCTGGTGCCCAGAGCAGCTCCCAGGTCTCTGAGGTGGAAATCCTCAGTGTGGGGAAGATCCCTGTTAGGTCTGATGCGGATGGATATAATGAGGAGGTACAGGTCCCACAGGGCCACAACACAGCCCAGCATTAAGCTGCACTTGGCTGGCTTTGAGCTTTCCCAGGCTTGGATGTACTGGTGGCCTGGCATGGAAACACCACTGAGTACCACCAGCAGAGCAGCTCTGTGATAGAGACCAGTCTGCACGTTGCTCCTCAGAGTCTTTTTCCTGGCTCACCTGCATCCAAACTAACCCCAGCTGCTTTCATTTGTTCACAGCCTCTTTGCTGTCTTCAGTTAGAGTTTCCTGCCCTCTCTCAGGTACTAATTACTTATAGCAGAGCTTACAGCTGAGGGCCTGACTCTGAGTGTTTACTCAGGCAGTGTTTTGGCAGCACAGACTTCCTCACCAGTGCAGCTGGATTTCACCCCAGCGCTGGCACCCTCACCCCTGAGCATGTTTCACCCATGCTTGTGCACAGCAAACTGCTCCCCCCACCGTGGGCACTGCTCCCTCCTTCAGCTTGCTGAAGGGGATGAGCTGGGACACAGAGGGGTGTGGCTGGGGTATTTCCTGCTCCCAGTTGCTGAATTTACAGATTCAGGGCTTAGAGCAGCCAGCCCTTAGACCTTTAACCACTTAACAAGTCCTGCCCATGCAGTGCATGCCGCAGAGCAGGTAGTGTGCAAGTAAATCACAGATCTGGCTCATCCCACACCAATCTGTGCCGTTGCCTTCAGACCTGACCTTTTGGAAGTTTTCTGCCCTCCTTACCATGTCTTCTCCTCTTCTCTCCCTGTCTGTGACCATGTCCCTTGTTGTCTGTTTTCCTGCTCTCGTGGTAGGTGATGCTGAGCCCAGCCATGCAGGGTGTCATCCTGGCTATTGCAAAAGCCCGCCAGACCTTTGATCGAGATGGGTCTGAAGCAGGGCTCATTAAGGTACCTCATCGTTTGCTAAATCCAGTGGCAGGGGCATCTGTACTGAGAGTGCAGGAGCTGCACCACAGTGACATCACCAACCTGAGGGAACAATTTTTCCTTACAGTTAGTAGCTTTTCTGTCCTGTGTTTCTGTCTCTGCTCTTACTGTGATGGCATAGCTGTGGATTCACAAAGAACTCCACCTCCCAGCAGCACAAACAGACAGGGTTTTTTTTTCCCCTTTTTTTCCCCACTTTTCACTATTTTGTCTGCTACTTCTTCTATTATTGTCAGTTCTCTTCATCTGGGTAATGAAAAGCAGACTTCCCTTGTGCGTCTTTCAGAATCTACTGCCTAGGTCCTCAGTGGGATGGGCAGAAAATAAACCAGCACTTAGGAAATCTTGTTTTGGTCCTGTACACATGCGCTTGTGGTGACCTCTCTTGTAGAACATCTTCTCGAGAAGTGTGTGAGCTGAGCAAGGGGATTTGACAGGCTTAGCACTGCTGAGCATTGAGGCTGGTGTCAGATCTTGCAGGCAGGTGGATTCAAATTAAATGCCTCCCGGGAGCAATTGCCAGCGCTGTAGGTGTGCAGGAATATAAAACAGAGGCTGCTCTTGCACCCTGGTGTAGGCACAGGCGAACTGCAGCCGACTTCACAAGCTCAGCACTTCTGAGAGAAAGACCAAAGCCGTGGCAGCTGCGTGACCCTCCTTGAAAGCCATTTTGACACCTCAGTGCTTTTGCATCTGGGGATGACTGGAGGGGATCCCATTGCTGCAGGACAAGTTTGGGCTGTGCCTGGCACTCCTGGGGTGGAGGCACCAGCATGTGTGTGTGTCCTTGGCAGGCATTCCACGAGGAGTACTCTCGGCTCTACCTGCTGGCCAAGGAGACTCCCACCCCTCAGAACGACGCCCGCCTGCAGCATGTCCTCATCTACTTCCTGCAGAACAACGCACCCCAGCAGGTGGTGGAGCGGACCCTGCTCGAACAGTTTGCCGACAAGAACCTTAGCTACGATGAGAGGTTTGTGCCACACCCCTGGCATGATGCTTTGCTGTGCTGGAAGCAGCCAGGGCCATAGGTCTGATCTGTCTGGTCTCTGCTCTTGGGGGCAGGTCAATCAGCATCATGAAGGTGGCACGAGCAAAGCTGAGGGAGATTGGTCCCGACGATGTCGATATGGAGGAGTACAGGGTAAGGGAAGAGAGTGACCCTGGCAGTAGCTTCCTGACTAGCTGCCCTTTGTGCGTTTGAGAAAGGTACTGAGAGGGGGAACAAACACACTGCGACCGTCCTCAGCCTGCAGGAATGTGTGTGCACCTCAGAATCAGGGAATAGCTGATTAGAAAGGACCTCAAGGATCATCTGGTCCCTCTAAACTGATTTACGTCTCACAAGAGGTGTTTGAACCCTTCAAAGGGTAAAACCTGGTTGGGGGTTCAGCTGGGGAGGGAAAGCAGAAGGTAGGGGTATGTGGCAGAGGAACATCATGCCCTGCTCTGGCTACTGCTCCACAGAGGTGGCACGAGGACTACAGCCTGTTCCGCAAGGTGTCCGTGTACCTGCTGACAGGGCTGGAGCTCTACCAGAACAGAAAGTAAGTGACTTCTGATGGGGTGTTGGGACAGGAGGGGCTAAAAGGAAGGATTGCTTTGCAGAACCCCTCCTGAGCATGATGGGCAGCTGGTGTTCAGGCTTGGTGCTTCTTGACCCTGCTAATCAAGTCAACTGTGGTTGCCAGCCCACAAGTATGATGCTGAGGTGCTGGCAGCAGCCTGATACCTGAGTCTCTCCTGGTTTTCCTCTCTCTGAAGCAGAGCTTTCTATTCCTGTTTCCAGAGATGGGTTTGCAGGAGCAGTTACCATCACTATTTTTTGTCCCCTTTGAACTCCAAATTGAATTGAGTTGGACACCAGGCTTTGTGTAGACACATGTCTTGGAGTTCTGCAGACTCCTACAGACTTCTCAAGGAATTTTATTCCTGCCCTGCTCTTTTTAGAGCCTGTTTTTACAGAGATTGTGCAGCATGCGGAAGAACAATGCCATTTAATGAAGGGTTTACAATTTGAAAGGTGATTTTTTTTTCTTTTTTTTTTTTTTCTTCCCCCCCCCCCCAACAATAAAGTGACTCTGCTGACAATCAAAACGACTTTCAGGCATGTCCTGTGGGACTGTTTTTGGTAACTGAGTGGGGAATCCCTCCAGAACTGGTGGGACTGGTGGTGCAGCCCTTTTGGGGCTGGGGGCTGACACTATTCTCCTAGGTACCAGGAGTCACTCACCTACCTGGTCTACGCCTACCAGAGCAACACCAAGCTGTTGCTGAAGGGAGCCAGACGAGGAGTGAGCGAGCCGCTGATCGCACTGTACCGCAGGGAGTGTCTACTGGTCTGTATGGGCAGCCCTGCACTCGTGGCTCGGGGGCACCCCGGGGGCAGCTGGGATGGAGTTGGCACGCGAAAGGAGGGGGGACCAACCAGGATCAGACCCCACCGTGTCCTCTTTGAGGAGCACACTTAATAGCTACTGCATTGTCAGGAAGGCTGCTAACTGTTCCACAGCGGCTGAAACCACAGCCCGAAAATGAGGTTTTTCTCTGGCTCACACTCTGGTTGTCCAGAGCACTGGAACTGTCCCTTGTGTGCCTGCTACCTCAGCTGCTGCCTCTGACTGAGCACCAGTAGCATTGGGACACCTGGGCAACGACCATTCCTCATGTGCTGCAAGGCTTCCAGGGAATCTGGGCAAAGACATCCTGGCACCTAGAGCCAGATTTACAAGTTGGCTCTGTGATCTCTGTAGCTCCAGTAAATGGGTGCCTGCCCTCTTGATCCAAGGTCCCTGCCTGTTTTTCACACGTCTGTCCCTGATTCTCCCTCCCCCCCCAGAAGCTGAACGAGGTGGCAGCATCACTGTTTGTCAGCCGTGAAGAAGCTTGTGTGGCACAGGGCATTAGCATCGTGAATGAGTCTGTCATCCCCTGCATGCACCTCATGAACGACTGTGAGATCTGCAGAGAGGACCTGGATGCCATCCAGGTGATGAGGAACCTCTGGTGCTCCTACGTGGGACGTGAGGACATGGACGGTAGGGAGCAACCATGGCCTTTTCCTGCTATTTGTGGGCAAGGCAGGGCCTGGATCTGAACTGGAGGGGAATTAAGGGACCATCTTAAACAATTCCTTAAATTCCTGGTGTTGGCACTGTAGCACTTTGGGTACTTCTAATGGTGAGAAAAGGAGTGTGGGTGAATCATCTATCAAATTGTATTCTGGAGGAGTTTAGTCTTCCTTTTACCTTTAAGCTGCAGAAGAAGGATCCCTTCTCCCTGAAATGTGAAATTGTCACTTCATAGGAGCAACAAAGTGCTACCAGGATGTGCTTTGGGTTTCCTGCACCTCCCGGGCTGGAGGGTTCCCCGCAGGCAGCAGGTGGACATGGGCAGGCTCAGCTGCAGGGGCACACTCCTCTCATGAATGGCTTCTGTCAGCAGCCGGAAACGTTTCCAACGTTGCAGGAAACTGGATGAGAGAGAAAGAGGCAAGGGAGCTTTGCACTCTGAGGAGAGATTTGTCATTTGTGAGCTTGAGTTTTGTCTCTGGGTGGCTGTTGTGGGCCTGGATTTCCTTCTGCAGTCTAGATCCAGGCTCCTGTGAGTCCACGCAGCTCACTTTGATTAGAAGAGAGTTGGTGCTGTTGTGCTTTTGTGGAAGGCATAGTTCCTGCCACCAGCCCAGGCTGCTTCTTTTCTGGAGAGAAGGTGATAGCCAGATGGGAGATGGCACTGTCCCCAAGACAGGCAGGTGGCAGTAGTAACTCGTGCTAGAGCACTGGGAAGGCAGGGTGGACCTGAGGGCTGAGTGAACCCTGGCCTACTGCATGTCAGCAGGCACTGCTGTGCCCTCCCGCAGAGGGCAGGCGGTGGCGTCAGTGGTGAGGGTGACTCTGAACAAGGTCACAACTCTGGAACTTGCAGCCCTGCAGCCTGCTGCCATCTGGGCATTTGCCACCGCAGTGCCACTGACTGTTCCACCCTCTCCCCCTGACAGAAAAACTGCAGCTGAAGCTGGGTGAGCTGCTGCCACGGCTCCTCGAGTGCTCCACTGAGGTCATTGTCCTGAAGGAGCCTCCAAAGATCCGTCCAAACTCCCCTTACGACCTCTGCAGCCGGTTTGCAGCTGTGATGGAGTCCATCCACGGGGCCTCCACCGTGGCCGTGAAGTAGCCGCTGGAGTCACCACTACAGTGTGGGGCTGGTGCTGCAGGCTGCCTGGCTGCCCACCAGGCAACCTTTGCCAGGAAGGGGGAGGAGGGAAAGGGGTGATTAGGAACCAGGGCTGTGTTCTTTGTTAATATGACTGAGTAGAAAGCAGCGTTGCACTGCTGAGAGGGGAGGCTGCACCATAATGGGAAGGACCTGAGCCTTGGGTCAAGCCTGAGCCAGTACCACATCTTGGCAGTGCAGTGTGCCCAATGTCTCAGGAGGCTCTGCCCTTTAGCAGCTGTACACACAGGTCACCACACCAGTGACAGCAGCAGAGCTGGGCCGTGGATGTCCCTGATCTGTCAGATGTGTTTATGTCCTGCTGAGGGATGAGCTACTGGAGACAGCAGCTCTGACCCTGCCAAGCTGCAGCTGGCAGCAGCCAGGGTGCTGTGGGGAAGGCAGAGGGGCCGTGGCTCAGCTCTCAGCCATGTGCGACTGCAGGTATTGGTGCAGTCGAGCTCCTTTGCCTTCTGTGTCCTAACAGGCAACAATAGGCAGGAGCCCTATTCTGACCAGGGACAGGACAGGTTGCACAGATTATGTCCCACCTAGTTGTGCCAAAGTTCATGGGGAGGTCACAGATCCCTAGAGATGTTTCCCTCTCAGTTGGTAAGGCAAACCAGTGCTAACATGGTGCTGGAGACAGCTGCCAGGGCCAGAATCACTCCAGTTTTGTTGGTTGGTTGGGGTTTTTACTGACTTTGTAGCAAACATGCCCTGTTGGCACTTCCTGTGGCAGCTGCACCTGGGCTTGAGCTCTGGGAGTTGTTTGAAGCAGAGGCTGTGGGTCACCAAACAGGACCCTGTGAGGACTATGCAGAAGTTCCTGAAGGTGCAATAAAAGCATTTGTTCTATGTTAGAATGAACTGCGCCTGCTCTGGTGCCTCACACTGTGCCTGGCCTCAGCATGGATCAAGGGAAGCAGAAAAAGCCAGAGCAGAAAGGCAAAGGCAGGCAGAGGTTTCTGCAGGTGGATAAAGCTCCTGTGGGCAGGACAGCACAGAGCTGCCCAGGCAGGAGTTCCACACCTGAGTCTGGTGCCAGAGAACTCTGACTGTGGAGTAGGCACACAGGGAGAGCCTGGGAAGGCATGGCCTGGGGCGTGCCTGGGTTCATCACCGATGCTGGAAGGGCTCCTTGGAGTGTTGTTCTTGGGAGTAGGGAATCTGGAGCCCATTCCCACTGTGGTCCCTCATAGGATCTTGGATGAGGGAGCTTGCTGCCAAACTGGATTAAATTAGTGCAGAAGAAGGAAACTACACTCCTGCAGCCCAAACCTTTGTTTTATTTCTTAATTGGAGAATTGAAACCTTCAGTTGCAGACCAAGTTCTTAGCGTGCCTCTGTGTTGTCATGGCACCTTTCACCTGCTGCTGCTGGCATGGATTCCATGTCAGCAGTGTAGGAAGAGAGGAAGGACCCGCACACGCTGAGGACTTCTCTAGCGAGTTAGGTGCTCCTGGGACTCACTCCTAGCACAGCACTGGTTGTGTTGACAGCCGTCTAGGGATGGGCACTGTCAGTGCAGTCCCGTGATTCTGCCAGTGTCCGTGTCCCTGTTGGTCAGAGCCCTCAAGGGCAGCTGCCAGCAGGTCCCTGGGAGCCCTGCAGACCAGTCAAGAACATCACCTTTCTGCTCCCCCTCTTCCCTCCATTGTTCCTCCGTTGTGCAGCCAAGCACCCACCTCTCCCCACAGCTGGCCGTGCCCTGAGCCCCGGCAGCATGATAACCACCCGAGCCTCATCCCTGCTCTTTCTCCCTGCCCACGCATTCTGTGCTCCCCTCCACAGGTGAGCAAAGGGCAGGTTTCAAAAGAGGACTTCTGGAGGGGAGTGGACTTTGCTCCCCCCAGCAGCGCCCAGTCACGCGCCCACTGCGGCTCTGAGCCGGCAGGGATTAAACCGACGCTGAACTCGGCTTGTAACCGGTGCTGTGGCCACGGGCTGGCACCTTGCCACTGCTCAGGGTGCCAGCCCAACCTGGTCCTCCATGCTGGGGGTCATGCAGGGGCGTGGGAGCAGACTTTGCTTTCACAGCTGAATCAGGAGAACATGGAGGAAGGGCTCAGGAACCCCACAAAGCACTGCTCCTACCTCCTGTGTGCAGGTACCGGGTGTCGCTGAGGCGCCTCCCGCACCAGCTCCGTGCCACAGTTAACGGAGTTATCTTAGCCAGGAGAAGCTGGGGCTACCTCAGGGCGTTCAGCTGCTGGCATCCTACCCTCACAGCAGGACCGGTCCTTGGTACTCGGCTCTCGTTTTCCGTCTCCCCTTTTTTCTCCCCAAGTTCTTCTCTGGACAGACCCAAGCACCACTGGAGCGTGCAGCTCCCAGCCCTCACCCCACATCTGGTGCAGTGGTGCAGCTGCAGGTTCAGAGCACAGACACAGGCTGCCCGTGGCGGTTATCATTTATTGTGAGGACAGCAGAGGGACACAGACGTGGAGGCAGGGGGGCTGCTGACCACAGCGGACCTGGCTACGGAGCATTCACAGGGGATGCCAACACCACTTCTGCCACCAATGCCACGATGAGTGCCAGGCGCCCTGCCCGGCCCCTGCCTCGCTGCCCTCCCATGCTCGCTCGCTGAGTGCCGCGGGGGAAAGCTGTGACTCGTGCGAAAGCAGAAGTGAAGCAGATAGAGGAAGGGAAAAATACGCAGGGCTGCCGTAGGAGCTAGCAAATCAGCCCGTGGACCGCGCAGGTGCCATCCTTGCAGGGGAAGAGCTGAGAGGCACACAGGGCACACCGTGGCTCCCTAGATGACCAGGTCTGCATTTGTGGGGTGTGGGTGCTGGCCCCCAGCCAGACCTCCTGTGGCTGGGAGCTGGTGGCAGGCAGGGACCGGCGGTGGTGTGGTCCTCGTGGGACGGGTGCTGCAGGCGAGGAGCAGCCCGCTGGCGGCGAGGAAGACCCCGGCGAACCAGCCCAGGAAGGTGGCCTCCCCAAACTCCCACCGAGGGACGATGTCGGGGACGGTGTCATCCCAGTAGTCAAGGACAGTGTTGTAGGCGACCCAGGAGACCGGTGCCAGGGTGGCCATCCCTGCTATGCCGAGTGCCGCTCCCCCGGCGAGCAGGAGCCGCCGCTTCAGCCCAGGTTTGTCCTCGCAGGGTCTCCAGCCCTCCAGCCCTAGAGCAGCAAGGAGGCAGCCCAGCAGCCCCAGCCCATTGGAGAGGCACATCAGGAGGCGGGAGATGCGCAGCTCAGGCGGCAGCGCCAGGAAGGAAGCATGAGCTTGGCACTCGACCGCCCCCTCCTCCTGGGTGATGCAGACCTGCCAGAGCCCCATGTTCCAGACCTCCAGCTCGTTCAGCTCCAGGTTGAGGTTCTTCCAGAGGGGCACGAACGTGGTGACACAGGAGGAGACCCACCCAAAGAGGGCCAGCAGCATCCCCCCTGCCTGTGCCTTCACCTGCCAACTCCCAGCCATGCTGATACCGCCCGCTAACCTGCCGCTGGGCTGCGATAAGCTGGCCTGGGCAGTGGCCGTGGGCATTAACGCCTGTGGAGCAGCGTCCGTCCCGCCGCCAGACGCGTCTGGCTCTCGGGGGAGCAGATCCAAGCCTATTCCTCCAACGCCGGGGTGTGGCCTCGGTCATTTTCCAGCCTTGTTGGTTTTTCCACACTCAAAGGGGAGTGCGCCTGGCTCGGCAGGAAAAGCTGGGTGCATCCCCACTGTGACTGTGGCCAGAGTCCTGCCGCAGCCTCGCCGTGCCTGGGAGGGTTTAGCTGAAGCATGCAAATCCTCCCTGCCTCAGCCCCCCTGAAGCCAGGGCCTTGGCAGGCAAAGCATCTGGCAGCAGCAGTGGCTCAGGATGGGGAGGAGGCCCCAAGGTGGGATGCAGGCAGAAGAGAGACTCGGGCTCTTCTCAGAAGAGCCTTGAAGTATTGACCGGCAGTCATTAAATAAACAGCCAAGGAGACTTTAAGAGCTGCTTCAGGGACTCCCCAGGGAAAGTCTACCTTTACCCAGTGCTCACAGAAGGGCACTGCTGCAGGCAGCACCTCACCGAGGTACAAGGCTCCTGGTGTTTGATGTGAGCAAGTTCTTGCCTGGGAGGAGATCTGCTGGGGGGGAAAAAAAAAAAAAAAAAAAAAAGAAAAAAAATCTATGAAATATCATACCTACTTCCTNAAAGTATAGGCCTCAGCTCTCAGCTTCAGGAAAACCCCAACTGTGTGGTGGCACTTGGCTCCCATCTGCCCCTGCGCATCCCCTCTGTGGTGCCCAGCTCACAGATTCGTCTCCCTGGGAGAGATTAGTCACTAATCTCTCCTTCATCTGCCATCTTTCTTATCGCCAGAGTATCAGGGACCAGGCTGGTAATTACTGAGTCCTGTTGGCACCAAGGGTCTGGCCCCAGTGAGCGTCGGAGTGGGGATCTTCACAGCAGGGTCAAAAAAAGAGGGGCAAGGAGCGAGACCAGACCTCATCTGACCTGGAGGATGCACCAGGTAGGACAGGATGCACCATTCTCCAGCCCTTGGGAATGGTTCTATCCCCAGGAGCTGCCAAGGAGCGTCATACCGAGGGCAAGAACTGGAAAATCCACTGGGGAACTCGCTGGGAAACCTCTCTTACTCCTTTCCCCAGGCGTCGGGCACCCGATCCTGCTGATTAAATCGTCTCGAGGTAATTGTGTCTGTCATTGAGGCGGATTAACGGGTGACCTTCTGCCGCTGGAGCAGGATTGGTGGCCACCACGGAGCTCCTCATCCTTCCCTCCCACTGGCCGTGGCAGCACAGCCCAGCAGAGGATTCCCATCCACAACCGATGGGACAATGCTCAGCAGCAGCCACAGCAGAGCAGGAGCCATGAGCCAAGAACGACATCTGCCAGCCTGGCAGCTGCTCTGCCTGGACATGAGGTGGGTGCCCTCTCGTCCAGGGCTCTGTGCAGGGCTGGGGGGGCGAGGAGGTTGACCCTAGGGACCCACTGGTCCCATCAGGCAGTGGCAGGAGATGCTGTGGAAGTGATTCTGTGCCAGGGCACAGGCTGGAGATGCTCAGGAGGCAGAGCACCCACACTCCTTCTCCCTGTCTCCATACTCATCCCTGTTCCTGTCCTTATCTCTGTCCCTGTGGGTTGCTGCTCTCCAGGTTGCATTTTCAGAAGGGTGACCTCCCACTGCCTCTCTGTGCAGGGACGTGGCTTGTCCCAAGCAGCCAGGCCTTGGGCTCTGTCTCTCTGCCATGGGCTGTCTATCATCCTGCACCCAGGGCTGCCCGCCTCTGCTCTGAGGTGGCAGGGAGCTGGCAATCAGGGCCTGTCCCAGAGCAGAGCTGTGGATCTTTACCTGGGGCATGCCTGCCTAGGGGCTGCTCCTGCTGCGGGCAGCTGCCGCCATGCATGGCCTCTGCAATGCAATTACAGCTCCTAATGGGCTTAGCCATCTGGTGCTAGCCCATAGTCGCCCCAGCACAGCTCCACGGCTGGCACGTGCGGCACTGGGCAAGGGTGGCCCTGCCAGCCTCTGGCCTGTGAAGAGAGGCAGGAGCTCTGTGCCACCCTCCTTGCCCTAATCCCCTGCTTTGTGTCCCCCACAGCAGGACTCCATGCCCAGCCCGGGGCTGAGCCCTTGTCCCAGCACCACCATGGTGCTTCCCTGCGCCCACAACAGCGTGGTTGGTGGTGGCGGCAGTGACTGGCTGGTGCCCGAGGAGCCCCGCGGCCGCAGCAACTCCATCCCCCCGGCACAGACCCCCACCGCCAAGCATATGCTGGCCTACCTGCCCCGGCCACCTACCGACACCAGCCAGTATGGCACCTTCCCCCAGGAGGTATGACTTGTGCCTGGGCTCTCGGCATCCCTTGGGCAGGACGCCGCTGGGCAGGTGGGGTTGGCAGAGGGGATTTCTCACCAATGGGCTCCTTTCTGCCCCACAGCCTGAACTCCCGGCCACCCCTGGCACTCTGGCACAGGACAGCTGGCAGCAAGCCAGCACCACCGCTGCCAAGAGATGTGCCCAGATGCCAAACTACCCATCCTTGCCCTGCCGTGGGATCATTGTCCCCAGTGAGCCATCCCTGCTGCTAAGCCATGGCAGCGTGGCAACCCAGTACCGTCCTGGCGCTCTGCCCCGGTGCCCACCACCTGCCCTGCGGGAGACAGGTACCCACTGGTACCCACTGCACGCACTAAGCGTGCCCAACATCCCCAGCTCAGCACGGGGCAGGACTTCTGCCCGCAGCAGTGCTGCCGCTGCTGTCCCTGCCCCAGAGGGGCTGCCAAGCCGCTGCCGCAAGCTGCTGGAGGAGGACAGCCCAGCGGTGCAGGCTGGCAAACGGCAGCGGCAGCGCTATGTGACGAAGGTGGGCAAGTGCCAGGTGAACCTGGGTAACATCCAGGAGAAGAAGCGGTTCCTCTCAGACATCTTCACCACCATAGTGGACCTCAAGTACCGCTGGTTCCTCTTTGTCTTCATGATGTGCTACATCGTCACCTGGATGGTCTTCGGCACCATCTACCTCTTTGATGCCTGGGTGCGGGGGGATGTCTGGCACAAGGGTGATCCCATGTGGCAGCCATGCATCGAGAACGTGGACGGCTTCATCTCCGCCTTGCTCTTCTCAGTAGAAAGCCAGCGGACCATCGGCTATGGCTCCCGCATGGTGACAGCCAACTGTGCCGAGGGCGTCATCCTGCTGATGGCACAGTCCATCGTTGGCTCCATGATTGACGCCCTCATGGTGGGCTGCATGTTCGTCAAGATCTCCCGGCCCAAGAAGCGTGCCCAGACCCTCATCTTCAGCAAGAACTGCGTCATCTCACGCCGCGATGAGAAGCTCTGTTTGATGTTCCGGGTCGGGGACCTGCGTGAGAGCCACATGGTGGATGCCAAGATCCGGGCCAAGCTGATCAAGTCCCGGCAGACGGCTGAGGGCGAGTTCATCCCTCTGGAGCAGTCAGAGCTGAACCTGGGCTACGACACAGGGGAGGATCGCCTCTTCCTGGTGGAGCCCCAGATCATCTGCCACGTCATTGACTGTCGCAGCCCCTTCTGGGACATGTCAGCTGAGTCGTTGCGCCGAGAGCAGTTTGAAATCATTATCATCCTCGAGGGCATCGTGGAAGCTACTGGTGAGTGGGCTGAAGGGGGTCAGGCAGCTCCCCTGGGGTCCTGGAGATGCCAGGCTCAGGGCAGGCATCCGAGCTCTGCCCCCAGCAATGTGTGTGTCATTGTGGCACCCGGGCACTCTGGCCACTGTCAGTGTCTCAGCCTTGTTTCACTGCAGGAATGACGTGCCAAGCCCGCACCTCCTACACGGAGGACGAGATCCTCTGGGGGTACCGCTTCGAGCCCTGCATGTCCCTGGAGAAAGGAGCCTTCCGGGTGGACTACAGCCGCTTTGAGCTGACCTTTGAGGTGCAGACACCAGTGGTGAGCGCCAAGGAGCTGCATGAGCTGCGAGAGCTGGAGCAGCAGGAGCACTCCACACTCAGCCTCTACTGGGACCACCTCCTGCAGCCATGTGTCCCGCTGGGCACTGGGCCCAGTCACGAGGCCTTTGCTGGGCTCAGCATCCCTGGCAGTGCTGTTGAGGGTGGCCGGGATGAGCGGCTGGAGCAGGGGACCACAACTTGAGCTGCAGACGGAAGGCTGCAGGACAGGATGCGCAGCTGTGCCTGCCACATGAGTGGTGGGTGCCCAGCAGAGGCTCTCGTGCCAACAGTGCCATAGCCCGGCCTCCCTCGGTGGGGCTGAGCCATCCTGCCCCCCACCTTTGCCAGGCCCATGAGAGCCCAACCGTGGGAGGTTGGAGGTTTCTGGATTAAACACCAAGAAGCTGCATCTGGTTTCTTTGCTGGCCCTTGATGGAGACTGCTCAGCCCCCAGAGCAGGAGCTGGGGAAGCCAGGAGCCCAGGCTGTCAGGGAACCACTCCTCTACTCCACTACTTTGCCCCCTGATACTGAAGCATTGCCCCTGGCCCTGCAGGACGCAGTGCAGCCACTCCAGGACCCCAGAGACCTCCATGGCCCTGGGGTTGCGACTCCATAGAATCACAGAAACACGCCTCGGGATCACCAAGCCCAACCTATAATCCCACTCTACAAGAGTCACTTTAAACCATATCCCCAAGCACGGCATCCAAACCACCCTTAAACACACTCAGGCTCCCTGGGCAGCTCATTCCAGTCCCTGACCACTCTCTCCCTGAAAATTTTTTTTCCTGATGTCCAATCTAAACCTCCCCAGCCTCAGTTTGAGGCCATTCCCCCTTGTTCTGTCTCCAATTACCTGTGAGAAGAGACCAGCAGCAGCCTCTGCACAATGTTCCTTCAGGTAACTGCAGACAGCAATGAGGTCTATCCTCAGCCTCTAAAAATACCCAGCTCCCTCAGTCTCTCCTCATCAGATTTATTCTCCATGCCCTTCACAGCTTCCTTGCCCTCCTCTGGACCCACTCCAGCACCTCCACATCTCTCTCTTATTGCAGTGCCCAAAACTGAACACAATACTCAAGGTGTGTTCTCACCAACCTCAGAAATGGCCTGGTGCCCCCCACACCACACCACCCCCTTTCCTGCACCTCATCACTGCCCCATGCGTGGCTCCAGGACTGNCTCACACCCAGAATCAATTGGCAGACTGTCTCCCAGCCCCCCCATCCTCAGCCCCCCAGTCACAAGAATGTCACTCCTGGCAAGTGCAGCCTGAGGCGAGAGGCTGGGACACCATTTCATCGAATTAAGCTAAATTAACAATATTAATAGAATTAAATTAACAGCATTAGGTGGGTCATTGTCTGCTGCTGCCCAGGGGGTCAGATCGACAACACCTGGGGGTGGCCTGACCAACAGTTGCAGGGCTTGTCCTACCCTCTGGCCCCCCCAGCCGAGTACAGTGCAACTCATTACTTCTGCCCTCACAACT
>VWZE01008816.1:851718-866427 GCA_013396675.1 Eubucco bourcierii
GTGGGGTGGGGGGGGGGGGGGGGGGGGGGGGGGGGGGGCAGCTGGAGTAACCCCATTTGGGTCCCTTTGCTTGGTCTCCTATCACCCCACTGGTAGCTTGGCCTGGCATGAGAGAGTGGATTGTGCCAGCTTTTTCCCTTGACCCTGGCCCCATTCTGCTGACTGGGCAAGGATGGAGCTGTGGGGGCACCAGGGCCAGGCACCACAGGGTGGGGTCCTGTGTTGTATGTTTGGGGATGTCGGTTGTGTGCTCAGGAGTGGAAATGTGTGTAACCGTCAGAGTGTGACACTCCCAGCTCAGACAGCTGTAGGGCGCTAAGCTCCCCTGCCCACTCCCACAGCTCCACACACCAAGGTGAGAGGGTGGGACTGGCACAACCATGGCTCTTGGCAGTGACCCCCAAGTCTGACCCCCAGCCTAAAGCCTTTGGCCAAATTCCTTCAAATACGTGCCCCTAACACTCTCAAACCACACGCTGCCCTTCCCTCTATGGACACAGAGCCCCACAAATTGCTCCAGGCCACCCCCATAACCAGGGCTCCAAGCTCACCCCAGACTGCACTTCCCGGCCCCCCAGCCCCCGCGTTTGTCAACACCCCCCCAGAGACCCTTTCTCATGGGGGTTGCGGTTGAGTGTTTGCTGCTCAGGGGTTGGACAGATACACAAAAATACCACAGATACCTCCCATGGTAAAAACTAAACAACCGAACCTTGCCCCCAAACCCAGACAAGCTCAAATGAAGAGAAAACTCGTGGGGGTTTGTTTGCTTTATCCACCTCCAGTAGGCGCTAATAAACTCAGCTGAGCCCCGCGGTAACTAGAATGCTAATGATACAAACCGGCATAACCACGGCGCGGAATCGCGCGCTGTTGTTGGTTTATTTGCACGTGATCCCTACGCAAACGAGCCCATGGCTCCGCTGCAGCAGCTTGCGGCCCCCGCCCAGTCCGGGTTCCTGTGTTCCAGGTGTTCCTGCCGTGTCCCCTCCGTGCCACCAGAGGCCGCTCGCCAACGGTCGCCGCCACTGTGCCCTGGTGGGGCGGGGTCACTTTAAAAGTTTCGCTCCCCAGCCCCCTTCCGGCGAGGGCCTGTGACGTCTCTCTATGCGGCGCGCTGACGAGCAGTAGCGGCGGCGGAAGTGAGTGAGCTCGGCGGCGCCGGTAAGCGCCGAGCGGTCCAGAGCAGCGGGACGGGGCGCGGATCGCGGATCAGAGCCTTGAGCAACGGATCGGACTCGAAGGCAGGATCGGACTCCGGGAAGCGGATCTGGGCCCGGAAGCGCGGATCGGTTTACAGACAGCGCGACTCGGCGGGCTCGGACTTTGACGGCGTCTTCTCCCGTTCCTCTCCCCGCATGGCGCGGCCCTAAGGGGCGATGACCGACCAGGAGAACAACAACAGCATCTCCAGCAACCCCTTCGCCGCCCTATTCGGCTCCATCGCCGACGCCAAGCACTTTGCCGCCGTCCAGAAGCAGCAACAGCAGCAGCTGCGGCAGCTCAGAGGTGCGGGGTGGGCGGGCGGCGGCGGCGGAGCTTCCCCCTTCGGAAACCGAAGGAGGTTCCTCGGCCAGGACGCTAAGGAGATCCTGTTTTGCAGGCGATGAGACATCGGTCAGCCAGGATGACTCCGACAACAGCGTCTCGGAGAGCCTGGACGACTGCGACTACTCGGTGGCAGAGATCAGCCGCTCCTTCCGCTCGCAGCGAGAGCTCTGCGAGCAGCTCAACATCAACCACATGATCCAGAGGATCTTCCTCATCACCCTCGACAACAGTGAGTAGCGGGAGCCCTTCATATTGTGCTGCCCTGAGGCTGTTACGGAGTGGGGGAGCCCTGCTGTTCCAGGCATAGTTTGCCATATCCCTCTGAAGTATGAGCACCGGCAGGGGGAAGATGCCTCCCGCAGCAGGCACGGGCAGGACCCTACCTGCAGTTCCGCTGCCCACCGGCACATTCTTCGTTAGCCAGTCGGGCTGAAACGGGTCCCTCTTTGCTCTTCCCAGGCGACCCCAGCATGAAGAGCGGGAACGGGATCCCAGCGCGCTGCGTCTACCTAGAGGAAATGGCAGCAGACCTGGACGACCAGGACTGGCTGGACATGGACAACGTGGAACAGGTGCTGAATTCCTTTTCTTATGTCACACAGACAGTGTGCCATGAATGCAGCTTGTCTGCCAAGGTGTGGAGCTGCTAGCTGTGGCCTGCGTGGAAACGGTGGGGGTTGGGCCTGCGATGCTGAGAGGTGTCTAGGGTTTGCAGCTGGCAGCTTCTCCTGTGTGGGAGATTGAGTGGGGACAGGGAGGGGAGCAAACTGCCGAGCTGGGCATGAGGGCAGGCCTCTGTGTGGCTGTTGAGGGCCATTGCTGCTGTGCAGTGTCTCTTGTGCTGCTGAACACGGCTTAGGCACAAACTCATCTTTGTCTGCAGACACAGTGCTTTGATGGGTTTTGGATGAAAATCAGTTCACGAGGGCTGCTGCAGCTCTTAAAGCTGACATTGCTTAGCAGAGGAGCAAGCCTGGGGGTCCTCGATGCTGTCCTCTGTTAGCTCAGGATGGGTAGGGCTCACTCTGCTCAGCCTGTGGTGACTCCTCTCCAGGAGGGACAGGCTTCGTGCAGGGGCCACTTCATGTCCTGCCTGTCTCCGCTGTGCCCAGGCCCTGTTCACCCGGCTGCTGCTACAGGAGCCTGGGAGCCACCTGATCCACATGACCTCGGCCAGCACTCAGAATCTCTCTGCTGACCGGGATGCTGGGGAGAGGCAAATCCTGCGCTATCTCTACGCCTGCTTCCAGAGGGCAAGAGAAGAGGTGGGCAGGGCCTCTGGGGAGGGAGAGGGCAGCTGTGTCACTCAGCTGGGATTGTAATGGCCAGAGGCAGACACTGGGGCCCCATCTTGGTCTCCTCACTGCACAGATAACCAAGGTGCCAGAGAACCTGCTGCCCTTTGCCGTGCGCTGCCGGAACCTGACCGTGTCCAACACCCGCACTGTCCTGCTCACCCCGGAGATCTACGTCAGCCAGAACGTGTATGAGCAGCTGGTGGAGCTGATGCTGGAGGCGCTACGAGGGGCGCGTAAGTCGAGCCACGTGCTGTGAGGCTGCCCAGCACATTGAGCTCCTGCAACGGTATTGTGGGTTGGGCGAAGCTTTGGCTCCCCACGATGCTGGAGGGAAGGGCTGCAGGTGGGCCTTAGTGTGTGCTCGTGCTGTGGTGTCGCTGTCAGTGTCATGTTGACAGTCTCACTTCCCTCCCCAGACTTTGAGGATGTGACAGAGTTTCTCGAGGAGGTGATTGAGGCCTTGACGATGGACGAGGAGGTGCGGACATTCGGGGAGGTCATGGTTCCCGTGTTTGACATCCTCTTGGGCAGGATCAAGGATCTGGACCTCTGTCAAATCCTACTGTATACGTACCTTGACGTGTTGCTCTACTTCACCAAGCAGAAGGACATTGCCAAGGTGGGTGCCTCAGCCAGGCCCAAAGCTCCTTGTGAGTTCTGCTCACAAGGCTATAGGACCTTCTCTGGAGGCTGAGTCAACAGCACAGTGCCACAGCTCCTGGTGTGCAGTATTACTCTTCCTCCTTGACAGCCTGTCCCAAACCTGCCAGGGTGCTCTGGTTTTCACCGGTGTTTCATAAAATGATCAACGTGTCCTGTGCTGTCCCACAGGTTTTTGCAGGCTACATCCAGCCTAAGGATCCCAGCAATGGACAGATGTACCAAAAGACTTTGCTGGGTACCATTTTAAACATCTCCTGTTTGCTAAAGACCCCGGGTCTGGTGGAGAACCATGGTTACTTCCTGAACCCATCTAGGTCCAGCCCACAGGAGATCAAAGTGCAGGAATCCAACATCCACCAGGTGGGCCAAAGCGTGGGGGCTTCTCTTCCCTCCCATTTCCTTGGGTTGTAGTAACCGACCTGGTGCTTGTGTTTAATCAATATATTTGTCTGAGCTGTGGGAGGAGGGTGGAGTGGTGCTTGTGGGGCAGATATCAGCACTGAAGCTTGAGGTGCTACATGGAGGTCATCCACCTTTGGAGTGATAATCACCATAAAACAGTTCTCAGTACCTGTCCTGTAACTGAAACATTAGCTGACTCCCCAGCAGAGGCAGTGACATGCAGTGTTCTCCCTTGTCACAGAAGGAAATAGAGGAGCCATACTGAGAGGATCTTTAGGAGTGTTTCAGAAGAAGGGCAGGATTGACAGGCAGGACATAAATACAGGAGGGAACTTGGGTGCAGAGATGGTCACAGAGAGGGGATTTGCCCATCACAGGTGCTGCCAGGGTTATTGTTGCTGCCAAGAATGTATCAAGAGCTGTGGTTTTATTGTACCCCATGCAAGCAACTTGCTTTTGACCATGTCCCTGTGGTTATTCTTTGCTGCCAGCCTCGGGCTTTCACCTGTGACTAAGGTGTGTGGTTGACAGTGGTGTTCTGGCTGTGAAGTGCTCTAAAGTCCTGCCCTTGAGGAGCAGGACATGGTCCAGAGCTGGGAAAGGTCTGAAGGCATTAGCAACAGCAGAGGCAAAATAGCCTCTGACCTGTGTTCTGTTCCCTGCAACAGTTCATGGCCCAGTTCCACGAGAAGATCTATCAGCTGCTGAAGAACCTGCTGCAGTTGTCTCCAGAGACAAAGCACAGGATCCTGTCCTGGCTGGGAAACTGCTTGCATGCCAATGCAGGCCGGACCAAGATCTGGGCTAACCAGATGCCAGAGATTTTCTTCCAGATGTATGCCTCAGATGCCTTCTTCCTCAACCTGGGAGCTGCCCTTCTCAAGCTGTGCCAGCCCTTCTGCAAACCCAGCTCCCCACGGCTGCTCACCTTCAACCCCACCTACTGTGCCCTCAAGGAGCTGAACGAGGAGGAGCAGAGGAGCAAGAACGTGCACATGAAAGGTAAGGCCGAACCTCAGGGGACTCCAGGGAATGGGAAAGTAATGTCCGTGGATCCTCACTTCCCAAGGGTGCACCAGTAGGGATGAAGGACTGAGGAAAGAGGAGCAAGGGAGAATGGAGCACAGGCAAAGTCCTGGCTTGTATCACCAGCATTTGCCTCATTCTTCAGCAGAGACTTTTTGAGCCCTGTTCACTTGAGCCAACTCCTGGCAGGACCACAGGGTGGGACTTAGGGCAGAGACACTTTTCATTCCAGGTTTGGAGAAGGAGACGTGCTTGATCCCTGCCACAGGCGAGCAGGAGCCAGAGTTTGCAAACAGCTACAACCTGGTGACAGAGAACCTGGTCCTCACGCAGTATACCCTGCACTTGGGCTTCCACAGGTAATGTGCTCGACACTGTTCTCTGCCCCTGTGCAGTACGTAAACCTGTAGTAAGTACCCAGAGTACAGACTGGGCCAGCTGAGCTGCACAGTTGCCATTTGAGCCATGGGCTGGCTGGGTGCAGAAGCTTGGCTGTTGCTCACAGCCAGTGCTGAGTCTTACAGACTCTGCACGATTTCTAGACTAGCAACAGCTGAGCACTTGCTGGCCCTGGGTCATTCAGTTCCCCTCTTCTGGGGGAACAGGACACTGGCAGAGCTCCTGCCCACTGCCAGCTGTGCTCCTTATCCCCGTGAAGGGACTGTGTGTCAGGCGACCACACGAGGCAGCTCTTCCTGCCCTGAAGGGGTTTCTGGGCACCAGAAGATGCTGTTTTTTCTCCACTTGTCTGCAAATTGTTGCCTGGACATTGAGGTCACCGCTGAGCTAAGCACCACCCCCTTCTAGTTTATCCTCTAAATATAGCAATTGATGAGAAGTTATGCAAGTGCTTGTTGCTGGGAAACTGGAAATGTCTCCTTCCAGTGTCACTGAGGCTTGCTGCACCCATGACCCCGCGTTACTGAGGGGCCAGCTCCCTGTCTGCCGCCACCACCAGTTTTGGAGAGTGCCTCACTGCTGCTCAGCAAGGCCAGGGGTCTTCCCAAGAAGCAAAGGCTTCGTGTGCTGGCATCCCAGACAATTTATCCCACACTATTGAGTTTAGCTTCCCAGGGAATTCAAAATATGTCTAACAGAAACCAATATAATAATAGTAGGATACCTTCCCCTCTCTCACCCCTTTTGGAAAGGAAGAAAGAAAGGAGGAGACAGAAGGGGTAAAACCACACGAAGAACAGTCTTGCTACAATTTGGAAGTTAAAAGAAAAAAACTTTAACAATAAATAAAAGGTATTTAAGGTAGGGGAGTTACAAATAGGTATAGGGAAGGGAAAACAAGATACAAAATATATATATAACCAGATGGATGGCAGTGGATTGAAGAGATGTCTGCCATGTGGTAGAGACTGGCCATGTGGTAAGACAGGAGAACAGGAGTGAGGGTGGTATCGGGCAGGAGGAGAGGGAGGGAGGGAGAGAGAGAGAGAGAGAACTTTTGTCCTTGGAGGCAGGACAACAACCTGCGCTTGGTCACACCTTGCTTGGGCAGTCTGCGCCTTTCAGCATCATGGTTAACTTCAATGATCTTAAGGGTCTCAAACAAAACAGTTCTGTTATCCCTCCCTGCCTTGTGCTCTGGGCAGGTTGCATGACCAGATAGTCAAGATAAACCAAAGCCTTCACCGCCTGCAAGTAGCATGGCGAGAAGCCCAACAGAGCTCCAGCCCCACTGCTGACAGCCTCAGGGAGCAGTTTGAGCGCCTGATGACCATCTACCTGTCCACCAAGACTGCGATGACGGAGCCACAGATGTTGCAGAACTGCCTGAACCTGCAGGTGTCCATGGCAGTGCTGCTGGTGCAGCTGGCCCTGGGGAACCACGGGACAGAGCCGCTCCCACTTAGCTTTCCGCTGCCAGAGGTGCACCACAGCGCCTTGGCCTACATGCCAGGTGAGGCTACCTGTTCTGCCTGCCATCTGTCTGTCCCTGTGCTCGTCACAGGGCACCATCCTAACCCAAGAGGTTCTCACCAGGGTGATGAGGGGCGAGCAGGCAGGAGGCTGGAAAAGGGCAGAATCAGCTGCCCAAATGGGACCTTATGTTCTGTCTCCATTTGTAGAATTCTTTGCTGATAACTTGGGTGACTTCTTCATTTTCCTGCGGCGTTTTGCTGATGACATCTTGGAGACTTCAGCTGATTCTCTGGAGCACATCCTCCACTTTGTTACCGTGTTCATGGGTGGCGTGGACAGGTAGATACAGCCCTGGGTGTTATGTGCAGAGCACCCAGAGTGGAGCAAGTGACAGGGCTTTGATTTCAGCAGCTGTGAGTGGGTTGGTCTCTGGGCCTGTGAGCTGTCCACAGGAGGCCCAGTGAGCACTGCCCTGGCCAGGGCATCCCATGAGGTACCAAGGGGACTCAGGGTCTACAGGCTTCTTGAGCTGCATTACACAGCAGCTTCATCAGCTAGACCTGCTGCAGGAGTCATAGAAAGCTGTGAGGATTGGTCTGCTTGAGATTATCTCTGTGAACTGGTGTGAACTGAGCTCTGAATGCAGCCAAGTGGTCATGTGGATCCTCCTGGCAGGACACTGCCATGCAGGCTGTGTTCATGCCAGTCACTGGTTTGTACTCACATGTGGAAACACGGCAAAGGCAGAGGCAGGTTTCATAGCTCCCGCTTTCTCTGGGAGATGGAGGCTACAGTTCTCCTTGGCCAGACCTGGGGTGGCTGGTTTGGCTACTGCCCCACATAGGCTGGAGAGGAGGCTTACTTTCTCACCTCTGTGGTTTGTTCTGGAGCGCAGGCTCAGTGTTCAGGGCTTGGCACACGGGCACCCCTGCACAACTGGACACCGCACCCAGTGCTTCAACACCTTGGTCCCAACTCCGGCCTTCACAGCACCCAGTGTGCGCCTCTTTCCTCTTGCAGGATGAAGAACCCTCACCTGCGAGCCAAGCTGGCAGAGGTCTTGGAAGCTGTGATGCCTCACTTAGACCAGGCCCAGAGCCCACTCGTCTCGAGTGTGTTTCACCGCAGGCGTGTGTTCTGCTCCTACCCAAACGCCACCCAGCTGGCTGAGGCGCTCATCAGGGTCTTTGTGGATATCGAGTTCACTGGTAAGCATGGAGCCTGCTCTGGTGTCTGCAGGGGAAATGTGCAGGGGTGTGAAGCATGGGGGTGAATCAAGCAAGTCTTTGTGGAACTGCTGGGCTGCAGTAGGCTAGCAGCACCCCAGCAAAGCGTCACTTGTTCCAAATGTCTGCCTTGTGTAGAGCTGCGTATCAGGAGAGGGCAACCTCCAAGCTTTTCAGCTTGGCAGTGCTTGCAGCAGGCCCTGTCCTCATGTGGGGTGGGTTCTGCTGCTGTGGAATCAGTGTCAGGTTTCCCTGACTTCTGGGAGCACAGTTTTATTTCATAGCCCCTGCCTGTGCCCACTGCCCACTGGAGCTGCTCTTGTTTGTGCTCGCCCCCAGGTGACCCACACCAGTTTGAGCAGAAGTTCAACTACCGCCGGCCTATGTACCCCATCCTGCGGTACATGTGGGGCACCGACACCTACCGCCAGAGCATCAAGGTGAGGAGCAAGGGCATCAGCGAGTGCTGTGCACACACCTGGGTGTGGAGCTGCGTCCTACCACCAGGACAGTACCACTGCACTCGCCACCCCCTTGTCCTGGCAGGCACTGGCTGATTATGCCTCCGAGAACCTGGAGGCTATGAACCCTCCACTTTTCCTCCGCTTCCTCAACTTGCTGATGAACGATGCCATTTTCCTGCTGGACGAAGCCATACAGGTGAGGTTCAGCACTTGCTGGCAGTGGCAGTGGCAGTGGCAAGGGACTCTGCCTGCTGCTAACCAAGACGCAGCCAGGCTTTGGACAAAACTGTAGGATTATCAATCTTCCAGGGCCATTCTGCAGGTGTTTTATCTCGACCAAGGCCTTTTGATCCCATGTAGCTCTTGGGGTTCACAAGGTGGGTGCCAGGTGGACTCCTGTCCCCAGTGCCTGGTGACTGTCTCCTCACACCTTCTAGAGCTGCTAGGAAAGGCTTTTCTGGGGAGCTTTTACCTGCCATGGAACTGATGGTTGGGCAAATGGGACAGGTGATATGAACATTGTGAATGTTTGTGGACATTCCATGGTCTGCCATCCAGACAAGTGTTCTGAGAGACCTCTGTGGTTGTAAGTGGCCTTTTGAAGCTCTCTGGAGTACCTTTCACATCCCAGATCAGCCCCTCAGCCTGGAACAGGCCTGGCTTTGCTTCCACTGCCTGTTCTCCCAATGTCTCCCTGCCATGTCATTGCAGTACCTCAGCAAGATTAAAGTTCAGCAGATCGAGAAGGACCGTGGTGAGTGGGACGGGCTGTCGCAGGAGGCTCGCCGCGAGAAGGAGTCGAGCCTGCAGATGTTCGGGCAGCTGGCACGCTTCCACAACATCATGTCCAATGAGACCATTGGCACACTGGCCTTCCTCACCTCGGGTAGGGACTGCAGCCCCTCAGCTGCTGGGAGCCTGCGCTGGGTGGGACTGCCCAGCAGCTCACAGAAGCCTGGGCTTCCATTCCAGAAATCAAGTCCCTGTTCGTGCACCCTTTCCTGGCTGAACGCATCATCTCCATGCTCAACTACTTCCTGCAACACCTGGTCGGGCCTAAAATGGGAGCTCTGAAAGTCAAGGACTTCAGTGAGTTTGACTTCAGGCCTCAGCAGCTCGTGTCTGACATCTGCACCATCTACCTAAACCTTGGGTAGGTGACAAGTCCTCAGTGGGTGCTTCAGAAGCATGCTGCGCTCTGTTGTCACAGTTGTGGGGACTTCATTTTGCAGCCCAACAAATGTGGATTCTTGAACCATTTCGCTCTCTTAACTGACATTCCAGGGACGAGGAGAACTTCTGTGCCACAGTGCCCAAGGATGGCCGCTCCTACTCACCAATGCTCTTTGCCCAGACTGTCCGGGTTCTGAAGAAGATAAACAAGCCTGGCAACATGATAGTGTCCTTCAGTCAGCTTGCTGAGAGGATCAAGGTGAGAATGAGTGAAGTACGCAGAGAAAGGGAGGAGATGATTCCTGGTGCCCTTTTTCCATCTGTGTACCCCTGCGCCTGCACTCTGGATTTGGATCTCTGGGAGGTGGGGGTTCAGGTTAGGCAGCAGCGAGGCCATGCTGCCAGCACAGACCTGAAACTGCTTTGGCTCTGAGCTGGGTTTGCAGAATGGGGAGAGTGCAACCCTGAAAGCCTTCTGTGCCCACCAGTCCCTTGCAGACCGCCAGCAGCAGGAGGAGGAGACGTATGCTGATGCCTGTGATGAGTTCCTGGATCCCATCATGAGCACCCTGATGTCAGACCCTGTGATCCTACCCTCCTCCCGCGTCACCGTGGACCGGTCGACAATAGCCCGACACCTCCTCAGGTACAAGGCAAGGGCCTCCTGCCTCCAGGGTTTTTGGGGATCAGTTCCTTTTCCTGGCCTGTCTGCTTCCGTTTTTATTTCTGCTGCTGGAACTGTCCCCATAACCTCCTCTGTGCTTTGTTTTAGTGACCAGACAGATCCTTTCAACCGGAGCCCTCTCACTATGGACCAGATCAGACCAAACACAGAGCTCAAAGAGAAAATCCAGCAGTGGCTTGCAGAAAGGAAGAAGCAGAAGGAGGAGTAGGAGACACTGGACTGAGAACCAGGATCTCATCCTTGACTCATAGTCACTAGCCAGATGAAAGCCTTCACAGGAGTAGTGGCCAGAGCTCCAGAGTGACTCACCACCTAAATGAAGACTGCAATTAGAGTATTGCCACACCTCGGGGTCCTTCCTGGGGCCTTTGCTTCCCACTCTTAGTCTGCTACTTCCTTTCAGTATTCTTTCTTTAATACTAAGACTTTCCACTGCACTACAGCTTTGATCCTCTGCCTCAGTGGGAGGCCTTAGCCTCCTCTATGTGGCCTGGCATCCCGGACCTATGTTACTTGCTCTTTGTGTTGGCCAAGTTCTTTTCCAGTGACACCAAAAAATTCTTCTGTTCTGTTGCCATGTTTGAACTCTTGTGTGAGAGTGACAGCTCTGCCAGGGCTGGATGCGAGCACCGGCAGGAGGGCGAACAGTGCTGCTGCAGGTGCAGGCGAGGACTCTTTCCCAGAGGGTGGCTGGGAACAGGGGCATTGGAAATCATTAGATAGAGATACTGAGGTCCTTTGTACTGAGCTTTAGACTAGAGATTTAGAGATTTTGAGGTCTCTTTCCTTTTGGACCAGCCTGTGATTGATTCCGCGGTCACAGTGGTGACGGTGGGAACCTTGGGAAACGCCGTTATATTGCAGCGGGGGCCACTGGCTGCCGGCGGATCCGCCGCGGCGTAGCGGTTGTCGAACCCGTGGCCCAAGGAGCACCTTGCCCCGCCTCATGCGCGTGTCGCTGGGTCCTTGCTATGGGCTGCCCGCGGCAGCGCCTGACGGAAGCGGCGCGGGGGAGCAGGCGCGCGCGGGCAGCCGCGTGGGGAACGGGTCCTGGCAGCGCGGGTCGCGGTGACATTGGTGGGGCCGGCAACAGCAATGGCGCAGAAGCTGGTGCAGCGCATCACCACCCAGGCGCCGCAGCTGCTCAGCGGTGAGCGCTGGGGAACGGGGCCCGACGGGGCGCGGGGGGTGGCGACAGAAACGGGCCCGTGGGTAAACGCAAACCCTTCCTTCTCCCGGCAGCCGCCGTAGCGTACGGGAAGCCGCGCCTGGCCACCTTCTGGTACTATGCCAAGGTGGAGCTTGCCCCGCCGACTCCCGCCGAGATCCCGCGGGCCATCGACAGCATGAAGGCGCTGGTTAGGAGTTTCCAGAGCGGGCGGTTGGCGCAGCTCACCGTCCGGGTAACGGCGGGCGATGGGGAGGGACCGGAGCAGCTCCTTTCCCCCCGAGCTGCCGCCTCGTGAAGCAGCTGAGAGCTCACTGCTGGGTTTTCGCCTTTTCAGGACGCGCTGAGGAACGGTCTGGTGGCCACGGAGGTGCTGATGTGGTTCTACATCGGGGAGATCATAGGCAAGGGTGGCCTGATCGGGTACAACGTCTGAAAACTGTCGCCGTCCTCATTGTCGTGGTCCTGAGTCTGTAACGGGGTCTGTGACAATAAAGCTAGGAACTGGTGTCCAGCTGTCGTGGTCTTTTGTGGTGGGTGGGGCGAGAGCCTCTTCCTAGCTCAGTGCAGAGCATGGGTTCTGCTGGTTGGTCGTTCTCATACCAGGGCTCGTTCCTGTCTCGGCTACAGAGGGAGGTGAGGGCCGAGATCACCGAGATTTGCACAGACCACAAGCGCTTCCAGTTGTTCCTGGATATGTTTCACACCAGCTGGTGAGAACCAAAGGAACTGATGGTACTTCATGTGCACCATCCAAGGCTGTCTGCTGTGGCTGTACCGTGGGTTATGTAGAGCTCTGCCGTGAGGCTCTACCGGGTTGGGGTGCATCTCAGTGAGCAGAAGCCTGTGCAGGTAAGCTGAGCTTTGCCATGCAGGTAAGCAGAGCTTTGCCGTGCATGTCATCCCAGCTCCTCAGCAGCTGGATGTGTGGGCAGTCTGGAATTCCAGCAGACTAGCTAGAGCTAATGAGTCTGCACTCCAACACGAGCTCAGAAATAGTCTGTGGAAGGAGCGGTGCAGTCCTTTGGGTAGGGCTGAATTGTTTTTACTGTCTCAGAAGATGGTTCCCAGTCAGCATGGCTTCTTGTTGGTACTGCTGTATCAGCTGCTCCCCTGGGCCTCGTGTTTGGTCAGCCCACAGTCCTGAGTGACCCAGACATCTGGGGCAGCTGCAGAACAGCAACCTCTCCTCTCCTTGGGCCAGAGATGACCTCAGCACCTCATCCCAGCAAGAAGGACTCCCAGCAGGTAGCACAGGTGAGCTTACATGCTTCATGTTTGGTGACTGGGAAGTTTTCAGTGGCAGTAGTAGAAAGCTTTTTTTTTTTTCAAAAAGGATTCGTAACCCAGCAGCTGCAGGTTACATGGGCCACAGGTCACCCTCCACCAATAGATGGAAAAACTCAGGCCAGACAAACTCCCCAGCTTCCAAAGGTGAGTGCAACAGGAGCAGTGGCAGGACCTGGGTGGGCATCTCCTGCCCACACGGCCTCTTGTGTTCACTTCTTCCCATATGGCTGTCTAAATCAGGGTTTCTGCTGAGCACAGCCAGGCACTAGCAGCCCTGGAATACCTCTTCTGGTTCTGGTTCTGTTTATAGTGAGACAGGCAGAGGTCACACGTGCAGCATTAAGGTATGCTCTTGACTTGCAGAATGTTTCAGGGCCCAAGAGCGCACGTCCGCCCACTCCTGCTCAAGGGACTGCCTGCCCCTGCAGCCTGCTGATACCTGTATGGACAATCTCTGGGGCAGGCACTGATGAATGGGTCCTGTGCTGCAGCCTAAGCATCAGTGCTGGCTTGAGGGGCTGCCAGATTTGCTCCACTGGGAGGATGGGGTCAAACTCAGCTAAAAAAATTTCACTCACACTCCCTAGAAAGACAGAAACTATCTGATTTTAATTTTCTTCCCTGCAAGTCCTTCTGAGCAGCCATCCGAGTCCCACTCACACGGCAGCCTGCTGGCAGTGCAGCAAGTGTGAACTGGAGTGGCATCTGCAAATCCAATGGGCTCCATCAGTCTTGTTTTCCTCCTTAATATCACAGATACGATTTGGTTGCTTATGTAAGGGGCAAACAGCCTTTTCCTCCTTTCCTGTGACTGTGTCCCTCCAGATGTAACGGTAACGGGTGTTGCACGTTTCCCGGTCCGGGAGCCGATAACCGGTGTTCGCAGCGTTGTTTTTTCTGAGCTCGGCAGGCACTTGTCGGACGTTAACCCCGTCCTGGCTCTACCGTACGAGATAGAAGCGAGCCTGCAGCGTGACACCGGGGAGCAGCAGGTGCTGGGGGCTTAGTGCCATTACCATTACCTTCCTACTGGAAATGGCATCTGGCGGGACGCTAACCGGGCTCAGCAGGCAAGCGGGCTAGGGGAAGTGGGGAGGCGGAGAACGGTAACGTGGAAGGGAAGGCCTAATACCAGCTCACCCCTTGGCACCTACCTGGGTGGCTGTTTTCTGCCCCCCCTGGAGCATCTCCCATCGGTGTCACGGACAGGCCCTAAACTCCGCCCCTACCCAGGAGCCGGGCGGTTGCGGCCGGGGGAAGCAGCGAGGCCCTGGCGGTACGGAAGGCTGTCAGGGACTGAGGGGCCCGGTTGTCAGGCGGGCCCGGAGGCGAGGCCAGACCCGCCTCGCCGCGGCCCCCAGCCCCAGCTGCGCGCCGCACGTTTACCGGGCGCCCGCCCGCATCCTATGCCGGAACCGGGGCCGCGCCAAGCGACAACTCGCACACAGCCCTGCGCTGTAGAGGAGATCGGTGGAGTGGCCTATGTCCTACGCGCGGTTCCGGGCGCCGGAGACTCGCGCTCTCGCTCGGCATTGCCTCCCGGTTATGCTGGCTGCAGCGAGTCGGTTATGCGATAGCCATGTTCTGGGGCCTGGCCGCGAGGTGCCCTGTGCCTGCATGGCTCTCTTAGCTATGAGGGGCAGCGGCAGCAGGAGGCTGCGGTATCCAGGACGGGGGGCTGCGCCGGGTCTTGAGCCCAGAGCCCTGCATACCACCCAGCGTTATACCGGGCTAGCACCTACGGCATATGGAGTACCCAGGCGCCCGGGCGGCGGTCTGGCGGGGCCCCGCAACCTGGATACCAACAATCGTTATGCAGTATCTTTGCGGACCGGCGGAGCGCTATCCAGGGCGCGGGGCGCGGTCCGTCCCCGCTCTCTGGCTCGTC
>VWZE01008816.1:867245-885884 GCA_013396675.1 Eubucco bourcierii
CGTGCTCCGCAGCGGGGGCCGCCAGCTGGCTGGGCGCCGAGATCAGCACCATCCTTCGGCACCCGGAGCGCTGGTTTTTTGGTTGTGTTGGGTTTTGGTGTTTGTTTTTTTGTGGGGGTTTTTTGTTGGTTTTTTTGGGGTTTTTCGGGGTTTTTTGGTTTTTTTTTTTTGAGTTGCTCTTCTTCCTGCCTCTGTTTCTATTTTTTCGAAGCTTTTTTTGTGGCAGGCAGCGCGGGAATCTGACAGCAGCCCACCTATTGACAGAGCAGGGAAGACATGATGGGGGTGTGTTACTCACTGGGAGCTGCGGTGGTGTTTTTCCTCAGCTCTTGTCTGGCATCACTCGTTTAGGCACATCTTTGCACCAGCAGGAAAATCCCTAGGTCCCTGTAGTGGGAGCAAATAGCTGTTTTGGGGAGGGCTGGTTCTGTCTCCTCTTCTGCAGGCAGGATGTAAGCTGCAGAGCGAGTGAGCAAATCTTTGTGTTTTCCCCTTTTCAGGAGTGGTTGCTTTGCTATCCCATCCCTGTCTGTGTCAGTTTATTCAGACATGGGTACAAACTCAGCTTTCTTGGTGCTGCTTCCTGTCTGGTGCCGTGCAGTGGAGCTCGCTGCTCGTGGCTGAGCTGCAGTAATCCCTGGCTGCAGAATCCCAGCGGCTGCAGCACAGGGGAAAAAGGGCTGACGGTGAAAACGCTCTTGACCTCACCTCTGTAGCACACTGGGCTTGACCCAGACTTCTCTCAGCACTCCTTATCTGATATGCTATTTGCAGTAGACCAGTTTCAGAGGAACGAAGCTAATGTCTGGGGAGCACTGGCTGCATGGCCGAAGTGTTGGGGATCTGAGTAAGCATCCTGACCACAGAGTGCACAGCTCTGGAGGGTTTCGGAGTGGGCTGGTATGCACGCTGTTCTGCTGCTTTTCTTTTTTCCTAAGATGACATTGGGTTGGTTGAGTTTCTTAGTTCAAATTGTCTTGAACTACATTTTTGTAACTCAAAAAAACTTGTAAAGTGTCTTTGAAATAGTTTGGTGAATTTGGCCAAGAGGTTCTTGGTGCTGGCAGCTGATGAAGTTAGGCTTTCTTGGATCTTGATTACTTACATCACTTTTCTGTGTAGCTACTACCTGATAGATCAGGTTGGACTAGATGACCTCTAGAGGTCCCTTCCAAGCCAGTGCATTGTATGATACTGCAATCTTCTGTCTAAAGATCATATCCAGCGGTAAAAGTTCTTCATGCTGGCTGTGTGTAGGTCGAGCTTTGTTAGCAGGTGAGAGGCAGGTGCCTTTCCTTGCTCTTGAGACTGCAGCAGGCACTGGGTTCTTTGGCTTCCCCAGAGAGCAGGTGCTCCTAAGCACCCAGATGTGGTTAGATGCTTTTCATGGGTATTGCTCAAGAACCAAAATGGTTTTGTATTGAAGGACCCGGTGTTCCTGAGCAATGTCTTACTTGTGGTCTCTAGTGGAGAGGGCAGCTCTATGTTGGTGTTGAAATGGTAATATTCTGGTGCCTATGTGGTACCTGCTTTGGATGGAAATGTTCTTCTAGGAGCAGGCTTCCAGAAGACCTGTGCTTGTTAGGGCCCACCATGCCCTTGGAATAACTGCATTGTGTTTAAAACATTCCTTGCCACAAGGTTGAGGGTCAGCTGCGAGCTTCATCTGAGCTGATTTTCTACATTGGTGGATAAACTCCCAAGCTGTCCCTGGGAGCTGAGGAGCCCATGGTACTGAGAAGCAGCTGTGTTACCTTTTTTTGTGTGCTTTCTGCTCTGGTGGGTACTGGTTTGACCTGTTGGTGGTATGCTGCACTCTAGCGTGTGTACTTGTGCACCTGTTGAAATGGTGCATTACCATCAAGATTGGATCTAATGAAAAAACAAATCCAGAGCAAAGATTGTGCTCGGTCTCTCCCTTGTCTCCTTGTGGTACAGATTTCTCATCCCAAAGCATGTGGGTCTGGCTTGTCACTGCATACTCCCCAGATGTCTGGCAGATTTGTGGGATTCCTTGACACTTCTGCAGCTCACTATTTTGATGAGCTATCTTGAAACCAGCTTCCTTTAAGGGAGCTACTCTACGAGGCTTGACTTTGGCACTGAAAGAGTTGGGCGGAGTGCTTTTTGCATGCTAAAGCTACAGCTGGTGGAAAATGGCATTTGTAGTGCGCATTCTCCTTCCACTTTGGTGTGATTGGCATTTTGGTAATAAAGGAAACTTGCTCGTATTTCCCGGCTCATTATGTTGGCTCTTGGTGTGAGTATGTAGCTGTTAAATACCTGCTACTGCTGTCAGTTCAGAGCCCTCCTGGCTCTGGAGTGTAGTGGAAGCTTTGGGACGCAAAAGCTGCTCGAATGCACACTGACGGCTTGCCCTGTAAGCCTGCATCAGCTTGGAAGCTGCAGAAACCCGGGGTCCGGGGTGGAAGGTTGTGTTGCTGGTGGCGTCCCTGGGAGCACCGCTGCAGCTGTGCACGGGTTTTGCACGGGCAAACGTTAGGTGTGCAGCGAGGGCTGGTTTGTTTTGAAAGCCTCCCAGGTCCATGTGCTGCGTAGAGGGAGTGGCTTCCACGCTGCCGCCGTGGTCACGCCCGAGCTGCGAGCACAGTTTCTTCCCGCCGCGAGCATTAAGATCCTGCCTGCCTCCAAATTGTCCCGATGTTGTGTACAGCTGCTGGGATGTTTGGTCCGGGAGTTGGAGGTGCAGAGCCCGTTACTGGTGTCGTGATGACTGCACGGACATTGGGGGTGGCTGCTGGCAGGTCTGGATGTAAAGCTAGAGGCGTGTGGGGAGGTGCTCAGGAGATGGAGGGCTTCTGTCTTGGGTGCTCGTTTGTCCAAAGTGTGAAAACAAAGTACCTGTCTGAGGTGTCTTGGTGTTCCCTGTTTCTGCAGTTTGATCAGTGCTATCCAGAGCCCTCAGAGATGAGGTTTGGTGAAGCTGTAAGAGGTTTGGGGATTCCCCATGAGAAGCTGGTTTTGGTGGAAGGTTGTTTGCTCGTCAGCCTCTTTCACCAGCCTCCAAGCATGTTCTTACCAAGACTCTGTCCCCTCTGCTGTGCTGCAGAAAGTGCTGATGGCTCCCAGCAGCGAGGAGGGGGCCATGCACAGGCACTTTTCTCCTGCCTGCGAGTGCACGGGGATATTCTCACCGCGGGTTTCCTGGCTGTGTGCCAGGGTTTGCTGACCAGACTGCTTTGAAATCTCAGAAGCAAAGTGGGGAAAAGGTCTGGCTGTGCTTTGTGAAGTTAAACCGTGAGAGGGAGGTGTTTCCCTTGGGTTCCAGTTGTGTGCTGTCTTGTGTACCTCTCTGGCATCGGTGGCTGTTGGGGTTGACTTTGACAAAGAGCACAGGTCCTTGTAAACCACTCAGGTGCAATTCTGCTCTGACAATTAAACCCCTTTAGCTAGATGACCATGTGGTGTAAGCCTCTGGGGCTTTGGTGATTTAGTTTTTTACCAAGAGTATTGCAATTGATGGTGGTCAGTCTTTCCATTTCAATCTTGTGTGCTGACAGCAAATGAATTCTTGGACCTTGAGCTAAAGGGGCACCACAAAATTCCCATAGTAGAATGAACTCTCGACAAGCCCAGCTGCAAAGCAGAACTGCTGTGCTTTTCCAGGTGGTGCATGTTGCTTTAGGAGCAAAAGATGAGCTGGCCACTGCTGAAGGTTTGTGTAATGCATTCCTACAGCAGCTGTAGAGCAGAGCTGTGTGTGCAGGAGTGTCTGACACTTGCAATCCACTGCTATGGTCCTTGGGCATCTTTATTATCCACCTCTATTTAACAACAAGATCTAGAATTCTTTCCTTTTTTCACTTGTCCAAGTTGAGGTGAAGCATTGCTTTCTAAACCTGCGTCGTGGAACTGGGGGAGAGAGATGTTTCACTTGCTAGAAGTGATGTGTGGCCAGTCATCTCTTAGATGTGGTCCTGGAGGCTTTGCTCTTGCTTTTTTCTCATCAACTGCAACCAAAATATTTCTGGGTAGTAGCTTGACCGACTGTCTTCTTTGAAGGGGGTATTGAAAGCCTGTTGTGACCAGCATGAGACTGTTTCAGGTGCTCTAAAAAGTAGCTGACTTTCTTCAGAATGGAAATTGCAAATGGAGTTTCCTACCCAGGATGGAAGTGGAGCTTGATGGGAAGCAGGGACCAGCTGTGTTTGTTGGTGGGCTGCTCCTGTAAGTTGTTCCAGTGCTTGCAGTTTGGCCAGGTAGCCAAAGATCAGCTGTACCATTGCCTCTAAATGCTGGAGATTCCTATGTTCCTCTTAGGCTGGCAAGACTAAGCTCTGTGCTCAGTAATGCTGCCAGAACGGGTGCACCCTATGTGTCACTCCATGAAAAACAGTTTGCTCCTGCAGCTCTGACATCAGGAGTCACCATCATGGCTGTATGGTTGTGGTTCATTGCCTTGGCAGCACAGCTGCATCCTCCTATTCCAGTTTGGGATTGTCGTGTGGGAGTGACCCGGCTAAGAGCCATTGGATGCTCTCGGGACACATTATGCAGGTAGATGGGTGGTGCTGTGAGGCAAAGCCCCGTCAAAGTCTGTGTGTCACTCCCAAGCTCTTGTCTCGTTAGAGAGTAAAAGGATGAGTGGTCCCTCAGCTGAGCTGGGACACCTCAGGAACCCCTGGTGCATCACAAGTGATTGCCTAGGGAAGCATCTCCCTGAATTCCCTGACTCTGCTCCCAGCACCAGCATTCATCTCAGTAACCATCTCATGGTTACCCAGTGCCAGTCTCCAGGGGTGGCTGCTGAAAGAGTCAGTTGCATATTGTACCAGAGTCACTAAGCAGGCTTGGGGATGAGCTTTTCTCTCTCTGTGATGAGGTGCTGTCTCATTGGGCCCCCAACGAAGAAGCTGTGCAGGAGGAGAAGAGTAAAGCATTGTTCAGGTGACTCTTATAAAATTACAGAGAGCTTTTCAAGAGCTAATTGGGGCAAAGGTTGTCTAATCCAACCCACGAACATCTTCAACTAGAGGATGTTTCTCAATAGCAGTACAGATTCTACTATTACTCCTCAGACAGAGGTCAGAACACCGGTAAGTACCTTCAGGACAGTTTCTCATTTGAAGGTGGATTTTTCTCCAAGATCCTTAGTCAGAAGTTCTTTGAAAAGTAATTTTGCTCAGGAATGTTGTGGTAGAAATTTCCTTGCAGCTTTTCTATTCTTGTTGTAACTGAGGTGCTTCAGGAAAAACCTTTCCTTATCTGCTCACAGCCTTGAGATTCAGACCAGCGAAGGTGGTGTGATATTTGAGCAGGAGGTGCAGGTGGAAACTCTGCACTTCAGGCACGCAGAGTTGGGCTCTCCACGTCTTGCCCATGAGGCAAACCTCCCCTCATCCTTTTAGTTATAATACCAAGTGACCTTTCTTGTGTTGCATTATTCTTTCTCCAGTAAATGAGGTCATGTTGAAAACCATTATGGTTTTTAATCACTCTCCATCTGTCATGCTGCACGGTCACTTCTGAAAATTGGGAAGAAGGCTTTTCCTGCTGGATTTGCCTCCAAACAGCACTTTGCCATACAATGGCCTGCTGGATGGGTTAGCTTGGCAGCTGCCTACTGGTACTCTTTGGCTTTCTTGATCTTAATCTGACCGGTTACAAGGCTACCCAAGAAAGCAATGAGAGAGAGCACACTGAGGTCATCAGTGCGCTTGTGAATGTCTCCAAACAAGCATGAAGAACACTTTGGTCATGCTACTTGTAGCCACAGGAATAATTTTGTAGAGAGAGCCCTTTGACTGTAGATGCTTCTGGTTGCTTGCACCCAGCATAACAGGCTGCCACCAGAATCCCATGGGAGAAGCAAGGCAACAGAGCTCAATTAAAACTAAGGCAAGTTCTAAACAAACTTCTTAGGGGAAGGGTCTCTAATTCCATCTTATAAAGGAATCTTTACATCTCTTACTGTCCCTGAAAATGCTGTGTTTGTGGGCTGTGCTACTCAGGTGGTAGTGTGGTGATTGTGGAGGTAGTGCCAGGGAACTGTTTGATTAGAGCTGAGAGACTCTGAAATGAGTTGTTCCATGGGATGAAATCACTGCTGAGTCCCCCACCAGGTAGTGCTTCAAGAATCTTCTGCCTGCAGTGGCAAGTTCTGTCTCCATGGGGAAGATGTGCTCATGTACACACAAGTCAGCATTATTTGACCTTTCACAGACACATGGTGGAGTGTCTGAAAACGCTGCAGGTCTGGTTTTGGTGGGCTACCAAAGAAATGGTGTGGGGCAAGCAGCTGTTCCCTTTGTGTTTCTAAACCCAACTGTTAGTAGATGCTGAGTTTCTTCAGCCTGTATTCTTGGTGCTTAGACCATTGCAGCCAGAATGTGTCATGGTGAGTGGCCTTGGGCTCAGGATGGTGCCCAGGACCCTCTTCCTGGGCACACATCTTGCTGTGGGCACATACCCTGTGGCAAGCCTGTGTGCACAGAGAATAGTGATCACCACCGACCCACAGTGGCAGGAGCCAGCTCTGGGTCATGGCTGTGGGGTTATGGTTGAGAAGCAGGGAAGTTCCCTTCCATCAAAGGCCCTGAGGGCTTCTCACATAGGACCAACACATTTGGGCACAGTTTTACTGCTTCGTTGTTGCCTTTTTGGGTTTTGCGGCATCACTGCTGCAGCTGTGAAGAGAGAAAGAGGTGAAAGGCGGGACTGACAGGGGAGACACCATGATCAGGCAGGTGGTTTTCCCAGGGTGAGGCTCAGCCTTTACACTCTGGGTGTGCTGACCCCTGCAATTTCCCCGAATGTGGGAAACCTTTTTTTTTTGGCCACACCTTGAGTACTGTGTTCAGTTTTGGGCACCACAATACAAGAAAGATGTGGAGGTGCTGGAGTGGGTCCAGAGGAGGGCAAGGAAGCTGAGGAAGGGCCTGGAGAATAAATCTGAGGAGCAACTGAGGGAGCCGAGGATGGATAGTGTGAAACAGAGGAGGCTGAGAGCAGAACTCATTGTTGTCTACAGCTACCTGAAGGGACATTGTGCAGAGGCTGCTGCTGGTCTCTTCTCACAGGTAATTGGAGACAGAACAAGGGGGAGTGGGGGAGTGGCCTCAAACTGAGACTGGGGGGGTTTGGATTGGACATTAGGAAAAAAACTCTTCAGGGAGAGAGTGGTCAGGGACTGGAATGAGATGCCCAGGGAGGTGGTGAAGCCACCCACTCTGGATGTATTTAAGGGTCGTTTGGATGTGGTGCTTAGGGATATGGTTTAAAGTGAATCTTGTAGAGTAGGGTTATAGGTTGGACTTGATGATCCTGAGGGTCTTTGCCAACCTGGGTGTGTCTGTGATTCTATGACTGTCCCCTTCTCCAGCACACACTGATAATTGCTTACAGCAATGATGAGCTGCAACCTGTCTGGTGTTTGACTCGCTGCAGCATTATCTCTGTGGAGAAGCAGAGTGTCCTGTTCGGATTCCACTGGAGTTCTTTAGCACTGTGGCTCAACAAGCAGAAACAAGCAGAGAATCTGGAGAAATAAAGTTTGCTTTAAGCTTTGCCACTGCTTATCCCATCACCACCTCCCTGTGGATGCAGGCGTGGGTCTCAGTGCATGGAGTTTAATTGCTTTGAACTGTAGTTCAAGTATCTGAGACAGTTCTTCACCCTCTCTCAAGGAAGCTGTTGGAAAGGGGGCAGAGTGAGCCTCAAAGTCTTGCTGGTGCTCCAGGATCCTTGGGCAGAGTTTCAGACCTCAGATGCTTCTGGTCCTCCAGAGAGGCATTTGGAGGAGTTAGTTTGCTTCTTTTGCTAGTGTGTCTGTGGAGCAGTTTGAATGAGAGCCTGAGAGCTCTGGTGTGATGAGCAGCAGATCCAGCGTGCTGAGGGCTTGTTCCCAGGCACACTGGTTCTTTGTTTCCCCATTAGTCTGTAAAGGACAGCTCTGTGCGTACCTACACGAGTGCTTCCTAGAAGAACAAACACCACTGAGTTATATGGGGAAGGAGAACCTGCTAGAGTCCTTTTCATGCTTCAGTTGTGGTCAAGCTGGTTTGAATGTTGATGTCCACAGCCTCACCTTTTGATTCTTTTTCTTGTTGCAGGATGAACAGTTTCTAGGTTTCGGCTCAGATGAAGAAGTCAAAGTACAAAGTCCCACCAGGTCCCCCACAGGTAGGTTCAAACTGCAGACTGAATGTTGACTTTGTGATGTCCTCTGTGATGGTTTTGCTTTGTGTCTCCTGTTCATTCTCTCACATCTGGTCCACCACAAAAACCACCCCAGTCCTTGGATTTAACTCAGGTAAGCTTGATTTCTTCAGGTCTGTTGTGTTACAGATCAGGGAAACTTTGAATAAGAGTTGTCCTGATGAAACTAGGGGTTGAAACCTCCTGTCAGTGTGTTGGAAGGGCACTTAGTTAACAATAGGGATCTCAGACTCTTTTGAATGTTTTCAGTAGACCCATTGTGGTCTGTAACTGGGAGCTGCACTTTTTTGGGAAGCAAACCAGCTGTAGAATACTTGAGGGTGAACTCTTAATTTTTAGCTTAGGAGGTGTAGGACCAAGTCCCAGTGGACTGCCTGTGAAGGAGCTCAGCTGTGAGTTTTAGACTCAGATGTGAGTTTTAGTTTTAGTCACCTGCCAGTGGGGTGCCAAGTGGAGAATGGGGCTCCTTGTCAGAGCTGGGTGAGGACCTGACACTGGTGCCTTGAAAGGTGAGTCGCTGAGGCTTGCACATATGCTGATGAGTCCAGTAAGTGTCAAGTGCTTGCTGTATTTCAGAGCTAAAACCAGATGTTTTAGTAAATTACCTTGCGTTGGCCTGACCCTGTGTCTTGCCTTCAGACCAGTCCCTGAGGGTGCAGGTGGGTGGTACTAAAACAGGATTTTTTTTTTTCCCCCTTTCAATTAGTTTTGATCTACTTAAAGAAATAAATAATCTTTGAAAGTGTTGGAGAGGTGGCATGTGCCTTTGAGATTTATTGTTCCCTTTCCAGGCTAGGTGGATGGTGGTTTTGTGCAGTTGCACAGTTGTTGTGCCAAGGCAAGGTCAGGTCATGTTTCAAAAACATGCTCTGCTTCCTATTGTCTGAGGGAGAAGAGGTTTGCTGTAAGGGTGCTCTCTTCCTGGAATGATAAAACTGGGCCTTTAGTTGTTGATTAACTGAAATGTCTTGGCAGCTTGTGTGGGCAGCGTGACCTCGGTAATGCTGGAGAAGTTTAACGTGTGCTTCGCATTCTCTCCTTCCATCTCCAGTTAAATCTAGTCCACGGAAACCTCGCGGGAGGCCTCGAAGCAGCTCTGACCGAAGTTCAGCTGTACTGTCAGACTCTTCATCAGTGTGCTCCCCTTCAAGCAAGTCCGAAACAACATCCATGGAAAAAGTAAAGAAGAAGGAGTCAAAGAGTGGGGAAAAAAGGCGAGGGAGACCTCCAACACTTACGAGTGTCAAGTTCAAACTGTCACCAGTGAAGGACACATCAGACATCCAGAAGGGCAGTAACGAAGAGAAAGAGAGTCTGAAAAAAGTCAAAAGGTCACCATCCACTACATTTCAGCAAGCAACTAAAATCAAGAAATTAAGAACTAGTAAGCTCTCCCCACTGAAATCCAAATTTAAATCTGGGGCAAAAATCCAGCTTGGGAGGAAGGGTGTTCAGATTGTGCGCAGGAGAGGCAGGCCACCGTCCTCTGAACGCCTAAAGACATCCTCACCTGTGGTCATAAACTCGCAGCTGGAGAAGCCCCAAAGGATTCGCAAGGAGAAGGATGGCACAGCCCCTCTCACCAAAGAGGAGAAGGCTGCTGTCAGGCAGAGCCCACGCAGGATCAAGCCTGTCAGGATCATCCCTTCCACCAAAAGGACAGATGCCACGATTGCGAAACAGCTCTTGCAGAGGGCTAAGAAGGGGGCACAGAAAAAGATCGAGAAAGAAGCAGCCAAACTGCAGGGCAGGAAAGGGAGAACCCAGCTGAAGAACATCCGTCAGTTCATCATGCCAGTGGTGAGCGCCATCTCCTCGCGAATTATCAAAACACCCAAGCGGTTCATCGAGGACGAGGACTATGACCCTCCCATCAAAATATCCCGTCTGGAATCCACCCCTAACAGCAGGTTCAGTGCCACATCCTGTGGTTCCAGTGAGAAGTCCAGCGCCGCTTCTCAGCATTCATCCCAAATGTCTTCAGACTCCTCGCGGTCCAGCAGCCCCAGCGTGGACACTTCTACAGACTCCCAGGCTTCTGAAGAGATGCAAACGCTTTCTGAGGAACGCAGCAATACCCCTGAGGTTCACACACCACTGCCTGTTCCCCAGTCCCCTGAGAATGATAACAGTGACAGGAGGAACAGAAGGTTTTCAATTACAGAAAGAAACTTTGGCCAGAGGACTGCAAAAAAGCTGTCTGCTTTACCCAGCGTGCCGCAGCAGCCATCCTCCTCCTCTCCTCCTCCGCCTTTGCTTACTCCCCCACCACCGCTGCAGCCTACTTCCAGCATCTCAGACCACACCCCATGGCTGATGCCCCCCACAATCCCACTGGCTTCACCCTTTCTCCCTGCTTCCACTGCACCCATGCAAGAGAAACGCAAGTCGATCCTGCGAGAGCCGACATTCCGATGGACCTCGCTGAAGCATTCCCGCACGGAGCCGCAGTACTTCTCCTCAGCCAAGTATGCCAAAGAGGGTCTCATTCGCAAACCAATCTTTGACAACTTCCGTCCCCCACCGCTGACACCAGAGGACGTGGGCTTTGCGTCTGGCTTCTCAACGCCCAGCACCACAGCTCCAGCACGCCTCTTTTCTCTGCACTCTGGCACGAGGTTTGATATGCACAAAAGAAGCCCCCTGCTGCGAGCGCCCCGCTTCACGCCAAGCGAGGCCCACTCCAGGATCTATGAGTCCGTGACCATACCCTCATCGGTCGTTCGCACCACCTCGGGGGCCTCTGCCACAGGTGCCTCCTCTCGGCGGCGGAAGAGGAAAGTGTTCAGCCCCATCCGATCAGAGCCCAGGTCTCCTTCGCACTCCATGAGGACAAGAAGCGGGAGGCTCAGTACCTCCGACCTGACAGCTCTCACTCCACAGTCCTCCGTCTCCTCCTCATTAACAAGCATTTCTGTTAGTTCTCTTGCCACTAGTGCCTTAAATTCAACTTTTACTTTTCCTTCCCATTCCCTAACACAGTCCGGGGAATCTGCGGAGAGAAGCCAGCGGCCAAGGAAGCAGACGAGTGCTCCAGCAGAGCCGTTCTCATCTGGCAGCCCTGCTCCTCTCTTCCCCTGGTTCACGTCAAGCTCCCAGACAGAGAGAAGCCGAAACAAGGACAGGGCAGCAGAGGAGGTCTCCAAAGATAAAGATGATGATAAAAGCATGGAGAAGGACAAGAACAGAGAGAAAGACAGGGAAAGAGAAAAGGAGAACAAGCGGGAGTCGAGGAAAGAGAAAAGGAAGAAAGGGTCAGAAGTTCAGAATAGCTCTGCATTGTTTCCTACAGGTAAAATACCCAAAGAAAAGGTTGTCAGTGAAGATGTTGCAACCTCATCCTCTGCCAAAAAACCCTCCGGGCGCAAGAAGTCCTCTGCAGCAGATCCTGCAGCAGATGTCTCAGCTGCTGCTCTGGTGGAGGCAGCAGCCATCAAAACCAAAACATCCAAGAAAGGTAGAGGGGGGCTGGACAAATCAGATCTGGACCTGAGCCCCACCGTGCCAGCTTCAGAGAAGGAGAAAGCCCTGCGTCTTGCTGCTCCTTCATCAAGCACCGTTAAACATTCTGCTTCCTCCATCAGCTCTATGCTGGCCCAAGCAGACAAACTGCCAATGACTGACAAGAGGGTGGCCAGCCTCCTGAAGAAGGCGAAAGCTCAACTGTACAAGATTGAGAAGAGCAAGTCCCTCAAGCAGGCAGATCAGCCCAAAGCACAGGTACTTCTTTCTTCACGCTGTATTTTTGCTTTGAACCTCTGCTGAAAGCCACCAATTGTGTTCATGCCCCGACTGTGAAGAATTAACATGCTGAGGCGAGCAGCTGCTGGCACAGCAGATGGCAAACGGTGGCAAACAGTCCCAAACCGCATTACCCTGGGCAGGAGCTGATGGGGAGCTGCATTGTCAGGGATCAGCACCATGGTGCTGCTTAGTAGCTTTCTCTGAATAAATCTAAGCCAAACAATCATCCAGAGCAGTGACACACTCCTGAAAGCACAGCTCCAGCAAGCTGCTTGCTGTGTAAACTTTCCCTTTCCCTAAGGCACCAGTGTTGAAGATCAGTGGCTTGTGTTTTAAAGAGAACACTCCCATGCTGCTTGTCTCTGGAGTTGAGACTTGTGTGCTGCGATGTGGCTGTCCTGCTGAAGAAGCAGCCCAGGCCCTCACAAGTACCTGTTTGGGGACTTCTGGTAGTAGGAAATGTTGCAGAATCTTATGAAAACATAGAAAATTGCCCTAAAATGTTACAGTTCCTTGAGCCCCTCAGTAAACCAAACTTCTCATCTTAATGACAGCCACTGCAAAGCTGACAGCCAACCTGATTTGTTCCTGGCTTCTTCTGGGTCAGTTGGCACTGGGTGTTAGTCCAGCTCTAGTCAAGTAGTGTTTGTGATACCAGTGCCTTGATAAGGCAGCTTCATGAGCTGGGGCCATTTCAAGTAGCAGATAGAAACTTCCCTTGTGATGTCAAGTGAGTGAAACCTCATCTTCTGTAGAGTTTATCCCCTCTTGGAATAGCCTTAGAAGGCTGAGAGGCCTCATTTTTAATGGAGATTTAGGTTGTTTAGAAGCTTCTGGTAGATGTTTCCCAGCCTGGCTTTGGTGCCTGTCTCAGGAGTCCTTTCTGTTCTCCCATTCTGAACCACAGGGGCAGGAGAGCGATTCATCGGAGACATCGGTGCGTGGGCCGAGGATCAAACACGTTTGCAGGAGAGCAGCAGTTGCGCTGGGCCGCAAGCGTGCAGTGTTTCCTGATGACATGCCCACCCTGAGTGCCTTACCATGGGAGGAGCGGGAGAAGATACTGTCTTCCATGGGCAATGATGGTGAGTTGAGATTCTGAGCTTTCATCTCTTGATACGTGCAGAAGGGACTTTTGTGAACAGCTTTGAGTGTTTAGCGATGGAAAGCAAGTCAGAGAGTTCTGTACTCTCCTTACCATGCAGGAGCCACCATTTTAACTGTAGTGGTTGTTCTGAACTCATGGCATGCACTAACCCTGGGGCTCCATGCACATACGTCTGTGTGCACGCTGACATGTCCCTTGTGTGGCTCTGCAGATCAGCTGACCAGTACATTCCATTCCATTAGCAAACTAGATGCTCCTGGAACATTCTTTGACATCAGTGAATTTACATTAGGNAACCTCTTGCTCCACCTATCAAGCCAATTAAGCCAGTGACCAGAAACAAGGCACAGCAGGAGCCGCCAGTGAAGAAGGGACGACGCTCAAGGCGCTGTGGGCAGTGCTCGGGCTGCCAGGTTCCGGAGGACTGTGGGGTCTGCACAAACTGTCTGGACAAACCCAAGTTTGGAGGGCGCAACATCAAGAAGCAGTGCTGCAAGTAAGTGGTGTCTGAGGAATCATGTGACAGGTCCCTGCCTGAAGCGCAGTGAGCACCCACAGCCTGCCACAGTGCCCCTGCAGTGTGGGTTTTGAGTGAAGGCTGAGGCTGGGTCACAGCATGGAGATTGAAAGCAGTTTAAAAGTCAATGTCTTGGTTCAAGGAGTACTTGTTATGAGATTTTTCTCTGAAGTTCTTTTCTGGCTTACTCTCTCCAGTTTGATACAAATGGCCTGGCATTGACAAGTGTTTGATATGAGGCCAAGGGCTCTCGTTAGGCAGCACAGGCTCCTGCAAGGGAGGCAACATGTACATAGAATTGCAATTATGAAGAGCTTGTGTTGGCAAGATGTTTATCTGGGATATATGCACTTGGTATAGCAAAACTGTCTTGTGAATAGAGGCTACTCTACCTCCCTTTTTCCTATCAGTTTTGTACATATCACAAGCTTGAGCCTGTTTGGTTTTTTAAATCACTGCATTAAATTAAATATTTTGCCAAATTAGATAATCTATCTGAAAAGGCAGCATCTGAAGTGGCTACAGCAGGGATCATTGTAATACAGATCAAGCTGCAAGGATCACCCAGTCCCATCCTACTCAAGCCTTAACTAGTTTTGTCTGAGAAAACCTTAATTGGGGTTATGGAAACCTACAGTGGAGAGAGGACTCTTGGAAGCACCCTAATACTTCTGAAGTCTAAGATAGGAAACTGGTGGGGGATTTGCTGTTGGAGCAGTGGTGCAACCTAGGCAGTTAGATTATCTATCTCCAAATTGTGTTGAGAGGGTCAGAAAGTCTCTTTGACACATCTCTGAGGAAAAAAGGAAAGGGAAAAAAAAAAAAGACTGCTTGGGAAAAGGTAGTGGGTGTATTGATAATGGTTTCTTCAACTTCTCATGTTGAATGTTCACAGGCTACCCTCTTGATGTCTGCATTGTTCTGATTTCTCACCTTACTCTTTCTCTGTAGAATGAGGAAGTGCCAGAACCTGCAGTGGATGCCTTCCAAAGCCTATCTCCAGAAGCAAGCGAAAGGTAGGTGAGAGGCTTAGCTCAAGAATAGCATGAGAGAGAGGCTTTCTTCTCTTGTGGGGAGCTGCTGCTCACTGCTCAGCCTTCCTCTGCCCTTCAGGTGAAGCTTCTCCCTGCTCCCCGGTGACATGGGGCTGGATGAGTCTCTGACCCAAGACCCAAATGAGCCATCCTGTGTGCCATGTTCGATCCCTTTGGGAGGGCTCCATGTTGATGTGGCAATGCTCAGGGGCTGCTTCCTTGGCACAGCTAAGCTCTGACTGCTGTGCTGCAAGAGGTTCTGGCAGTTCAGAGGAGAGGCCCCAGGCGTTAGAACACAGATTGCTGCTGAAGCCAAGGGCATTCGTTTCGCTGACCAGAGGCTGCATTTTTTTAGAGTAGCATTTTTCTCATTTGTATGACAGAATGACCAAGTTGTGACACCAAAGTCTCTGCTTTGTTGCTTTACAAAAGCAGAAATCACTCGAAATCACCATTTTGTCTGTGTCGCTTTATTGACACTTCTCCCTAGCTGCAAAGAAGAAAGAGAAGAAGTCGAAGACAAATGAGAAGAAAGAAAGCCATTCTGGGAAGAACCAGCTGGACTCAGGGCAGAAGCAAGCTCCCCAGGCTGTGGTGGCCAGAGAAGACAGTGCTGTGAAGAAGAGCAGCGAGCCTGCCCGCAAGCCCGCTGAGGAGAAGCATGAGGATGGGGCTTTCTCCATCCCACCATTGGAGCCCAAACAGGCCTCTGCACCTGGCACCAGGAAGACTGGCAAGCAGGCGACCCAGCCCGTGCAGTCCCCTCCTCTGCAGCCACCCAGCTCAGGGTCGTTGAAAAAAGAAGCACCTAAATTGGCCACTTCTGAGCCTAAGAAAAAGCAGCCTCCCCAGCCAGAAATAGGTAAATGGGATGGTTTCTGCTCAGTCCGTGTGAGTTGCGCTAAATAACAGTGTTGGTGCTGGCTAAAAGCTGTTGGATTTGAAACTGTTAAAGGCTTCAGGAGCTGCTGAAGTTAACAGCAGAATTGTTTGGAAGTTTTGCTTAGAGCTGGCTTCTTTCTACTGAACTACAGTGTGCCTGGGGTGGGGAGAGAGACTGGGCAGAATCCTGCTGTGATTACCGGTCCTGTAGGCCTACAACCCTTGTGGTGTATCTGGAGGCCACTGACTGCTCATGTCCCAGTGAGAGACACGGAAGCTGTAATTGGCCAAAGCCCCAGCGGTGGCTGCAGGCAGAGCAGCACCAGCCGTGGCCAGCACAGCAGCTCCGTGGTTCAGTGCCTGTGTACCCAGAGCACCTCAGACTTGGAGCAGAGCACACTCTGTGTCATGCCTCCAGGAGACTACTTGAGCTGGTGAGGTACAGTCACAGAAGGAGGGTGGAGAAATTCTAGTCTAAAGTCATCACATGTTACCCAGCTGATTTCCCCCCCCTCTTTTCTCCTGTGCAGGTGGCTATTAGTTACTTGAAATACTCATAATTTTTCCCCCCTTCCTAGGCACAGAACAAAGCAAACAGAAAAAAATTGCTCCCCGTCCAACTTGCCCTGTGAAACAGAAACCAAAAGAAAAGGTGAATACTGCTTTTTGTACAGTCAGTAAATGTCAAGAACCCTGAGCTTGTGTCTGTCTAGAAAGCAGAACTGGGTTACTTAACCCTCTTGCAGGTTTGGGGCTTTTTGTCCTTAGAAATGTTGGGTTTTTCCTTGTGGCAGGATGTGGATGCCAAAGCACCTGGCGTACACCTAAGGTTCAGCTCAGATGTTAACTTGTTCTCTAAGACTTGGACCTTGTGGGGTGGGGGCTGGATTTTCCACAAGAAATGGAACTGCCTTTCTCTCAGGAGCAACTCCAGAACAACCACCAAAAAGCTAGAAAGAATTGTCTTCTTTAAATCTGAGAGGACCACCTAGGGACTAATTACAACAGGAGCTGCCTCGCTGCAGGGCTCCGATGGGAGCCAACAACGTGTTGTGAGAGGGGAGCGCAGCAGATGTGTTGGAGATGTAACTGCCTGCGGAACGCTCTTGTGAAATGATTTGCAGAATACAACAGTACCCAACTGCAACCCACTGGTTAAAGCTGTGGTGGTTTGGGGGGGGTTTGTCTGTGAATTATCTACCACGTTTACTGTCATTGCTGGTGAAGTTCTGCCTCAGGGGGTTGGGATTAATACAGGCTCCTTTCCTTGCTCAGGAAAAACCCCCTCCCATAAGCAAGCCAGAGAGCAGCACGCTGAATCTGCTCAGCACTCTGACTAACGGAAGCAGTTCCAAGCAAAAGCCACCTACAGATGGAGTCCACAGAATCCGAGTGGATTTCAAGGTAGAGGACCCAATGTTTTAAGTCTTTGAATGTTTCCTGGCTCTAAGCACTGGAACTAGAGTCCCTCGAGAGTGCTGACAGGGACCTCTCGGTGTGTCGGGTACCGTTCAGAGAGAGCTGCACATAGGAGCCTTCGTGACAAGCCACTCGGTTGGTTCTTTAGAAGCTTGTTTGCCTTTTTTTTTTCTCATAATTAGAGTTCTGGATGAAGAGACACTTAAAGCTTTAAAACCTTAACTGTCAATGTGTGAGGATGAGCAAGAATTTCAGGTTTATGAAGAATTATTCCATTAAGATGGAACTCTAAATCCTTACCACAACTTGAGCCAACAAGATTTGGGAAAAATGTTAGTAACTTGTAATTGACAACCTTTGGGGCATATCTGGGGTTTTAAACTGCTAACTCATGTACTTTTCTGAACAACAGTGTTGAAATAATAAAAATCAATATTTTCCTAATAATTTTCCAGTCCATCTATAAGTGTTCATCCCGGAGATCATAGTGAGATCTCAGCAGTGTTTGATCCAAATACAATAAAGTGCAACCCTTCTGAAGTGTCCCTTTCAGCAGTGGCTGTGCAGTGGTGCCCAGCTCTGCCCGCTCCCGCCTGCTTTCCTAGGAGGAAGGCTGGCGTGTCGCGGAGCCCCTTGGCAGGAGCAGTGCCGAGATGCGATTGTTCTGACCTAAAGTAGAGCATGGCAGAGGCTGAGGAGGCCTCACTGAAGGCTAGTGGCAGGCACTGCCCGTGTAAAGCAGAAAGATCAATGTGAGCGCTCTGTACTGATGTCATATTGCCTTTTTCTTCTTGGTGACGTGTCCTTTTGTCCTTGCAGGAGGACTGTGAAGTGGAGAATGTTTGGGAGATGGGTGGGTTAGGCATCGTCACCTCGGTACCTATTACTCCCAGGGTGGTCTGTTTTCTCTGTGCCAGCAGTGGACACGTGGAGGTAAAGCATTGTGTTCTGCCCTCAATGACTTAGTTACAGCACAACCTTGTTATAAAGCCAGAGAGATACAAAATGTAACTTCTAGCCTGAAGCAGTGTTAAGTGCTGCCTGTAAAGCCGTCCTGGCTAAGCTTTCTCCCAAGGTGCCAAAGGGCAAAGTGTTTAAAATCAGTCTGGAAACTGCGGCGGCACTTGCTTTGGAAGTGACCTGGGTTAGGCATAAAAATAGTGCATCCACGGGCTCCCACAGCTTCGGGTTTGCCATCCCACCTCCGGTGGAGAGCCAAGGGCTTTGCTTTCCTTTGCCTTGGAATAAGAAAGGCTCCCCAAGGGCATGGGAGGGCTTTAGGCAGCTTTGGCTTTCCCAGGGGTGTCTCTTATCTGCTGAGAGCTGCGAACCATCGCTGAAACATGACTGGGAAGGTTCTGGTGTTGCGTAAGGAGCTGGATGAAGATGTGTTAGATGTGTTTCCAGGTGCAGATAGGTGCCTTCTCAGCATCTGCAGATCAGCTCTGCTGGGAGGAGGACTAGAAAAGGCTTGGTTATGATGAGTGAACAATGCTCGGGGAAAAGGAGGTTGAGTTCTGTCTGTGGACCTGGGTTTTGTCAAGGACTGTGAAAGTCCAGTGAGGTAGAGCCTGAGAAGGGATGCCCTTCTCAGATTTCCAAAAGGGAGAAATGATTCCTCTGTCCCCTGTGAACCTGTGGTATTCTTGCCTTAAGGACAGTTGTTTTTCTACTCTGAATAGCCCTGCACGGGACATCTTAAAATTAGAAGAACTTTCAAGTGAAGGGAGAGATGCCTCTCTTGGCTCCACATGGCC
>VWZE01008816.1:885921-969171 GCA_013396675.1 Eubucco bourcierii
TTTTTTTTGCTGCAACTGGCTTGTGTTGCAGAGAGGGAGGGAGGTGCCAGTGAACCCTATAGGCCTCTTCCATATTCAGGACATGTAGACAGCAGATCCCAGAGTGCACTTTGCTGGTAGATGATCAGTGGGTGGAGGAGGATGAGTTTGGGTTGTCTGAAGTATGCCTGCAGTTTCCCTCCTAAAATGTACCAGTGGAAGTCTGTGTTCTGTCTACTGTAGAGCAGAAATCAGAGCAGTTTGGAGTGTGAGGGGGCTTGTGTGGGACTTCAGAGTAGCTTCTGACTTGCTAAACCTCCCTCTCCCCCTTGCAGTTTGTGTATTGCCAGGTCTGTTGTGAGCCTTTCCACAAGTTCTGTCTGGAGGAAAGTGAACGTCCGCTGGAAGAGCAGCTGGAGAACTGGTGCTGCCGTCGCTGCAAGTTCTGCCATGTCTGTGGGAGACAGCACCAGGCCACCAAGGTACCACAACCCCTGGGGATTTGGCAGGGACCTGGTGCCACTCCTAGCATTCCTCCTGCTCCAAAGCCCATCTGGCAAACGTGCACAGGAAGCAGGGAAGCCCAGGGGCTGGGGAGAATGACTCTTGAGTCACTTCTTTCCATCTTCTTCACCCCCCATGGGGGAATCCTCCCATGTGAATACTCCCAGGGCTTTGCGTGCCCTCCCTGAGTCTCTGCTCCAACACATTTTCCTCTTGCCCCTGTAGCAGCTGCTGGAGTGTAACAAGTGCCGAAACAGCTATCACCCTGAGTGCCTGGGCCCAAACTACCCAACGAAACCCACCAAGAAAAAGAAAGTTTGGGTGAGGCGCTTTGATTTCTTTTTCTGGGGTTGTTGATTGATGTAACACTGTGGGCCAGAGCTCTGCAGATGACTTGCAATTGCTGGGGCAGGGCCCCTGTTGCATTGGAAGGCACATCTGGACATGGGTAATGAGGTAGGGTATTGATAAGGCTCTGAACAAGAAGCCTTTGTAGAGGGATTACAGCTTTTACAGTTGTGGCAATTCTAATCGCAGTCCCAGAGCAGTGGTGCAGCTCTTCAGAATGGAAGCACTTTCCTTGGTCAGAAAGTGAACAGTTGATGTTGGTACTGAGACAGTTTGGGTCAGCACATACTCTCCTGTGCCTTTCAAGTGCCTATACTTGTACTAACAGTTTGTGGCTGTTCCTTTCCCTTTTCCTGAGCTGGAAGATACCTGCAGTAAAACCTCAAGTTTGAGGTCAGCAGAAATGCCACAACTGCCTAGGTAGTTGTTTTCTGTGAAGGGAAGGGTGATGTTTTCTCCAGTGCAGAACTAGACTAGGATTTCTTTTCTTCTTATTGCATCATCACTTTCTTACCATAAAGGGAGTGAAACTGGTGGTATGTTAGTGAGATTTCTCTTTATTCTGCATTTGCTACGTAATGAAGACTGTGAAGTGTGTCATGAGGAGTAAAGCACAGAGCCACCAGATAAAAGCAAGTAACTCCGGCCTGGCATGTTCCTCCTCCAGATCTGTACTAAATGCGTGCGCTGCAAGAGCTGTGGATCCACCACCCCAGGCAAAGGATGGGACGCACAGTGGTCACATGACTTCTCGCTGTGTCATGACTGTGCCAAGCTCTTCGCTAAAGGTACCTGATGCTATGATCCCTCGCAGCAGGTGCCTCTTCAGGTGCTGCATTTGAGTTCAGCAGAGCTGGTGTGGCGTGAGCAGAGTGGACCAGGCATGGTGCAGGAAGTAGAGTGCTGGTGTTGGGATCAGACAGGAGCGTGCCTGCACTGGTGTCTGCAGGCCGGACTGGTTCTTCGGCTTTGCGCTGGTTAACAAAAGTCAGCACCGGTGTGCTGTGGAGTTTGGGGCTTCTAGCATTTAAACACTACTGTATAAGCAGTTACCGCACACCTCAGCCCCGGATTTACAGAAGCAGTTGAGAAGAAGACATTTTAAAGGATTCCTGACTTAGCAACAAAACTCCCATTGTGGAGTGGTTCCTTCTTGTGTTCATTGCTATGCATGATGCCTTGGAGTCTAGGAGAGGCACTCTGGGGAGGAGTCTCAGGATAGGAAATCTTCCTTATTCTGCCTAATTTTTTGCCTGTATGCCATCTTTGTCCTTCCCTTTACCTCTATAAAGCTAATTACATGCCCTGTTCTGTTAGTGTAACCACCCCCAAACAGTTAGAGTACTGCAGTAGGTAGTGGGGGTCCCCCAGGTTGTTTTTGTGGCTGTCGTTTGCAGTGGTGTAAGAGCTGATGTGCTGGGGTATTCTGAGAGCTGCTGTCTGGGCACATGATTGAGTAACCACCTGGCCTTTAGGTTGTATGGCATCTGAACTTCTGAGACACACTATGTCTTGTTTGCAGGAAACTTCTGTCCTCTTTGTGACAAATGCTATGATGATGATGACTATGAGAGCAAGATGATGCAGTGTGGGAAATGCGATCGCTGGGTGCACTCCAAATGTGAGAACCTCTCTGGTAAGGCGAATCTTCATTTCCTCGTTACTGACAGGTGTAGGACTAGACCAAAGCAATCCAGCCTCAGACCTTTCACATTAACACCTTCATTTCTGGCAAACCTACCTGAGAGTGGCAGCAGGCAAGTCAGTGCTGATGTCAGTGACAGCCTAAGGGCACAGGACTGGCCCCAGAGCAGCACTGCTCGGTTAGTTGTACAAGATACTTTCATAATTTAGGTGTAGAGCAGAGTTGTTCCTCTGTCTGTTGTTAGTAGAGTAGCTCAGACTGTTATGAGTTGGTTTGTCTCCAGATGAGATGTACGAGATCCTCTCTAACCTGCCTGAGAGCGTGGCCTACACCTGCATTAACTGCACGGAGCAGCATCCTGCTGAGTGGCGCCTGGCACTGGAGAAAGAGCTGCAGGTATCACTAAGGCAGGTTTTGACAGCCCTCTTGAACTCCAGAACCACCAGCCACTTGCTGCGGTATCGCCAGGTAAGCTGGAACCCCACAGCCTGCAGCTCAGAGCATTCACGGGCACATGGCTGCATCCTGCTGTCTTACTCAGAAGGGTCTTTGTTGTGCTATCCACAATGGGTGCTGTGGGTTCTTCTTTCTGTTCTGTGTTCATTTCTGTGCAAACAAAGCAGCAGGTATCCATGATGCAGCCTGGACAGCTTGGGGAAAAAAAAAAAAAAAAAGAGAAAAACCTTTTTGAGGATTAGGAGAAACTAGCTTTGATGGTGCTTTTCTGACACAATAGCAGTATTTGGTCTTGAAATACATATTCAGAACTGAGACTTCTCTTGAGAAGTGAGTTTGATTCTTTCCGATCACTCTGCCCTGCTGTGTGCTGCAGAGGGTTGTTAAGCTCTTCTTGCTGTCTCTGCATTTTCAGCAGGAATCCAGACCTCGAGGCTCATTCCTTTCATTTTAGCCAGAATTTGTGGGCTAGTGAATGTGCCTGGGGTTTGTCACGCTTCAGTAACCAATGCCCCTCTGTCTGGTTACTGATCTTGACAGGCAGCAAAACCCCCTGATTTAAACCCTGAGACAGAAGAGAGCATCCCATCCAGGAGCTCTCCTGAAGGTCCTGACCCACCTGTCCTGACAGAAGTCAGCAAACAGGAGGAGCAGCAACTGCTGGATCTGGAAGGAGTGAAAAGGAAAATGGATCTAGGAGGTTACACTTCTGTGGTATGTCAGCATTCCGTTGCTCCACTCTAAAAGCAGATCCTCTGAGCTGTTTTACAACTTGGGGGAGATTGTAACTGAGCCTGCTTGAGCCTTCATGAAGAAGGAATCAAGTCCTCATGAATGAGGCAATTTAGCTGATTTAAAACCAGTCAGCACTCAGCTCTGGGCAGAAGGAAAAAGGGAAGAGCTGTGGGTATAGCAGCTCTGCCAACTGGGCTACCCAGGCATGAGGCAACTTCTACCTCACTGCCAAAGCCTTGTTCTGCTTTGAAGCCGATGCTCTAGCTCAGTCTTGCAGTCAGCTGGGTGCTCATCGGATTCCTTGAAAAGTTAGTGGGTGTCATAGCTGTAACAGAGGTAGTGCTGTCGGCGTGAAGGTTTGTGTCTCTCCCACAGCTGGATTTCAGTGATGACATAGTGAAGATAATCCAAGCAGCCATTAATTCCGATGGAGGGCAGCCAGAAGTCAAGAAAGCCAACAGCATGGTCAAGTCATTCTTTATTCGGGTGAGCCACACAAGTTGCTTTGAAACCTGCTTGCTGTCATATCAGGACTTGTTGCTGCTGGGCTCCGAGGGGTCCCTTATGCTTGCTGTTGTTTGGGAATTCCAAGGAGTAAATACATTGCAGAGCTGTTGCTATTAATGGAATCTTTCTGATTGTCTTGGCTGAACATCTCTGAACTTCTGGCTGTGCTGTGTAGCATTTCTAATGCAGTTTTGTTTTCCCTCAGCAAATGGAGCGTGTTTTTCCATGGTTCAGTGTGAAAAAGTCCAGATTTTGGGAGCCAAATAAAGTAACAAGCAAGTAAGTAATTGTTCTGTGTCTGACTGTGACACCCCATGGTTTGCCAGCTGTCCAAGCACAAAGTGTCAGGAGAGCCTGTCTGTGGGGTTGGGGTTGCTGCTTTTCTTCTTCCTTACCCTTTTTTTAAGAAGTTAAACAGAAATCCCATTCCTGGGAGTTTGTACATTTCCTTGTTCTAAAGCAAAGAAACCAAAAGGTGGTTTAGAACTGGGTATATTCTCTGTTGGCTTGTCAGTCCTGACCTTCCTGCTTCTTACCCATTTGACCTGGCCCTCCTCCTGCATCTGTCACCCTCAAAAGAAGCAGGTAGCTGCCTAACAGAGCTCACAGTGTAAGTGACTGCTTATAACATCTCTTGGGAGCAGGCATGGATTGTGATTTGCTGTGTGTGCTGTTGAGTGCCAGTGGTGCTGGTGGCTGGGGGACAGTCTTGGCATGCTGGGGGCCGGAGCTGATGCTATTGCCTCTCAGCAGTGGTATGCTGCCAAATGCTGTGCTACCGCCGTCACTCGACCACAACTATGCGCAGTGGCAGGAGCGTGAAGAGAACAACCGCACCGAGCAGCCCCCTCTGATGAAGAAAATCATTCCAGCTCCACGCCTCAAAGGATCTGGAGAACCAGATTCACCGACTCCTCTGCACCCTCCAACACCACCGATCCCTGGTAAGGAGCTGCACTGCTGCTCCCAGACCCAGAGAACTTCATTCCAGGCCTCCTGGTAGGAAGGAGAGGGTGGGATTGGTTCTGTGTATGGCTGCAGAGTTGTGGAGACCTCTGTGACCTGAGATCTTTCAGAGGTGGTCACAGGTGAGGTGTTTCTGAGCTTGGGCCCAGAAATAGGTTTGCACCTGTTTCTTTCCCAGGACAAGGACTGTGCTGTTTCTTGCTTTACAAACTGGCTGCTGTAAAGCCTGGGCTGCTCTTGGCTCCTCTGCTGTCTCCTCACTTGCTGACAGTCTTTCCAGATGAATTTCTGCCTTGCACAGAATGCCAGCATTGTGGGTGTTGGAAGGGACCTCTGGGGATCATCCAGTCCAACCACTCCTGCTAAAGCAGGGGCACCCACAGCAGCTTGCCCAGGATTCCACTATCCAGACAGCTCAAAGGCTCCGGCACCCTCAGAGTGCAGAAGTTTGTCCTTAAGTTCAAGTGAACCTTCATCTGTTCTAGTTTGCAGCCTTTGGCCCTTACCCCATCAATAACAAACTGTTCTCTCTGAACTGTAAGGCTCTGACAGAAGCAGAGAGGACAGTCCTGAGCTGAACCCCCCTCCGGATGTAGAAGACAACCGGCAGTGCGCACTGTGCCTGAAGTATGGTGACGACAGCGCCAATGTGAGTACCCGGCATGTGCCCGGCCTGGCAGGCAAGGGTGGCAGCAGTGCTGTGAACTGGGTACTGTGTCTAGGCTGTGCACTTCGTGTGCACTGCTGTGTCTCCTGGAACACTTGAAGAGCAAGTCCACTTCTGTTCTTCAGGATGCAGGACGTCTGCTCTACATTGGCCAGAATGAATGGACGCATGTGAACTGTGCTCTGTGGTCAGCAGAAGTATTTGAGGATGATGATGGTTCTCTGAAGAATGTGCACATGGCAGTGATCAGGGGAAAGCAGCTGGTGGGTATAAGCAAAGAACTCTGTTGAACCTCATGGTGATTTACATAGAACTGAGACAGGAGCCTGGGTCAGAGGTTCCTTGCGTGAGGCTTTTTGGCTCTCTCCTTACTTTCTGTTTTTGTGCTGTATATAGCAGAGTTGAAAGGTGCCTTGGCCTGAAAGGTGCCTTGGTCTAGGTTAAACATCATACACCTATAAAGGAAACAGAAGTGGAAAGCAGGCGTTGTCTGTTGATCAAGGAGCATTGTTACCTCCAAGGGTACAGGAAGAACCTTGGCCTCTGGCTTTTACAGAGTCCTCCATTAAGTCTACCCCACGAATCCTAGTGGTGTCTCTTCCCTCAGTTGCCACACAACTCCAGAAAATGAAATCATCTTCTTGTGGTGAACTGCTTGTTGCTAACTTTCTAGGAGAATGAAATGGGACTGAAAGCAATGGTAGAAATTAGTTTGTTGAAGTCTGCTTGTCATATTGCATGATTTGGTCCAAAATACTTACTGAAAGAGCAGAGGCAGTGGCACAGAACTGCTCTGACCCAGTGGTGAGCTGCCCACATGGGGAATGCTCCCTGCAGCAGCAGTTGATGTATTAATCAGTGAAGCTTGTAAATGTGTGACTTGAGTGTGGAGTATGAGCCAGGAAATCCGAGGCCTGGAGGAAGCAGTCTGCAAGTGCAGAAGTTGTTCTGTGTGAGGGATCCTTCTTCCTCTCACCTCCTCCTCCAAGTCTCGCTCCTGCGTGTGCGTGGTGGCAGTGTGACACCACAGTGGCACCGTGGGGAGTCAGGCGTTACTGTCAGCTTCATTCTGTGCCCAAAAAAGCAGCTGACAGCAGCAGGGGAAGCCTGGCTGCAGGGAGTCACCACACAGCTTTACCTTTGTTTGCTTTTGTAGAGATGTGAGTTCTGCCAGAAGTCAGGTGCCACAGTGGGCTGCTGCCTTACCTCCTGCACCAGCAACTACCACTTCATGTGTTCACGGGCCAAGAACTGTGTCTTTCTGGATGACAAGAAAGTTTACTGCCAGAGACATCGTGACTTGATCAAAGGAGAGGTAAGACTCTTTCACACCCTGTGCCATCTGAAGATGGGGTTACCATGTCGTTATGGGCACTTCTTAGAAGCTCACACCGAATGCATTCCTCACAGAGTGCCAGGCCGCAGTGCTGCTAAAAGGTTAGGAATAAGAGCGACACAGGGCACATCGTGCTGTGTGGCAGATCAAAAGCCAAAGCACCAAACCGTGGATTGCGTTTAGACAGGCTGTGCAGTGTGATGGTTCCTTTAAAACCAACAACTGGTTCTGTGGATTCTTGTTCCAGGTGGTTCCTGAAAATGGATTTGAAGTTCTTAGGAGAGTTTTTGTGGACTTTGAAGGGATCAGTTTGAGAAGAAAATTTCTCAGTGGCTTGGAACCAGAGAACATCCACATGATGATTGGTGAGATCTAGTCTCTGAGCACTTGCTCCTGCTTTGGTACTGGAATCTGGTTCCCAGAACTCTTTATTCCTCTCTTGCTCAGGTTCAATGACAATAGACTGTTTAGGAATCCTGAACGACCTCTCAGACTGTGAAGATAAACTGTTTCCCATCGGCTACCAGTGAGTATGAGCTCACGGTAGGATGTCTCTTAGCGTGTCAGGTGCCAAACCAGCACTGCAATGCCATGAGTATTGTTGTGATGCAGCCAGGTGTGTAATGTGCTGTATCAGGAAGCCATTGTCCTGTGCAGTTTGGAGAAGCTGAACATTTAACACAGCAAGGCTGAGGTTTACTTAGTGGTCGAGTGACTTCTTCTGTTTGAATTGTCTCCCAGGTGCTCCAGGGTGTACTGGAGCACAACGGATGCCAGGAAGCGCTGCGTGTACACCTGCAAGATCATGGAGTGCCGCCCGCCAGTCATAGAACCTGACATCAACAGCACTGTGGAGCACGATGACAACAGGACCATTGCCCACAGCCCACTTCCCCTCACAGGTGCTTTCCTGAGGCCTTTCTGAAGGTGTATTCTCAACATGCTTTTGCTGTGCTGTGTCCTCACCAAAAGGCAGGCAGGGGCTGGGACTGATGTCACTTAAACCACTCTGGTTCAGAATCCACTTCAGGCTTCCAAATATGTTACAGCATCTTCAGACTTCAAAAAAAAACAAAGAGCTAAGCTCCTGAGCATGCTGGAAGCTCTGAAAACTGGAGCCAAACAGGACCTCCTGTAGTGACGTAGGTCTGTGATGGGAAGACTTTCCTAGTGATCTGGACCTTCAGATGGTACTTCAGGTCTCGGTATCAACACATCTTCTGGAGGTTGAATACCATTTTGAAGAGCGATATTGTGCTCCTTCTGTAGTCCCAGTTGCTTTCTGTGTATCTATAGGTGAGTTAAAAACAAGCCAACAAAACCTGTCGGCCCTCTCCTTTTCAATTCCCAGAAGGTGAGGCTGTGGAAGATGTTTCAGACATTTACAACAGTTGTTGCTGTCAACAGAGAATCTTTAAACTTGATGGAGTGGACTGTCACATGCAAACTCAGGGTTTCTGTATTACTGCAAGTGTTTGGAAGTCTTCACGGGAGAAGAGAGCAGATGTTCTTAGTGGAAGCAGTGGTCTTTGACTTTGTGTTTAACAAATAACCTGATTCTCCAAATGGGACCCAAGAGTAGTGTGTCCTTTATCAGGTCATAGCTTTTAGCATTCAGTGATGGCTTACCCTGGTGTTTTTCTTTTGTACAACAGATACTCTGCATAAAGACAGACGAAATACACCTGAAATTGTGAGACCACCACCCCCAGATCGCCCTTTGCACTTCCAGACCTCGAGTTCCTGCTACTGTCCAGTGGTCCCAAAGGGTCCCCGCATCAGGACACCCAGTTACCCATCCACGCAGAGGTCTCCCGGCTCTAGGCCATTGCCCTCTGCAGGTATTTCAGCTGCTGTTGGCTTCCATTTTGGGTTTGTTTTGGAGGGTTGTTTGCTTTGGAAATACTTTTGGGTTGGTTCATGTCTCCCTTTGCTTTGCTCACAATTTGGTGTTCATTTTGCTGTTTGTAGAGAAGGTAGTGAGATGATTCAAAGGAAGGAGAGTTCTGAAAATACACAGCAGAGGTGGCCTGTCAGGAAGTGTTCCAACTGAAACAAAAAAATCTCCCTGGGATGAAGCAACCAGTGTCTGGGCAGCACAGCAGCAGTGATGCAGAAGAGCTGCAGTGCAAGTTAGGGACTTAATCGTCTCAGTCAGTGTTTCCTACAGCCCATGGGTAATCTGCTTTTGTCATCATGCTGCTGGTCTGTAGGAATGAGTTAAACTTTTGTTTCAAACTGAGGCTGAAAATTCACCTCTAGAGTTGAGCCCCAGAACCTTGAGATAAAAAGTTGTCAACTCTGTCTGGTAAACGCCGCCTGACAATGCCAGTTCTTGATGCCTGTCTCAGTGCCATCGTTCCATTAATGCTGTCAGGCTGGAAGGTTCTGCTGGATTTTCTTGTGGTGTCTTTAGTATGAGGGCACTGGGTCTGGCTGTGAATGTTGAGTCACTCAAGTGTCTTACTTGCCTTGTTTTCTCAGGAAGTCCTACCCCAGTGACCCATGAAATCGTGACAGTAGGAGATCCTCTGCTGTCCTCTGGCCTGAAGAGCATTGGTTCTAGGAGACACAGCACCTCCTCATCACAGCAGCAATCCAAACTCCGGATGATTTCCCTGCCGCGAGCTGGGAGTACTTACTCCAGGCACAGTGTTCCTGCAGCTCCCAACGTGGGGTCCTCTGCAGAGCCTGACCTGAGCACCAGGACCACAGAGCACTTCACGGAGCTGCTGAACACAGCTACTCCAGGCGTTCCAGCTCAGGGCTACTCTGCCAGCTCAGGCCCCCAGAAAGCAATGGCTGCAAGTGGCAGTAAAGCACACCAACTGGATACACCGCAGTCTGCCGAAGGAAAACATCCTAGCGGTTCAGATTTGGTAGCCAAAGGTGCACCTTCTAAGGCAGAGAAGATGAAAGTGCTGACCTCAAAGGACCCAGATTATTTGGCTCATAGCTTAGCTTCTGGAGGAAACTCCAAATGTCATCCAACTGTTTCATTGGGTGCAGAAGTTAATGTGAAAGCAGGAAGCTTTCAAGAATGTTTGGGATCATTTTCTTCCAAAGAAACAGTGACCTTTCCACTTCTGCACCAGAGAGGCTCGAGGAAAGACAGAGATCAGCACATGGAACCCATACAGCCAGAGGAGAAAACTGTGGTTGAGGAGATGGATGCGAAGGCCTCAAAATCTGCCGCAGTGAATAGCAGATCTCCTGCAACAAGTGAGCAGATAGCTTCTGCACCTAAAGACCGGCGTCAGAAGGGAAAGAAGTTACTGAAGGAGAGTTTTAAAGAGAAGCATTCTCTGAAATCACTCACAGATCTGAGCCAAGTAGTGGGCAGCGATGAAGGAAATGCAAAACCAGAATTTGGTCATCAGAGTTTGGCAACAGAACAAATTAGCCAGAGGTTATGTAATAGCAGTCCTGCAGAAAAGATTGGTGAGAAGGCTCCGCCTTCACAAGGGCCATCTAAAGGTGCTGCAGTGCAGATGGAAACAGCCTCTAAGGAGCCCCAGGCACCTAGAAAACGCACTGTGAAGGTCACCCTCACACCTCTCAAGATGGAAAGTGAAAACCAGTCTAAAAACACGCAGCAGGAGAGTGAGGCTGAGCCCCAGGCTGCAGGGACAGAGTTGGCCTCTTTGGCCCAGGCCTCTGCTACCTTGGAAAGCCCAGAAGATAACCCTGCAGTTCAGGGAAGCCCAAACAAGACCCTGGCACAGGAATCGCAAAATAACTCCTATGAGAATCTGCCTGTTGAAGACAATAGCCTGATGCTGCAGGATGGAGCTAAAGCTCAGGAAGAAGGCTCATACAAGCGTAGGTATCCACGGAGAAGTGCTCGGGCCAGATCCAATATGTTCTTTGGACTAACGCCTCTGTACGGCGTGAGGTCTTATGGAGAGGAGGACATTCCCTTCTACAGCAACTCCACCGGGAAGAAGCGAGGGAAGAGATCTGCTGAAGGACAAGTGGATGGTGCAGATGACTTGAGCACCTCAGATGAAGATGATTTGTACTACTACAACTTCACACGGACTGTGGTTTCCTCGAGCACAGAGGAGAGGCTGGTGTCTCACAGCTTGTTCCGGGAGGAGGACCAGTGTGATCTTCCCAAAATTTCCCAGCTGGATGGTGTGGATGATGGGACTGAAAGTGACACAAGCATCACGGCAACAACCAGAAAGGTCAGCCAAGTGACCAAAAGGAGCGGGAAAGAAAACGGAACGGAGAACCTAAAGCTAGACAGGACTGAAGAAGCTGGAGAGAAAGTCCAAGTCACCAAGAGCTCTGCTGTCCACAAAAGCGACCCAAAGATTGAGAACTGCCACCCTGCGATCAGGGTTAAGGCACAGAGTCAGGACTCGCTGGAAGCACAGCTGAGCTCGCTGGAAGCAGGCCGCAGGACTCACACAAGCACACCCTCTGACAAGAACCTGTTGGACACTTTCAGCACCGAGCTCCTGAAGTCCGACTCTGACAACAACAACAGTGATGACTGTGGGAACATCCTTCCTTCTGACATCATGGACTTTGTTCTGAAGAACACACCATCCATGCAGGCCTTGGGAGAGAGTCCAGAGTCCTCGTCATCAGAGCTTCTAACACTTGGAGAAGGGTTGGGACTTGACAGCAACCGTGGCAAGGACATGGGTCTGTTCGAGGTGTTCTCCCAGCAGCTGCCCACCGCTGAGCCAGTGGACAGCAGCGTCTCCTCCTCTATATCAGCAGAGGAGCAGTTTGAATTGCCACTGGAGCTGCCTTCTGACCTCTCTGTTCTGACCACTCGCAGCCCCACGGTGCCCAGCCAAAACCACAACAGGCTCGCCGTCATCTCAGAGTCTTCACTCTCTTCCTCAGGAGAGAGGTCCATGCTCACCTTGCCCTCCACAGAGTCTGGGGAAAAGAGAGTGACAGTGACAGAAAAGTCTGCCTCAGGGGAAGGTGATGCAGCTCTCCTGAGCCCGGGGGTAGACCCAAGCCCTGAAGGACACATGACCCCTGATCAGTTCATCCAGGGTCACATGGATGCAGACCACATCGCCAGCCCACCCTGCGGCCCTGTCGAGCAAGGGCACAGCAGCAACCAGGATTTAACCAGGAATAGTGGGACGCCAGGTATCCCGGTGCCCGTGTCACCCAGCGTTCCCCTCCAGAGCCAGAAATACGTGCCAAGCTCCACAGACGGTCCTGGTCCCTCGCAGATCTCCAATGCTGCAGTGCAGACCACACCGCCCCACCTCAAGCCAGCTGCAGAAAAGCTTCTGGTGGTCAATCAAAACATGCAGCCGCTCTACGTCCTGCAAACTCTTCCCAACGGCGTCACTCAGAAGATACAACTGACACCTTCAGTCAGTTCTTCTCAGAGCGTGATGGAGACCAACACCTCAGTGCTGGGGGCCATGGGGAGTGGGCTTGCGCTGAGCACAGGGTTAAACACCAACTTGTCCTCTTCGCAGTCCTTGTTCCCTCCCACAAGCAAGGGACTGTTGCCCATGTCCCATCACCAGCACATCCATCCCTTCCCCTCTGCCACTCAGGCTGGTTTCCCACCAAACATCAGCAGTCCTTCTCCAGGCCTCCTGATTGGTGTGCAGCCACCCCCAGACCCTCAGCTCTTGGTGTCTGAAGGCAGTCAGAGAACAGACCTTGGTACCACCACCTCCACACCAGCTGCTACCCTGGGCAAGAAGCGGCCCATCTCTCGGCTGCAGTCACGGAAGAATAAGAAACTGGCTCCCTCTGGAACCCCTTCTGCTATAGCTCCTCCTGACATGGTCTCCAACATGACCTTAATTAATTTCACTCCTTCCCAAATTTCCAACCATCCACTGGATTTGGGAGCCATTGCCAATTCAACATCCCACAGGACTGTCCCCAATATTATCAAAAGGTCCAAGTCGGGGGTGATGTATTTTGAGCAGACATCTTTGCTTCCACAAGGTGGGACCACCAGTGCAGTTGGCACGTCTCCCAGCGTCATTGGGCCAGACTCGAGTCACCTCCCAGCAGGACCTGTGTCGAGCCTGGCATCAAGCTCCTCAGTGCTCAATGTGGTGTCCATGCCTGTCACAGCAGCCCCCACTACTAGTGGGTCAGTTCCTGGTCATGTTTTGGGACAGAGTTCAGTGACATTAACTAGCCCTGGATTACTGGGGGACATTGGTTCCATAAGCAACCTCCTGATCAAAGCTAGTCAGCAAAGCCTTGGCCTCCAGGAGCAGCACATGACTTTGCCACCAAGTTCTGGGATGTTTTCACAGTTGGGATCATCCCAGACTCCCTCTACGGCAGCAATGACAGCTGCATCCAGCATCTGCGTCCTGCCTTCAGCACAGACAATGGGCATGACCACGGCTCCGTCATCTGCTGACCCGGAAGGTTGCTACCAACTCCAGCACATGACACAGTTCCTAGCCAGCAAACCTGGGGTCACCTCCTCTCAGATGGACCTTGGCACAGCTTCAGCAGCGACGCAGTTATCGAGCTTCTCACAGCTGGTCAGTGCTCCCAGTAACGACAGGCTGGAGCAAACCAAGGCTTCCTCATCCACGATGCCTGCCAACTCAGCATCCCCGGGGGGTTCCCCATCCTCCGGGCAGCAGTCTACCAGCAGCTCCAGCCTGGGGTCCACCAAAATGAAGCCCAAAATCAAACGCATTCAGCCATTGCTGGACAAAGGGAATGGGAAGAAGCACAAAACTTCTCACATGTGGGGCAACTCCTCTGAAGGTCCTGCTCCCAACAGAGGGGCTGCCACTGCACCGCAGATCTTGGCCACAGGGTAAGAGAAGGGTTTGGGTTTCCTCATCCATGAGCTTTTGTAACAGTATAAGGGAGAATCTCACTCTAGTTACTGCAGCAGGTTTTCCAGTTGATCATTTCTGAGGTAAAAACCTCAGCTCACAGCAGACAGTAGGTGTGGAAAGGAGTTAACAGAACTTTTCCTCTAAAAAAACTGAAGAGTTTGGGGACCAAGGTTATGAGGACATTGTTCATTGCTGAAAAGCCTGACAAAGTGAAGAGTCCAGAGAAGGTGGCCCTCCAAAGGCTGGTGGGTTTTGTTCCTTTAGGCTATTAGTGCCCATAGGTGCTCTGGCAGTTTTCAGTTTTACTGCCAGCAGCATGCCAAAGCACCAGGGTGCTACCTTGGACATTACAATTACAGCATTTAATGGCACTGTGTGCCAGTGCCTGCAAGCTCAGTGTCTTCTCCAGTGTGCCACTATTCCCTCTCCTTAGGCAAGTGAGACTGGTGAGGAACTGGGAGAACTGGGAGAATCTTGCTCTGTTAGCAGGACAGCAGACCGTGTGGTTGTCGCTTGCAGTAGAGGACTTCACCAATCAGACTGTTAATTAAAATGACTTTTGAATGGGCTCTCTGAAGTACAGCTCTGTAGAGGATGGGAGCTGCTGCTCTGTTCTACATGCAAATCCAGGAGCTTTTATCTTGCCCCTGGGTTTGCACTCCTCCTTCCTCTTGAAGTGCAAGCCTTGACTTACGTGATGCTGGAAGTGTGATGTGGTTCCTTACACCTCAGGAGCACTCGTTACTGCTGCTTTAGCTCTGAGCACTCACAACAGCTCTTGAAGATTTGTCACTGCTTTCCAGTCTTGTGTTTGGCCCGTGTGCCTTGCCAGTTATTTTGAACCTGCCTTTTTTTGTTCCAGGGCTCCTGCTGTGAAGGCAGACACTCAGGATGCAGCAGGTGTGGATCAGTCTCCACAGAAACAATGTGGCCACTCTGCCGGGTGAGCATTAAACTCCTTCCATGGGATCCTGGTCACCTGAGCTGAAAGAAATGGATACAGAGAAAGGGAGAAGCCTCAGTGTGCTGGTTAAAATCTCTTGGGAGCTTTCAGTCTGGCATGAGCAGTCACTTCAGCACAGCACTGAATGATCTTGTGTCAGCCTGGTCACTACTGTCTGCTGATGCAAAGAGCAGGTCACAGACTGTGTTATATTGGGCTGCTGCCCACAGTATGATGGATGCTGATGAGTAGGATCTTCTTGTTTGGACTGAATTTAGAACATTAAGAACAAAAAGAAGTTTTTTGTATCTCTGTGGTTCTCAAGATTTTATAGAGAGCTGGTGGGGGCTGTTGAGGAAGTGAGATGAATTACTAAATCCTTTTCTCCCCGTTCCCTCCCTTCCCTCCCCAGACAAATATCAGTCCTCCCCGAATCGCAGCCGATGCAGAACTCCACACATGAGCTAGAAAATGCAGGTGGGTCACTGCTTCAGAAACACCGAGGCTTGGAATCCTCCAGGCCTGGGAGATCAGAACCTTGATGTTTTGGGGTTCATGCATTGTCTTCTCTTGGGAAAAGTCTGAGGGCTGCTGTTCCTGTTGTGCTTGCACTGAGGGGAGGAAAGCTTTGCTTGCTGTAATAAGACGCTGGCTGGATAGTTGTGGCTGTTTTCAGTTTGTGGGAATGTCAGCACTTGTCAGCTCACACTCTTGCTACAACACTGGATTGTTTCTCTTGGGTGGATTTAGCAGTCAGAAGGCAAGTTACGCAGTGGAACAGCTCTTTTTCTGCCCAACTTCCATCTTTGTGCTGCTTTCTGACTGTTCTAGGCTCAAAAGCTTTCGAGGAAGAAGAGAGCACTTTCAGCTCCCCGCTTATGTTTTGGCTTCAGCAAGAACAAAAGAGGAAAGAGTGTACTGGTGAGAAGAAACCAAAGAAAGGTTTGGTTTTTGAGATCTCTAGCGATGATGGGTTTCAGATCTGCGCAGAAAGCATCGAAGGTGAGAAGGGGCATTTTGGGTTCTGCTGGGTTTGGCTTTCCGTGCATGAAGAAAAATTAGGACTTTGTAGGATCTCATACTTGCTATTTTTTTCAGATTTAGAAGAAAATAAATATCTTGATTTCTAGCTGTAGAACAATTTCAGCTCCTGGCGGTGTCTGGATTCCACTGGTTTGGGTTTTTTTTGCAGTGGAGTGTAGCCAGTGGACTATAGGCCATTGTCCCCTTTTGTGCTATCAATTGACCAGTGGTGCTGTGTTGTACTTTGTCAACAGATAGTCAGTGTGGATCAAAGGGTAGGCGATCTAGGCTTCTTCTCCAGACCAGCAGCTGAAGGCATTTCTTTCCTTTTGTGCCAGAGTGAATTTGGGAAAGGATGGTAGTAAGCATCTCCGAGGATCTTACTATATGGCCCACGAAAGGGGGCAAACTTCACATTCTCCCGTTAGCTCCATTGAATGTGGGAGCTTGTTGAGAAGCGGCATACAGCACACACAGAGAAGTGTGCAGGTGGTCCATTGTTCCTCTGGAAACCTGATAAGATGCAGCAAAACAAGGGTGGTAGGAAGGGAGCAGCTTTGGCAGCCCTCAGTGCCCAACTTGAGTACTCTTTGACTCTGGTCTCCTCTTTCTGTGCTGCAGATGCCTGGAAGTCACTGACAGACAAGGTGCAGGAGGCCCGCTCCAACGCCCGCCTGAAGCAGCTGTCATTTGCAGGTACCCTCCTGGGCCAGCCTCCTCTGTACCACATTTCTGAATGCGTGAGAGCAAACAGATCTGTGAGCAGCTTGGGGCTCAAGCCCCATTCTGAAGGACAGCTTCCCTATGACGTGACTGAAATTCTGACAGAATGCAGCAGCTACAGGCCAGCACCCAACTGTGTCTAACTGGCTACTGTCTCCTGCTCTAGGTGTGCCTTGCCAGCAGGGTTTTGTTGTGCTCTGTTTCCTGTTCCAGGTGTGAATGGTTTGAGGATGCTGGGGATCATCCATGACACAGTTGTGTTTCTGATCGAGCAGCTGTATGGAGCAAAGCACTGCCACAACTACAAGTTCAGATTCCACAAACCAGAGGAGGCCAATGAACCCCCACTGAACCCACACGGCTCTGCCAGGGCTGAAGTCCATCTGAGGCAAGTGGGAGCCTCATCCTTGGCATTGTTCAGGCTGAGGGCACATCAGCTAGCTCCATGGCTGGAGAAAGTGTCCAGCAGTAAACATGCTGAAGCTGCTAGGCAACCACATGTTTATTTAAAGTCAGTAGAACAAACTTCCTTTCTTCTCTCTAAATTGCAGGAAATCAGCATTTGATATGTTTAACTTCTTGGCTTCTAAGCACCGTCAACCACCAGAATACAACCCCAATGATGAGGAAGAGGAAGAAGTGCAGTTGAAATCAGCACGGTGAGCATCAGTGTTTGAGGTGCAAAGGGGACAGTAATGCTGTGGGGTTAAAGCTGTCTGATGTGGCTTAGCTGCTGTTCCTTGAGGAGATGCTTAAAATCTGAGAGCTACCAAGCAGTAGCACAAACAGAAAAGATTCCTACAACAGCAAGAGAACTGGGTGGCTACCATCAGGCCACTTTTCCTTTGAATGGTTCTTTTCCTTGTGAGTGTAGCTCCATCTGATGAGTACCTCGGCAGAAAAGAGAGGAAATGATCTCTTACCTCTGTATAAACAAACTGATTGTGATTGTACTGTCAGAGGGCTGCACTGTCACAGTGCCACAGCCATTGTGTCTTGGAGAAGATCCCAGAGGGTGCATGGCACAGGCTCTGACATTAAAGATTAATTCTCAGAAATGTCTCTCCGTTCCAGGCGGGCGACCAGCATGGACCTGCCGATGCCCATGCGCTTCCGACACCTGAAGAAGACCTCCAAGGAGGCAGTTGGTGTCTACAGGTATGGTTTGGCTCCTGCCTGTGGGGCAGAGCGAGGTGAAAACTGGGAAACTGCTATGAAGTCAGACTACTCAACTGAGGGAGGGAAAGCAGGTTTGGGGTTTTTTCCTCCTCACCCAAACTGCATATGTGAAAAGTAATCCTAAGCCCAAAGGACTTGCTCCTTGCTAGTGCACCCTGGTGACAGCCAGGGCCTGTGGGCTGGGGAAACCTCCTGGTGTTAGCATCACATCATAGAACAATAAGGGCACTACAGGAATCCTTATGATGAGTAGCCTTTTCTCTGTAGTCTGATGTCTCTGAGCTTCTCTTGTCCTGTTGCTGTTTTAGGTCTCCCATCCATGGCCGGGGTCTGTTCTGCAAAAGGAACATCGATGCAGGTGAGATGGTGATCGAATATTCAGGCAATGTCATTCGCTCCATCCTCACTGACAAACGGGAGAAATACTACGACAGCAAGGTGAGTTGTGGGCTTCTGCAGAAGTTCTTAAAAGAGTTTGGGAGAACTATAAAGTGGCTGTGAAGGTAGGACAGGCCAAAAGCTGCACTTAGGACATGACAAGTGGGGGTTTCAGACTTTTCAGGGTGCTGTTGCTGGAGCTCTAGAGGCGCTTCTTGGACTGGGAATGGTTTTGATCTGGTCCAGATCGAAAGTTGTGGGCATGAAATAATTCAAGCATGAGCTTGAGGAGAGGACACAGGTGCCCTTAAAGGCATGTCTGCTGTCACTGTAATAAGCCAGGTCGTCTGACAGGGTAGCTCTGTCTCCAGTTCCCTGAGCCAACCCTCCGCTGTTCTCTGTGCCCAGGGGATCGGCTGCTACATGTTCCGCATTGACGACTCCGAGGTGGTGGACGCCACCATGCATGGGAACGCAGCGCGCTTCATCAACCACTCATGTGAGCCCAACTGCTACTCCCGGGTTATCAACATTGACGGCCAGAAGCACATTGTCATCTTCGCCATGCGCAAGATCTACCGCGGGGAGGAGCTCACCTACGACTACAAGTTCCCCATCGAGGACGCCAGCAATAAGCTGCCCTGCAACTGCGGTGCCAAGAAGTGCAGGAAGTTTCTCAACTAGAATTTCTGTGGCTGCAAGCAAGCCCCCATGGGCCTTGGGCAACCCAAAATTTGGAGTGACCCCTCCCTGGCTGCTCCAGTGGGACAGCAGGGGCACAGGCCAGAATGGAGGTGGACTGGGTTCAGAGGCCTGGCCGGCAGCTGTCTCTCATGTCAGTCACATCTCCATGTCTTGCATGCGCACACTTACCCTTGTGAAGGACGTGGGCGAGTGGTGAAGGTCTGCAGTGGTTATGTTTTTGCTGTTCTCATTTTCCCCTGCCCTGGTGTTTGTTTCTTGGTGTGGGGCTAACAAGCAGAAGAGAAGAGGTTGGCCTGGACCCCAGTATGGAGAGGGATCATGGGTCTCCTGTCCTTCTGCTCCTCTCCATCTCAGCTCACCATCCTGAGCTTGGAGTCCCCCTCTCCCCCCACAACTCAAGGAGGGTGTCTGGGCTTTGGAGGCATGGTATTGGTGTGAGCCTTCCTCCCGGGGAGGGAAGCTGCACTCTGCAGCCAGCTACCCCCAGGACCATGCATGTCCATGCTGCCCTGTGTGCAGTGCCCACAGCACACTGCTGTGAGCCAGCTGTTGCGGTGCTGGGGGCTGATGGCTTCCCTGGGGCTGCTGGGGCTGCTTCCCCTAGGAAGGGCAAACCAAGGAGAGGAGCACAGAGCAGCCTATGACTAGTCTGAGGGAAATTTGCCTAGCACCTCACTCCAAAACCCCTGACTGCATGCAGATAGAGGGCTTGTGTCAACACAGTGCTGTCAGTCTGTGCCAGCTTCCTCCTCTGCCCTGCCAGCTGAGGGCACTTCTGTCTGGCTGTGCCTCTGCCGCAGAGCTGGTCTGAGGCACAGCTGGGGAGCGAGGGCTGGCTCCAGGGTTGGCCACACACTGCTGCAGATTGGGAGCTGGGAAGGGTTTGGTGGAGGTTCTCATGAGACTGGCTGTGCTTGACCTCACTTAGGGCCAGGTGGAGAGGCAGAAACGTAGTCCCATAGGCAGGTGCCTATCATGGTAGTTCATCTTGTGGGTGTGTTTCCAGTCTCTTGCCCTGAAAGGTACAGGAAGCACTACCAAAGTGAAGCAAGCATCCTCTGCAGGGACTGAGCCCAGCAACAGCTCTGTCTGCACTGCGCACTCTCAGGAGCGCCCAGGAAGTGAGTGAGCGACAGGCAGGACGTAGCGGGTGAGGGGAGAAGCCAGGCCTGCTGCAGGGACAGGCCCTGTCCCTGTCCTTGTCCCTTTGAAGGAAGGTGGTGTAAAACCTCCTGCTCGAGTCTGCTCCATGCCTCCCAAACCAAACACCCAGAAAGAAGTCGAGCCCCAAGCCTGACAAGTGATGTCATCAGATTTTACTCTGTTCTGTTTACAGTTTAGTATTTAAGGTTTTATAAATGTAAATATATTTTGTATATTTTTCTATGAGAAGCACTTCATAGGGGAAAGCACTTATGACAAGGCTTTTTAAACAGTGACGTTATCCTAATTTAAGAGAATCTCTTTTTAATGAGTTTTTTATTTTCATAGGATGGTTATAGGAAATACCTGGCTGGGCACAGTCTGAGCCTCTCTCCAGTGTTGGGGGGGTGGGGGTGGGGGGTGTCACACTTTATTTTTGTTTTTTACTCTCATTCTGCCTTTTTTACTTCAGTAACTGTTTCCAGGAGATTTGTCTGGACCTTAAAGTTGATTTACCCATCGTGTTGGGGGCAAGGAGGAGAATTGCCTAGCTGTGAGGAGGAGCCTGACCGTGGGAATTCCTGTCTGTGCCCTGGGTGGGAGCAAGGCTTGGCCCTGCCCTGCACTGGCATCTTCTGGGCATTTAAAAAGGAAAATTGAGGGGAAAAAGGAGGGACCCACGGGTTGGTGGTGCACCCACCCAGGCTTTTCCTCAAAGGCAGATATTTTCTGCCAGGAAGGGGATGCATGAAGCACCCTCACTTCCCCAGTTGTCCCTGGGAGTAGTCAACAACCTCACAGGGAGCAGGTGGGTTGGGGGATAGCTAAGGAACAGTGCCAGCCGTGGGTGAGAGAGAGGTGGGAGTGCCTGCAGACCCTCCAGTGCTCTCAACAGGGTGTCCCAAATCCATGCCCCGCAGGCCTTCAGGCCTCTTCCTCAGACCTGAGCAGAGGTTCGGGCCTGCTGCTGTCCTTTTGTTATTGCACTGTGTGATGATTGCTGGTTTGGTAGCTGTTGAAGAATCGCTTTGACGCTGCATTTGTTACTGAGATGATTTGATGCACTGACAGTTTGGGAACGCACATACCTTGAGGCTGCCGAAGCCTGTTGGCCCCTGGGGGGTCTCAGCCCTGTACCAGCTGCTCTAGCCTTTTCCCCTCGCCTTGGCCAGGCCTGTGAGTTTATCCAAGTAGCTCGTCTCTGCTCTGTCCCCCTGGTGGAGGAGTGTCTTCTGCGTCCAGTGGATCCGCTCTGGCTAGGAAGTGCTGCCCAAAGCCACTCCATGTTGGGAAAGGCAGGGAGGAGGGCTGGGGACAGCAGCTGACATGAGAGCGCCCGAGACCCAGGCATGGGGCCAACTGGCTGCCCGCTTTGCTGCTATCTCCATCATGGCCACCTCGGCAGGAGCCGCTGTGGCTAGTGGAACTGTCTGTACTCTGGGAAGCTGCGCCGCAGTGAGCCCTGGCCCAGCAGGGCTGGTGGCAACTGGGCAGCCAGCACCTGCGCTCGCTGGCAATGTCCCCCCAGCCCAGGCGGGCGCAGCTCCCCTATGAATGTATATTTTCTAAGGACTGATGCAGATCATGGGATCTGAAAATGCTGAAATAAATGGAACCTTCAGCGCTTGTTTCCTTTGTACAAAGCGAGGTGGTTTTGTTTTCAGGAGATGCGGGTCATTGCAAAGGGCTGGGCATCTTTTCCTTGTGGTTTCCCTTCCTTTCCGAGCAATACCAGGTTCTTCAGCAGGACGCTTTGTGCAGAATCACACCACCCAAACCCATACTACTGGTCCACTCTTGACACTTACGAGGTTTTTATAGCTATAAATAGGATATATATAGGAGCTACTCTAGTAATGCACCGTATAACCAAGCCTAGTTCAGTACTGCTCCATGGCTTTTACTTCTCTTAACACTATAGGTAAGGATTTGTGTTACAGTTGCTACCGCAGCCAGGAAGACCCCACCGTGCCCCCACACCCTGGGCAGGGGCAGGTGGTGCGGCCTCCCTGGCCCTTCGTGTTCCCAGTCAGTACTTGTACCATTTGGTTTCTTCCTTCTCTTCCTCTTGTTTTGGTTATGGATGTTGGGGAACCAGCTGCATATTGGGGGGTGGGGGTGGGGGGGGGTGTTGTTAAAAAAAAACAAGCAGTGTGCTCTGTGCTTTCCTGGTATCTTTTTCTCGAGGTACAGTAGCTTTGTCTATCAGCCGAGAACTGTTCTTGTGGTGTTTCTTTTATTGAACTTAACAGTCTCTTTAGTAAGTACAGGTAGGTGAATAATTGGGTTTGGTTTTTTTGGGGTTTTTTTTTGTTTGTTTGTTTGTTTGTTTTTAAAGAAAAAAAAAAACCAAAAAAACTCTGCAAAGGCAAAGTTCTGTTCTAGAAATACATTTCTTGACAACTTATCATGTATGACAATTTTTTTTTCTTGTGTTCTTCCAAGCTTCTGATTGTTGTTTTGGGTTTTATTGTGGTTTTTGGTTTGTTTGTTTGTTTAAAAAAAAAAAAAAAGTAAAAAAAGTAAACTTGTCTAAAGTACATCAGTGTTAACTCCCTGGCACAGGGAAGAAGGAAATACTTTAATAGTTTAAAACAATGCTGAAAGCTCTGCAAAAGACTGAATGTATAAATAAAAAGTGTACATAGTTGTAAAAACAAAAAAACACACACACACAAAAAAAGGAGTTTTTAAACATGTTTATTTTCTATGCACTTTTTTTTATTTAAGTGATAGTTTAATTAATAAACATGTCAAGTTTATTGCTGCAGAGGGCTGCTTTCGATTTCTTCTTCAGGGCTCAGGAGCTGCTTCCCCACCCCTGCTATGTCTCAACTTCTGAACCCCTCGGGGAGATAAGAACCTCTGACCAGAGGTGGCCGGTAGGGACGGAAGCGCAGGGCAGCGCGGGGTATGGGGACCACCACCACCACCGTCTGGGGTTGCAGAAGACGCGCACCGGGTTGTTGCTCCTTGCCTCTAGTTTGCGTGGTCACCTTGGGGAGCTGGGGCTGTTCCAGCTGGGCCGCTGCCGGTGGCGCTGGACAGGCGGTGGGACCCGGTGTGAGAGACGGGATAGGACTGGGATGGGTGAAGCGGTGCTGCGGTGTGAATATTAACCTGCCCTAGGCTGTTCCACCGCGCCCCACAACCCTGCCACGGGGCCTCGGCACAGAAGGCACCATGGGCACGGCGAACGACAGGGCTGTGCTGCAGACCATCTTTAACCCCAGCACCCCGTTTGGCGACATCCCTGGGCTGGACGAGGAGGAGGAGAACGAGAAGGACGCCCAGGGGGAAGGTGAGACGATGCTGGAAACGACAGCGGGGCAGGCTGGGGAAGGAGGCTTTGCAGGCCGGGAGCAGCCTAGGGCGGGAGCCCGGCGCCCAGCCACCGACCCGGCCAAGGACTACCGTCTGTGCTGCTGCAGGACACGCCTTCGCACCGGAGCTGCTAGAGCAAGTTCGGGACCTGGAGCTGCAAGGGGTCACCGCCGCCGAGTCGGGGGACGTGAGTACGGCCCTGGAGAGGTTCAGCGAGGCCGTGCGGCTGCTGCCCGAGCGCGCCTCGGGCTACAACAACCGCGCCCAGGCCCTGCGGCTGCGGGGGGACGTAGCAGGTGAGCAGCGCCGGGGCGGTGGGCAGACCCCTGCGACCCCAGCCCCCCCCCGACGTCTCTCTCTCCCTTGCCAGGTGCCTTGAGGGACCTGGACGCCGCTATCCGCCTGAGCAGAGGCCGCGGCCGCGCCGCCTGCCAAAGCTTCGTGCAGCGCGGCCTCATCCACCGGCTGCAGGGCCGCGATGAGGAGGCCCAGCGGGACCTGGAGCGGGCGGCGCGGCTGGGCAGCGCCTTCGCCCAGCGGCAGCTGGTGCTGCTCAACCCTTACTCGGCACTCTGCAACCAGATGCTCTGTGAGATGCTGGGACGGCTGCGCAACCCCGGCGACAGCGGCAGCGGGTGAAGGCGGTTACAACCGCGCTCCCCGCGTGGCCCAGCCAGGCACGTCCCAACTGGCGTTTCCAGTATCGGGGATCCTGCTGAGTCCCCGCCGTCCCCTGGCTGACAGTGGGCTTGGGAAGTCCGCTTTGTCCGCGCTTTGTCGCGGCTCCGCTCCACCCCAATAAAACTCCGTGTCCCTGGCGCTTGGGCTCTGCTTGCGGCGTTGCGGATGCTTGTTGGGTTGGTCCTCGTGCCATAGGCGGCCCCGAGAGCGTGAGGCTGGGCCGAGCAGGGTGGTGGGCTGAGCAGGATTCTGATCATACTCCAATGCAGAGGGGAGATGGGGGGACGGGCGAACGTTCAATCGCTGTACTGGCAGGGTGGTCTCTGTCCACCCTTGTGGCAAGACCGGCGCCGCTGCCGCAGCTCAGGAAAGGCGGCTGCGGGGGCCCGTCGAGAGCGATGCTCGGAGCAGAGCTGGACCCGCCCCTGCACCGCTTGCGCGGCTCCCCGTGCGGAGCCAGGCGCAGAGCCGCAGTGCGGGACAGGCTGGACGCGGCAGCGACGATGCTCCAGGTAAGGCGCAGCTCGACCTCTTTCCGCGGCTCTGCAGCGCGCCGCGATGCCGGAGAGCCATCGAGGCCGCGGCTTCCGACCCGGCTCTAGCTGCCTCTCTCTTAGCGCTGAGCGTGGCCGTGTGCTATGGGGCGTCCCGGGGGCTGCCCTCGCCCGCCTGCTGTTGTCGGCGCTGCTGCTGCTCGGCTTCCCGATGCTCTGTTCCGCAGGTGAGACTGCTCTGGGATCTGGCGTGCGGCTCTGGCAGCGGGACGCCGCTGCGGCTCTGACGCGCCGTTGTCTCTCTGGCAGGGCTGGAAGAGCTGGGTCCCACCATCGACGGGCAGCGGCTGGCAGTGCGTACGCTGCGGGAGGGGGAGAGCAGCGTTTTCACCTGCCGGGCCCCCAGGCCGGCCCCTGGTGCCGTGCTGGAGTGGTACCTCGACGGCCGGAGGCAGGAGGCGAACTGCCTGGCCATGGACGGTGGCAGCGCCTTCACCCTCACTGCCCGGCGCGTTGACCGCGAGCTGAACTGCTCCCTGACGGACCTGGCCTCCGCTGAGACCTACAACGCCTCCGTCGTCCTCGACGTGCAGTGTAAGGTCCGCAGCACTGGCCCTGCTCTGGCCAGAGGTGCGGGGAGGGTGTGGGACTGCTGCCTGACCAGAACAGGGCCGGGACTTGTGTCCAACGCAGCTGCAGCAGGGCAGCGTCTCATCAGCTCCTGGCCCTGACGAATCATGTTCCTGGCCGTGCTGTTCTGTCCCTCCTACCCATCTCACTGTCTCTGTTTGTCACACAGACAAGCCAGAGATCCTGCGGGCAGACGTCCGCTACCCGAAGGTGGAGGGTACTGGGCTGCTTCTGGTGCTCTTCGTCCTAGTGCAAGCCAATCCCCCTGCCAGCGTCATTTGGGTAGACCAGGATGGGCACGTGATGGCCAACACCTCTGAATTCCTCCTCCTGGGTGCCACACACTACCCAGGATTGGCCAACCACTCCCTTGTCGTCCACCTGGGCAGCACAGCTGGCAACTTCTCTGTCAGTGCTGCTAACAGTGTGGGCATTGCCACGGCCTCCCTTCTGCCCCCAGGTAGGTGCTGGGGGGCTGGGTGTGGAGCAGTAGCCCTGCAGAGGGTGCTGAGGCAGGCCCATTGCCTTGTACAGGTCTGCTGGATACCCGTGTGGAACTATCCCTCCTGAGTGTTGCTGTCGGAGCAGCTGTGGCCCTGGGTGCCTTGCTCAGCCTGGGCTCCTGTGCTGCCTGCCTTGTGTGCCACCAGACCAAGCCGGTGCCAAGTAAGGGGGGAACAGAAGGGAACAGCCCGCTCAGCCGGTGCTCCTACTCCAGTGGCCCTGGGCACCTGCTGCCCTTGGGCTCACGCCTGCCCCGCCAGACACAGTCACTGCCGCACAACCTGCGCCTCAGTGACTTCACACAGGAGCCCAGAGGTGAGTCCCGTAGGTGCCAGTGCAAGCAGACAGGTGAGGCCACAGGTCTTGCTGGGGTGAGGGTCCAATGTCCCAGCTTATATCCCCTTCCTTTCCCACAGCTTCCCCTGAAGACACAGGAGCTAGTGTCAGGGGAGAGAAGAGCGCTGTACTGGGTCTGCAGAACCCTCTAGTCCTCAGCAAGCTTGGTGAGGGGGCACAAGTGGGCAAGCAGCTCTGAAAACTGTCAGCCTCTATGTCCACCCCAAGAGGCAACAGCATCAAACTGCTATGTCTCATAGGTTTTATCCAGTTCCCAGTATCTGGCCACATCTACAAAGTGCCCAGCACCAGCAGTGATGAAATCTGGCTGTGAGATCTGACCATAACCCAGGTATATACCAGCCTCTGAAGCTCTGCAGCCAAGGGTGCCACGGAGGCCGTGCTGCATGGCAGATGGCCACTAGCCCCTGACTACACATTAAGCTACCTGCTGCAGGTCTTGGTAGCCTCAGCATTGTCCTGGGCATGTTTTTATTTAGCCTGTGTGCTCTAACAACAGCCAAATGCAACCTCAACGTATCAAAACTGCCTATAGCCAGCCTCTGCCAAGTCCTCCTGGGGCAGGGCCAAGCACCAACCTTGCTTCGGCGGATGGGTGAGCAAGCAACATGGTGAGCCTGGAGACAGCCAACACAACAGCAATAAAGCTGAGCATCAGCATTGTGTCATGCTGGTTATTTCTCCCAGGCAGCTGCCTCAGGACTCAGGAACAGGGAAAGGGGCTCAATAACATGGGGCAGAGGAAACTGGGGATTCCTAGGTCAGGCCTTAGAGCACATCAGGCAGATCTGAGTGAGCACAGGATTTATTCCCCCTTGCTCCAGTTCTTGTCTCGTGCACTCAGGGAAACTCTACCTGGCAGCAGATATGGCACAGAAATCTTGTCACTGGAAAGAGCTGGTTTAATGTTGTGCTTCTTGGGAATGAGTCAAAAGTGGAGCAATTAGGCATCTTCTGCAATAAATGTGATGAGTTGAACAGCTCAGCAGTGTCTGTAAAAAACTGGAGGCTGCTGGAGCATGGAGTGCTGCTTCCTGGGCTGCTCTGGTCAAATGCTGATGTCCAGCAGCAGCAGCCACTGACACAGGAAAGGAGGGTTTAATGTGAAACTTCAGGTACAGCTTAACACCTCGGTGTCTGCTGCTCGTGAAGGTAGGTCAGATGGTGAGCTCCTGCCCTTCTTCCCACCAGCCAGGGGCTTGAAATGCTGCAGGGGAAGGAACAGGTTACTGCAAAGTAGCATGGCCAGCAGGTGGAGAGGGGATTCTGCCACTCTGCTCTGGTGAGACCTCAGCTGCAGTGCTGTGTCCAGCTCTGGGACCTCCAACACAAAAATAACATGGACCTGCTGGAGAGGGTCCAGAGGAGGCCACAAAGATGATCAGAGGGCTGGAGAATCTCTGCTATGGGGACAGGATGAGGGAATTGGGGTTGTTCAGCCTGGGGAAGAGAAGGCACCAGGAAGAGCTTAGAGCTGCATTCCAGTATCTGAAGGGGACCTACAGAAAAGCTGAGGAGGGACTGTTTAGAAGGGCCTGTGGGGATAGCACAAGGGGCAATAGTTTGAAACTGGAGCAGAGGCGATGTAGAATGGACATCAGGTAAAGTTCTGCATAACGAGGTTGGCAAGACACTGGAACAGGTTGCCCAGAGATATAGCTGAGGCCCCATTCCTGGAGACATCAAGACTTGATGTGGTACTAGGCAACCTGATCTGGTTAGAGGTGTCCCTGGTGACTGCAGCAGGGTTGGACAAGATGACTTTTAAGGGTCCCTTCCAACATAATGCAATCTATGAATCTGTGAATTGGAGGTCACATGAGCCTCTTCCACTCTGCACAAGCTGTGTGCTCAGCAACTGCCCTGATTGTGGGGGGAAGGGAATTCTGGGCTTATGTGAGTGTTAAACAACACAGCATAACAGCCTTGCAGCACATCAGAGGCTCCTTGGATGATACCGAGGTGGCAGGGAAAAGAGAGGCTTATAAAATGCCCTTTGGATCCCTCCATCATGGCCTCCCAGCCCTCTGCAAACACCTGCAGCCCAGCAGAGCCAAGGCCAAAGGGAGCAGCTTTGCAGTGCTTCCAGCCAGGCGCCCAACCGAGCTGCATACCTGTGAGTTCTTGAACTCTGAGTAGAGGCAGAAGAGGACATGCAGGGGATGGAGTCGACTCTTGTAGACAGGGATGTCCAGAAGGGCTGCAAGAGCAGAAGTGCATGAGGGCTGCAAGAAAAGGCTGAGCACTCCACTGCTTGTGAGCCCCTGGGCATTAGCTCATCACATGCAATGGTAAAAGAGCCTGTTTCCTACTGAAGGGAGCTGAGAACGGGGCTGAGCCTGCAACCAGAGCTCTCTTGACCTGAGCGATGCCATACCAGGCCAGCCACATGCCTGCGCCCCCAGGGTGGCCTTCCCTGCTTACCGCAGATCATGTCAATGTACTCAGCCAGCTCACAGCTCATCTCTGCTGTTGGGAGGCCCACCTGGAACAGACAGTACTGGCACCAAATGCACCAGGGAAGGTGGCTTCCAGCCCATGTGCTGAGCCAGCTACTCATTGATTGCACAACAAACCTTTCCCAAGAGCTCCTCAAACTCTGGTGACCACTCCTGCATCAAGGTCTCAATGTCGGGCATTGGCCTGTCAGGGCAGAAGAGAACATAAATTGCAGGGTCACACAAAACTGGAATGCGCTCCTCTTGCCAGGCTGCTGTTCTACCAGCTGCAAGCAGGTAGCACTTTTACCACAGGGCAGCAGGGACTGTTTTATTTATCAAACAATCTTGAGCCTGCAAAGTTGCAGGTTCTGAGTGCTACCTCTCAGTCTGATCCAAGCTACACAGGGAGAAAGAAGTGCAGAGAGGGAAACAGAGTGTCCTGCACATGCACATCATGGATGACCCTGAGAATCCGTGTCTCCTCCCTCTTGGAAATATCTTGATGATTTTACTCCTAGACTTTGCTGACAGCCTCCTACTGACCTGAGCTTAGGCTGTAGAGTTATGTGAAAGAGTGCTGCCACAGTGGCTCACCTGGTATAGTGGACTGTGGCAGGAGGCTTGCAATGGTGCAGCTCACTGATACTCTCAATCCAGCTCTCAATGGCTTTGGGGTTCTTCTCTGCATTCTCCAAACTCTTCACTTTGATCTGCTGCTGAAAACAGAAACACAGCCCTGGAAGCATTTTGTGGTTTGGGGGGGTTTTGGCCAACACTGCATTTGCTCCCCATTAACCACCCAGCACTACACCAACTGATTTCTGCTGCCAGAAGAGCAGCTGGCAAACAAAATATCAACAACCTTTGACACCAAAGGGAACAAAGCTCCATCAGAAGACTCCAGTTTTGCTCCAACCAGCCGCAGTCAGCGTGACCTCTCCAGCCCTGACTCACAGTGACATTGTGCTGCTTGGAGTTCTCTGTCAGCCAAAGAGAGAGCACTGTGGGATCTGTCTGCTTGGTCGATGGCTCGTCCAGCACCAGCAAGCCAAGGTTATCTGGCTTGTCATCAGGACGGGGAACCTGCAGAGGCACGGAAGACTCAGATGTCTGTGGGAGCCCCAGGTAAGCGATGTTGGGGCTCCCTTAGGGGGCTCCTTGTGGTGTAAAAATCCCCCCTGAGAACAGGTGTGCTTTCTTGAATTGGAGTTGTTAGTAGAAGGTGTTGGAGAAGGGGGACCACAGCCCCCACCCCAAACTCCATGTGCATTGCCAGACAGGTGACTGCCTGGTTGCCTCTTGTGCCAACGGCGTGCTCTGTTTTGGCTCACACGGCAGGAAAATGTAGAGGGACCTGAAGAAACTGTACCTTTAGGAACGCGTCAATGTCTCCAACAGCAGGAATAAGGTCTGGAATAAAAGGCTGCAGTTTGTGTTCAATTTCTGTTACCCTGGGAGCGTACCTGGAAAAGAACATGACCACAGTGTGGGTGACTATGACCTGCCCTGTCAAATTTGCCACAATAATTGGCACAGGGTAGAGCCAAGAGTGGGATAAACCTCCTTCCACTCGCCTTTTGATGTACTCAAAGAGCTCTTTGATTTCAGAGGACACTGGCAGGTAACCGTAATCTGACAAATTCAAATCACTAAAGAAAGAAGGAGAAACACAGGCAAAGATTAACATGTGGTAGGCTCTGTAAGAGTGAGAGCTGGAGCCCAGTTGAGCCAGAACATCCCAAAGGAAGCTGAAATGACAGGGAGTAAAGTTCACTCTTAAAAAGACTTCTTGCGCAGCAAAAACATTACTGTTTTGCTTTAGGCCTCCTAGTCAAAAATAATTTTTTAAAGCACACAAGTGGTGGGCAGCTGCCTGTGATCACAGGCACAGATCACAGTGATCTGCTCCCTCCCTGAAGGTGTTCAAGGACAGGTTGGACGAGGCCTTGAGTGATCTCTACTAATGGGAGGTGTCCCTGCCTATGGCAGGGGCTTGGATCTAGATGGTCTTTGAGGTCCCTTCCAACCTTGACGTTCTATGATTCTATGATCACAAAGATTTGTGCAGGGCTGTCAGAAGGTGGACAAGAGCCCTGCACAGAGGCAGGCAGGACAGCAGCCTGGGATGGGGGATTACTAATGGGTTTGGAGCTGAAAGTATTGGAGAAAGAGGAGGATCATTAGGAGCTGAGTGATGTGCTTGAGATGTTTCTTCTGGGGCGTCCACTGCCTGCCAGCGCTGACGCTGAGCCAGGAGGCTGGCGGACACCTTCTGTCACCAGCGGGGCCGAGAGGACCCCATACGGCACCTGCCCGGCANCTGCCCTCCTCATCTGTGCTGCGATCGGCCGTGTTGCCGCCCGCCGCGGGCAGCCCCGGCCGCAGGGATCCCCCGGGGCGGGACCNAGCTCCAGGGTCTCGTCGAAAGGATGGTTCTCGACCGGACAGGTCTAGGCGGAGGAGCGCGGTGAGGCACCGGCCCTGCCCAGCCCACTCATCTCCGGCGCCCGCCGTCCCGCCGTCGCCATGGCGACGCGCCCGCCACTGGTTGGCTAGAGCGGCACTGTCTCCGCTGTGCCCCCTGGCGGGCAGGCGGCCGAGCGGGGGTCCAATCAGCCCCGTCCCGCCCCGCGCGCCGTGCGTGACGGCGCTTCCGGCTGGAGACGTGGCTCGGCGCCGCCATCTTGGGGGGCTGCTCGCGGGGACGCGGTGTGCGGAAGCAGTCAGGGACGGAGCGCGGAGCTCAGCGCTGCCATCGCCGCCGCCATGGTAAGGGGCTGCTCGCGGGCTGCTGCTCGCCGCAGTGGAGTCTGGGGGAGCGTCGTGGGGCTCCTCGCCCCTTCCGCCCCCGCCCCTAGGCCCACCACCGGACAGGCCCGGGACAGGCCGGGGCCGGAGCCTCGTGGCCTGGTGGGGCAGAGCAAAGCAGCAGATAGTGGCAGGTTCTTCAGCCTCCCTGGGAGTCTGGATCGGGGTCGGCGGCCTCGGGGGCCGGCCGAGGCGCAGGGCCCGCTGTCCCCGGGGCGAACGGGACCGCTGAACGTGGAGCGGCGCTTACAAAGCCGCGGTGCCTTCTCGGCGAGGGGCTTGAGGCCGCAGCCTTTGGCACTCGGCATTAAACTTGTAAAGGTCGTCTCAGTAACGCCAGGGCTGCCCTCTGGAGTGCTGGGTGCGGCTGGCGCAGGTGATGTCCGGCTGCTCCCGTGCCGGAGCTGAGTGCAGCACCTAGAGCTCTGTCAGCATTAGTCCTGCTCCTTCTTGCCCGTCCGCGGTGGTGTTTGGCGTCGGCTGGCGCGCTGCTCCCTTGCAGAGCAGGCTGCTGTGTGCAGCGGGCTCCCTGGTGCCTCCTGGTTCTTCTTGAGTAGTTTTGGGGAGTACTTAGAGGAAGCTTATGCCTGCAGTATAAGTACTTCAGGAGATAGTTGTCCCCGAATTATCAAGTCGCAAGGCCCCTTCGGCAGCGCAGAAGGAGCCTGGCACTCCTACCAGGGCACATATACAGGGCACAGTCTACTTGGAGCACAAGTGGGAAGTGAAATGTGTATGTGAGTTTCTGGTGCTTGGCTGTTAGCAACAGCTGAGGATTTAAAAGAGCACTGCTGCAGAAACAGACTCATCCTGATGAAACCGAGAAGCTGGTTTATGAGGGAAGTGCGACGAGGAAGTCCCAGTAGCGAGAGAATGAGAAAATGTAGACTGGCAGTTGTCTTACCGCCTTTTTATTGTTGGTGTGGTAACATCTCTGAAACACCTGGGAGAGTCACAGGGCTGCAATTAATGTAACTGCCAATATTTTGTTAACCTGTGTGTACTGTAAACATGGTCTTATGAAGAAATAACACTTTTAAAAACACCGTTGTAGGTAGCTGTAAGTTGAGGCCAGGCTGACAGAAAGCTCAACTGAAGCATTTAAGGAAGTTGTTCCAGTGCCGTGGGTGAAGAACAGCCTGTTTGAGAGCAGGGAGAGCTCTCCTTCAGGATACTGCTGCAACAGAGCAGAATGGAGAAAGGGAAAAGCAGAGGTGGCTTTGCTTTAGGCACAATTGAGTTTCTGGTGCAGGGCACAGTGAAGGGTTTTAGATGGTGTTTAAGGAAAATGAGCTGGTGGCATGGCATGGGTAAGGATGGTCAGAAGCGGTAGACCCCAGCGGTGCTCGAGCTGCCGAGGCTGTGCCAGGCTGGAGATCGGCTCAGCAGCGTCCCCTCCTCCGCAGGTGCTGTTGGCAGCAGCTGTCTGCACAAAGGCAGGGAAGGCCATTGTTTCCCGGCAGTTCGTGGAGATGACGCGGACCCGCATCGAGGGGCTGCTGGCAGCCTTCCCAAAGCTGATGAACACGGGGAAGCAGCACACCTTTGTGGAGACCGAGAGCGTGCGCTACGTCTATCAGCCCATGGAGAAGCTCTACATGGTGCTCATCACCACCAAGAACAGCAACATTCTGGAAGATCTCGAAACACTCCGACTCTTCTCCCGAGTGGTAAGGACCTACCCTTAAGGCAGAGTTTGTGTGTGTGTGCAGCCCAGGCAGTCTGACCATAAAGAAGCCTCATGGCGAGCTGGGGCTGAGGTGCTCTCTGCCTCTGCCTGGAAACCTGCTTGTCCAGAACCTCTTCCTGGCCTAGAAGGGGCTCCGAGGCCTGAGTGGTGTTTCTGAATTGCACATAAAACACCCACAGGTTTCAGTAGGAGCGAAGGGATGATGCCGTGCAGTTAGCATTAAGTGTTCTCTGCACTGTTAGGACAGCAGCCGCATTCCTTCTCCATGCACTGCCGCGCTGCAGCACCTGGTTGTTTGAGGTGCAGTGCTGCCTGTGTGCCTGCATTTGGAGCAGCACATAATGTGCAGCTGTCTTCATCCAGGCACAGAATCCTTGGGAAGTTCACTGGCCCCAGTGTGTGTTTAAGACTCCTCCAGGCTGATGTTGCCTTTTTAATTTAATTAAGCTAAGAGGTCGTATAAGTATTTTAGTGCAGAAAAACTAGAGGGGACAAAACTTCATCTTTTTGTTTGTCAATGACATCAAGTCACGAGGAGCAGCTTAGTGGAACCTGGTCTGGTGGAAGGTCTAGCACAGCTGTAGAGCCTGGGTGTAGGGGAAAGAAAATGTTTCCAGGGCGTCATCTGCAGATACTCCTTCAAAATGTTTTCATCTGATTAGATTCCTGAGTACTGTCGAGCTCTGGAGGAGAATGAGATCTCTGAGCACTGCTTTGACCTCATTTTCGCCTTTGATGAAATTGTGGCCCTGGGCTACCGTGAGAATGTGAACCTCGCCCAGATCCGGACCTTCACTGAGATGGAGTCGCATGAGGAGAAAGTCTTCCGAGCAGTGCGGGAGGTGAGTGGGGACAGCTGCCAGCCTGCTGCACGGGAGCCTGCCTGGGAAATACAGCTCTTGGTGTACAGAGGGGTTACTCCTGTGACAGGGATCATGAAATGGTTGTGGTTTTCTCCAGACTAAAACCCCTGATCGCATTTCCTCTCTCTGCAAAGTCTTTATGGGCAAATGCACTGAGCTGCTTGTTGGTGGGACTGGAAAACTCTGGCAACCTCTTGTCCTTCTCTCCAGACTCAGGAACGCGAAGCAAAAGCTGAGATGCGCCGCAAAGCAAAGGAGCTGCAGCAGGCCAGGAGGGATGCTGAGAGACAGGGCAAGAAGGTGCCTGGGTTTGGTGGCTTTGGCAGCTCAGCTGTGTCTGGAGGCACAACAGCAGCAATGATCACAGAGACCATCATTGAAACAGACAAGCCCAAGGTGGCACCAGCAGCAGCCAGGTAGGTGTGCAGCATGGGGCAAGTGTTTCCTGGGGCCAGCTATGGCTGAAAGGAAGGGTCTGGCACGTGGGTCCTTTGTGTAGCCTTGCTCCTCAGATCCTGCAGGGGCAGAGGTTGTCAGGCCCTTGTAAAGCCTCTCTCAGCTTTGCTGGTGGGTCTCTGTGCACCTCCAAGCCCTTAAACGTGGCTGTCTGTAGGCCAGTACGAGCTATGTCTCCCTGAGACCCCCCCCCATCTTACTATCGAGCATCATTTGGGCTGTGTAGCACAGCAGCATCCTGTCATCTTTCTGGACTCTGATGAGCAGCAGGCTTCTCATTTTGTGTGAGGAAGAGGTCCCAGCTACTTGGAATAGATATTAAAACTTAGCAGCCTGCACAGGACATCAAATTTAAGTGTGCTCTCCCCAAAGTGGGGCTGTGGAGGGAACTGTGTTGCTGGGATGGTGAGATGACTGAGGAAAGGAGCAATCTGTTGTCCTGAACTGACTGGGAGATATTTTTACTTTTTGTTCAGGTCTTCAGGTCCAAGTAAAGCCTTGAAACTTGGCGCAAAGGGGAAGGAGGTGGACAATTTTGTGGACAAGCTGAAATCAGAAGGAGAGAACATCATGACCTCTGTGGGCAAGCGCTCTACAGAAGCAATGAAAGTTCTTGTTCCTTCTGTTAACACAGAGAGGTAGGTTTGGAAGAGGTCTCCTCACAGCTCTCCCTGCAGTGCTTATGTGGCTTCATGAGCTGGTTTCCTTTTTTTGTTCCCATAAGAGACTTTTTCTTGACACTTGTTCCCATAAGAGGCTTTTTCTGTGTGTTTGCTTTGCCTGTTCATTTTAAGAGATGGCAGGCAAAATGTTGGAAAGCACAGCAGCAAAAAGACAGACAGCTGGTTTGATGAGGAATTTTCTTATGGGGCTGTATATCCATGGTTAGGCCTCCTTAAAGCAGCAGCTGTTTTTTCTGTTGCCTGGACACAGAAGGATGCTTGCCTTGCTGCAACCTTGGACAGAGGCCTTAACAGTGTGCTTTGCATGCAGCAGTGCTGCACAGCAGAGGCGTGCTGGATGATCAGCCTGTCCCAGTCTTTTGTCAGTGCTGTTTGTCTGGGATGCCATTTGGCACAGACTCATTCTCCAGAGCACCCCGAGTCCACCTGTCAGAGCCTCTGCTGTGCCACCCTTACTGTTCCCCTGGTTGCTCTGTCACCCCTTGCCTTGTTACATGTAGCCTGTCCTTGCTGAGCACTCCTCTCTTGTCCTGCCCCTTAGATGCCCAGCACTTCAGGTTCCTGTTTGCTTTCTGTCTGTCTAGCGTGCACATGAAAATAGAGGAGAAAATTTCCTTGACCTGTGGCCGTGATGGAGGGTTGCAGAACATGGAGCTTCACGGCATGATCATGCTGCACATCTCCGACGAGAAGTTTGCACGGATTCGCCTGCACGTGGAGAACGATGACAAGAGGGGAGTGCAGCTGCAGGTACAACCTGCTCAGTGTCCTACACTGTCACGTTCACACTCTGGGCTGAAACATTAGAAGTCGCTGTGCATGCTGCTCTGCTGTCTTCTGGTCTAAGCCTCCCCAGCAAAGAGGAACAGTGCTCAGTGTAAACATGGGGCCAATTCATGCTGCAAAGACTGAAGTTCACTTGAGAAATGCAGCCCTATGCAGGTCTCTTCCTGCCATGGCAGCCTTATCTGTCCCACAGCGCTGCAGCTTGCTGCACTGTCTGAGCTCATCTGGACTTTGCAGCAGCTGGGCGTGTTGCTGCTGCTTGTTTGCTGCAAGCTGTGGCTGTAGTGGGTGTTGGAGTGAACTTGCTGTGCCTGTGAAGGGTTAATTTTTTATCTAGGGAGCTGTTGCTTCTTGAGGTCCACTTGTGTCCTAGCACTGTGTCTGAGAGTACTGCTGGAGCCCTTGGCTGTAGTCATAGATGGCAGCTTCAGAGAGTCCTAAGGGTTTCATCCTTCCCTTTCTCCCTCTGGTTGTGTGACCTTACTGATGACTTTGAGGCTGTGCTGCTTTGATACGTCCTTTACTCTCTCCTCCTCCTTCCTCTCACCAAGAGCTTGTCTACACATAGCCAGTTGCAGGTCTGCTTATGCAGCAGGAAGTTCCTTATCAGCACATCTCACAAGTGAGTTCCTAACTGTTTTAATGTGTGCGGCTTCAGGGAACAAAGCAGACAAACCCAGTGCTGATGTGTTTCTAGTGTAACTCAAACATGGGCTTGCAGAAGTCCTTTGCTTCTGCAAATCTGCTCAGGCTGCTGTTGTGAGGAGAGAACCTTCAAAACTGAGTTTGGCTGTTGTGGTGTGTGGTGTGTTCTTTCCAGCAGCATTACGTTATTTTTTTCTCTTCAGAGAGATATCTGTTGTGGGTGTTCAGGTTGGATTTTAAGACTCATCAGGGAAAATATGCCAGGAAGTGCCAACCTGCCTTGCAGGAGTCCATGCTCCCTACGTATAGCTCCCTCAGGCCCAGAGTCACATCCTGGGCATGTGTTCCCCTTCCAGACTCACCCAAACGTGGACAAGAAGCTCTTCACCGCAGAGTCGCAGATTGGTTTGAAGAACCCAGAGAAGTCATTCCCCATCAACAGCGATGTGGGCGTGCTGAAGTGGAGGCTGCAGACCACAGAGGAGTCCTTCATCCCATTGACAAGTGAGTGTGCTCCTGCCTCTGGGGGCTCGTGTGGCACAGGCTGGTGTGTCTGCTGCTGGCTCATGGCTGGCCTCGTCACAGCTTTTGGACTGTGGCACCCCATGGGATGTTGGGGATGCCCTGTGTCTTCCCTTGGATAGTGCCTGCTGCTCTCAGTAGCCTCTGGTTTCTGTAATGCTCTTGGAGAAAATGAAAAGCTTTTCTTGGAGCGAGGCCGTTCACTGTGCTTGCATCTTCCGAAAGCCTGCGCTCTGCAGAAAGCAGGCGTGGTTCAGTGTCTTGTTTCTGTGCCCTCAGTTAACTGCTGGCCCTCAGAAAGCGGCAACAGCTGCGACGTTAACATTGAATATGAATTGCAAGAGGAGAGCCTGGAGCTGAACGATGTTGTCATCACCATCCCCTTGCCGTAAGTAGCATTCCTTGACCGGGCAGCACTAATCTCTGCTGTCCTGGGTCCTACTGGCTCCGCTGCCTGGTGGCCAGGTATCTACATGGAACAGCAACCCTTAGCTCTGTGCAAGTGAGTTCTGAGGACCTCTTGCTGCCCACTCTAGGTCTGGTGTTGGTGCCCCAGTGATTGGGGAGATTGATGGCGAGTATCGCCATGACAGTCGGCGAAACCTCCTTGAGTGGTGCCTGCCAGTGATAGATGCCAAAAACAAGAGTGGCAGCCTGGAGTTCAGCATAGCAGGGCAGCCCAACGACTTCTTCCCGGTGCACGTCTGCTTTGTCTCCAAAAAGAACTACTGCAACATACAGGTATGGCTGCTGCTGCTCCCAGGCTGGCTAATGACGGCCATGCTGTAGCACTGAGGCCTGCTGGCTGTAGCCAGGAGCTGTAGCCAGGAGTGTCAGTGAGTAGCACCGGCAGCCTCTGCTGCCCAGAGCTTGCCTGTGATTTTGGTTGTACCTTCAGGCATCCAAGTAATTCCCCTCAGAGTTTGTTAGGAATCCATCAGTGTGTTCTGAGCCAAAAGCTCCTCTACATGGGTCTAGCTGTCTGCCCTGTCTGCTAGCAGCTGCTGCTTCACTCACAGCACAGAAAATTCTTGCCCTGTTTCCAGGTTTCCTGGGAACTGATCTTTCCTTCAGGGCTGACTCTCTCTGCTGACTGTCAGCACCACGGTGGGTGAGCAGCACGATGCTGAGCTAACTCTGCCTCTTGTCCCCACAGGTTTCCAAAGTGACCGAGGTAGACGGGAACAGCCCTGTGAGGTTTTCCACTGAAACCACCTTCCTGGTGGACAAGTATGAAATCCTGTAACACCAGCTGTGGGGGAGTGCAAAGGAGGAAAATTTTAAATTAAAAAAAAAGGCTGAAGTTTATTCTGAATGTTGGGAATGCCACAGCCCTCCTGCTGAGAACCATGGCTCCACCATCCGCAATGGTCCTGAGTCACAGACATTTTTGGCAGAAAATTGAGGTGCTCGTGGGGGGAAAGGCTACAAATTTCTTTGGCAGATCTTTACTGACCAGCAGAAGAGCAAGGTCTCTGCTGAGAACCTGGCTTTGACATGTCCCCTTCTCCCCTGAAGACACCCAGAGCTCAGTTCCGGTGCCTCCCAGACGTTGTTTTCCTCGCTCCCGAAGCATCACTGCACTACAACCTCCTTGGTACTGCCATTCTGATTTCTCCTCAGCGCTCATTCCATTGGTCGCAGGGGTTGATGTAGAGGAGATGCTTGCTTCTCTGCGCCCTTCTGTCTGATGGAAACAGAGCAAGTTGGCCTTGGTGTCTGAGGTGGAGGGGGGATTGTAGAGGGAAGACAGACCCTGAGTTTCAGTCAGCTTGCCCAGCACTGTTACTCCTGTTCCTCTGCAGTGTCTGTGTGGAGAGACTTAGGGTCCTCCAGCTCCTGACTGTCCCTTCATGGACTCACTCTGCTGCTCTGGTGGCTCTTGGGCCGGGGTCTGGAGGCAGTTCAGTTAGGTTAGAACCAGCTGCATGTTGTTTTGGGGGTCCTTGTGGTGTTTGAGGAGGTTGAAGACCTTGCCCTGGAGACTCGGTTGCTCAGCTTCCATGTCAGGACTTGACCCAAACTGGTGTTTCTCAGTGAATGTGAGCGGAGGCAGAGGAGATGCTGATGTCATGAAACTAGAGGTTAATCTGAGTGCAAGCACCACTCTGGTGCTGTCCTGGAGTCTCTCCTCCTGCCTCACAAGCACCATTTGCTTCATCTCACTGACCTGTGCTCCCCTCTAGACTCAGCTCTGTGACTCTGGCCTTCCACTGCCTGCTGTGGGCCCTGAGCACACAGCTGGGGAGCAATTGTCCTAAAAGATCCCCGGGAGTGGCTCTACAGGGCTGTTTTCTCCCTGGTTCCCCTGCCAAAGAAGTTTGCGGTCTCTGTCAGCAGAGGAGGAGGAAATCACACTGAAGCTCCATCTCCCAGAGAGCAATTCCCGTCCCTACCGTACTAGGCAATGATGACCCTTTCGCTCGGTGGTGTGTGAGAGCTGCTTCTCTGTATGATTTTTAAATGGAGTCGAGGTTAGTTGGAGCATCCATGGAGCTTTTTTTTGTTCCTTGAAATCTTTGAGGGCAATACTTAAAGCGAGCTCCCCCTTTTTGTAATCCTGCCCGGTAGGGAATAGAGCACATTCCACTGTACGCGGAGAAAACCCAAAACTAATCGAATAAAAGTATTGGCAACGGAGCTGCTGTGGGTCCTGGGGTCCTTCCGGAGCGAGGCCGGGGCGAATCAGCGCTGTCCGCCGCCCCTCGGCACCGCGGGGCGGGACGAGGCGGGTGGCGGGGGTGCGGCCGCTGGCAGACACTGAGTCGCGGCGGCGAAGCCGGGACTGGGCTGCTGGAGAGACGGAGGTGAGCAGCGGCGGAGAGCGGGAGGGGACACCTAGCACTGGATAGGACCTAGAGGAGTTTCGAACGGTGGGACCCCTACGGGTGGGATCCATTTCCCGGGAGGTCCTGCCTGTCGGAGGCTGCTGGGCCGGGGGTGACCTGTTAGCCGGGACCCCCGCAGCGGGAAGCGCCTTGGGGGCAGCTTCAGCATGGAGAAAGGGCTCCGCTGCCTCGGCCTGTGGTCGGGGTCCCGGCTCAGGGAGCTCCCCGGGAGAGGTGCGGTAAGGAACTGCAGGCGAACTCCCTTCAGCTGTGAAAGTTGTCCTTGCACAAGGCTTCGGGCCTGCGTGGGCGGGAAGGAGCGGGAGCCGGAGGTCCAGGTCGGTAGCTGGTTTGTTGGTGTGGGAGACCCCAGAGAAGTAGGGACGAGGCTCTCTTGACTCCAGATCCGGTTGCGGCTCCTGGGCGGCTGCGCGGGGAGACGCCGCTTGTCCCCAGAGGGCCCCTGCCGTCCTCGACGCCTTTCGGGGAGCCTGGGAACCGGACTGGCCTGGCCGGACCCTGCTCCGCGCCGGGACCTTGTTTACTTCAGCTTCCTGACACCCTCTCATTGCGGCCCCTTCAGCCACTGCCAGAGAAACCGAGGAATTTGGCAGCCCCAGGAGGTATCCAGCTGCTGTGCCGAAGGGCCGGCCACTGTCTGGGTCCTCTGGCTGCCCTGCGAGCTCCCAGCCCTCCTCGGGCACCAAGCAGAGTCTGTAGCAGGGCAGATCCACCACTGAAGCACCGCAGGCAGCACAGAGAGAGACTGAGCAGCAGCAGGACAGTGTTGTTCAGGTACTTCTTGGGTTACTTCTGGTGCATTTTGGTTTGCCATGCAATGGCAATTATTGGTGTACGCAGGTCTGAGGAGGGCAAGGTGCCACACAGGGTGATGGAGCTGTAGGTTTGCATGACAAGGCAGTGCCTGCCAACAGCCAGATACTAGAAAGAAGAGAGCAGTGCCCATTTTGGAGAGATGAGGTTTGCCCCTGTCCCACAGGGATGGGGTAATGTGTTCATGCCAGGGACCAGATCCAAGACCCACTGGACCCATCCTGTCCTGTGCTCCTTGAGCTATCATTAGCAGGAGCCATGGATGCTTGCTGCTGGGCTGAGCAGAGCAGCTGGCCTGCAGATGAGAAGCCATTGTTTGGTGAGAGAGGACTTTGAAAGTGAAGTCTCTATCATGCCATGTCAGAAGGGGCGGTGGTAGTGATGTCCCTGTCCACGCTGTGGTGGCTAGAGGCACACATTCGGTCTTTGAGCTCCGGCAGTCCTTGGGGCCATGTATGGCATCACCAGCCCTCAGAGGTGGCTCATCTCAAGAGTGTCAGGTTCAGGAAAGATGGTCTCTGTGCCTTCCCCAGCCCAAGCACATTGTGGGCAGCCTTCGGCCCGCAGAGAGCCTTAAGTGCGATGCCGGCAGGGCTGCGGCCTCACCCAGAGTGCAGCTGTGCCACGACAGTGTCGGGAGCGCTGAGATCAGTGGGTGTGGCCGGGATTCCTCGACTCCCGCCGGAGCTGTCTGGCAGCTGATTTATGGTGATGTTATTGCCAAGAGAGTTGTGTTGTCACAGCAACCGTGGTGCAACTCCCACCAGCCCCTGCCTAGGTGGGATCGGTCCGGCTGGGTTCTCTCTGCTCAGTGTGCGGTGCAGGCAGTAGTGGGAGGAAGGTCCTTGCTCTCTTCTGGTGTCCTGCCAGAGATGGGCACCCCCTTCCCAGCTGCGGATGGAAGCGCAAGTTGTTTACTGGGGTGGAGGCTGTTGGAAGGGGTAAGCGCACCCTAAGCACATTAGCAGATGGGGAGTGAGCAGGCAGCCAAGTTGGACAGATGCTGCGCTGCTGTGTGCTGCACAGCCGTTAGCCTGGACATTGCTGCCTCACATGATTTGCCCAGCTGCAGGCAGGGAGGGAAGGCCATGCAGTGGGATGCGGTGATGTGTGATGCCATGTTCCTGCCCCTTAAACACTGCATCCTGGGCATGGATGATGCCACAGGTCAGGGTGTGCCCAGATGTCCTCTAGTGCATTGGCACAGTCCTTTATGTGCATGGGATGCCTGGTTTTCCCTTGGTCATGTCCTGGTCAGAGGTCTGCATGATGTGACTCTGGGGTCTGGCTGCTGGCACCCAGCTACATGCTGGAGCGTGAGGCAGCTCGGGCCATGCCTGAATTGAGTCTCAGTGGGCACCAGCAGCTTGGACATGAGTGGACCTCTTTGCCCATATGGGCTTGGGAAAGGCAGGCAGATTGCAACATGCAGGCAGTGAGGTGCAAGGGCTCCCCAGGAGCATAGTGCCAGGAGGTCAGCATGTCACTGGGCAGCCCGCCTGGCGTCAGTGGGGGCCCTGCATCGGCAGGGCTGGGCGTCCTCCCAGGTGAGGCCTCTGCCTGTGCCAGGAGAACAATGAAGCTTTTGTCCTCGGGAAGGCCGGGGCCGAGCGGGCAGCCCTAAGCGGGGGACACGGAGGCCGTGGGCTGCTGGGTGGTAACTGAGCCCGAACCCTTGGCATTTGCTGCCTTCGCCGCTTCCCACGGCGGGAACAAGCAGTGCGTTCTGCAGGCTGCGGCAGGAGAAGAAAGGCAGCCTTGTCCCGACCCAGCGGTGGGGCGCCGACCAGGGCGGCTACGCTCCCACCCTGCGTTCCGCCGGCAGAGCCGGCAGAGGGTTGGACTCCGAGGACGACGAGGGTCCTCTGCACGGTGACGGGCCAGGTGAGGAGCTCTAGTGGAGGGTGATGGGGTGTTAGAGACTCGCAGGGTGGGCATCAGAGAGCAGGGTCATCCTCCAACTCCTGTGGATCAGAAGCTGCAGGGTGGATTGAGTTTGGGCAGGAGTGGGAATGATGGCCCGGAGAGCAGGACCAGGGGTCCCCTATGATCCAAACCCAGCCCCACCAGCACAGCCATGCTGGGGTTAATGCAGCACAGGATTCCATCCTGGCCCCGCTCCCTTCCTATGCAGCAGCCCGGCCCCTCCTGGCTTTTCCTCCTTCCCTGACATTGTTGTGTGTTGCAAGGCTTGAGTGTAAGCAAGAGGCAGGGGTTTGGGATCAGCCAGGCTGTGGGGTCTTAGGATGCTGGGAAGTGCAGCTCCCCTGCACCCAGGGGTCATGGGCTCACAGCCACGGAGAGTGCATCTTGGTGCCAGGACCAGGTGGCAGGTAAGGGAAAGTGGGTGTCCCACCTTCGCAGCTGTTGGGCACCGGGAAGCTGCTCCTGGGGTACTGCACCTCTGCTTCCCCCTGCCCTAGCTGAGCTGACTCCAGTCCCCACAGAGCCTTCACTGCGGGGTGGCTGGCTGTGGTGTCACACGCAGCCGCTCAAGCTCCATCCAAGCCCTGGATCTCACGCTTGGTGTTTTCCAGCATTTCATTTTTTCCGCAGTGTGTAATAGCCGCCCACTGGCTCGCCCCCGCAGCCAAGCCGGGGGTTCTCTTGCCCTGCGAGACACCGAGGCTGGCGGGACAACAGGCGACGCTGTAGAGTGCCAAGTCTGGGACTCCTCCTGCTGCTCCTGGCTACCCCAGGACTGGGTTCTGTAGGGGGAATGGAAGCAGTCTCCGGTTCAGCTTTCCCAGCCTGTATAGATGGGGTTAAGCCACACTTGGCCAGGCCCAGGCGGAAGGGAGGGACGTGGGGAGCAGTACACGGTAAATTTAGTAACCTCGGAGCATCCCAGGCTGTGACGGTGGTGTGAGGAAGTCGTTCCTCCCCAGGCTGCCTCCTGCCAATGGAGAGAATGGCAGCGGGTGGCTGTGCCCGTGGGCGGCAGTGTGTGCCAGCCAGGCTGTGTGTATGTGCCAGCCAGGCAGAGCACAGGCAGGGACACAGAGCACTCAGTGGGGTTGGCTGTGCAGGAGCAAAGACATGTGCTTGGTCACCGGGGATGGACACTTGTAGTATGTGTGGGTGTGCCAGGGCATACCACAGGCAGGCAGGCGTTTTGGGGATAGCTGGATGCTGTGCTCACTGTCTTTGTCCACCAGCAACCATCCGACTGTTAGTCACTCTTGATCTTCAGGGTGTGTTTCCTACACCACCTCCCCAAATCCAAGTCTCTGTGCTGATTCCTGGCACTATGTTCTGGCACTTGGCACATGCACAGGTGTCCCTGGGCAACTGGGGACAGATGGCTTGCTGGGAGGGGTGCTCACTGGCTTCAGGCTGCTGCTGCAGGGCGGGAGATGGGAGCTCAGGAGAACACTTTGGGTGGCAAATGCTGCTTTGGAGCAGGGTAGAGTTTGTGAGATTTGTGTTCAGGTTGTCTGTGATGTGCAGGAGGAATATGGCAGAGCTATGTCAGATGTGGTGGTACTGACGTGCTCTGCTTCTTCTGGCAGCAGCCCCTGCCCGAGAGTACCTGGCATCACCGAGCACACACCATGGAGGCACCCAGCAGGAACCCCACCAGCTCAGCCTGCAGAGTCCAGACGATCATCCAGGTGAGGACGTGGGGCTGCAGGACCTCTGCCCTGCAGGAGCATGAAGATCCATCTGTGAGCCCATAGGGTGACTGGCACTGCCCTTCAGCCTTGCCTCACCCCAGTCCTCTTATGGGATTGGTGGCAAAGCCAATTGAGCTGAGTGCCTGGCAGCTTGGATCCTCTTAGGTGCAGCCCAAGCCCTGTAGATCTTCTCCTGCTCCTGCAGCAGCTCACTTCTGCTCTCTGGGGTCTTGCCTGCACGTAGCTGTGTCTGGCCTTTGCCCCCTGCCTGCACAAGCAGCAGGAGGGAGCAGTTTGGGAGCAGCCTGGGCTTGCAGTAGCTGTAGGCACTGTGAGCATCCCTCCCTCTCCTCCTGCAGAATAGCCCCCTGGACCTGATAGACACGGGCAAGGGGCTGAAGGTACAGACAGAGAAGCCGCACTTGGTAAGCCTGGGTAGTGGTCGTCTCAGCACTGCCATCACACTTCTGCCCCTGGAGGAAGGTGAGTGCCAGCTGCCAGGGCATACCCTGTGGGCACACCAGAAGCAGGGATGCTGATCTGCCCTCTCTGCTGACAGGGAGGACCACCATTGGCACAGATGCCAAGGACATCGTCCTGCAGGGTTCTGGGCTGGCACCCTGGCACTGCTACATTGAGAATGTGCAGGGGACACTCACGCTGTACCCCTGTGGCAATGCCTGTGCCATCGATGGTGTGCCACTGCAGCGGCCCACACGCCTCACCCAAGGTAGGGACTGTCTGGTCTTCTGCAGAGCCAGTCCTGGCATTTGTGTGTGGATGTGTGCTGTGAGGAGTCGAGGTGTTTGCAGATCCATCCCAGCTGGGGTGGGACGTGCCGAATTCTGGCATGGTTTGGCAGCCGGTTTTGCCGTGTGCCACGCGTGAGATCGGGTTGCAGAAAGCAGCTTGGTCCGGCGGGTGCTGGGCAGGGCGCGGTCCCGTCATCGCACCCATTTCCCAAACAAGGGCGAGATGCTGACCCGGGTTTAGGAGAGGATGGTGTAGGGAGAAAACAACCCGGGAGTCCCGGGCATCATTGCGAGGCCCGAGTGGTGGCACTTTGACCCCGCTGGNACGGCGTTCCCTCTCCCCGCCCCGGCTCCCGGGGAGGACCCTGGGCGCGGGCAGGGCGAGGCCCGGCCCCTACCCGCCCNGGGCGGTGGAGGGCTGGCCACTCCTGTCCGCGCCGGGGTCGGGGGGAGCGGTCTCCGTCCGTCCCAGAGTCTTGCATAGACCTTCTTCCCGCCCGGGCACCTTCGCGCCTGCCCCGCACTCTTCCCGGCTCGGGGGAGCCCCACCCGCGTGGGCGAGGCCCCCCAGGGGACAATGGCAGCCACGTGGCCGCCTGAGAAGAGCGCGACGGCTCCGGCCGCCGGCTCCCGTTGCGTCCCGCTATGCCACCGGCGGGATGGGAGCTGGGGCATCCTGGGGGCTGTGGGCAGAGACCTCTGTCCTTTTGTCCGCGGGCTGCAGGCAGGGCCGGCAGGCGGGGCTGCCCCTGGGCAGGCTCAGCGTCGGTGCCCGACCGCAGCAGGGCGAGCCGTGAGGCGTGGATATCCTGGCTTGCCAGGGCGATGCCCGATGCTGCCGGTGTCAGCACGCAGGGAGAACGTAGCCGGTGATGCCTCGATCTGCAAGAGGCGTGACTGGGCCGGGCACTGGAGGTGCCTCGGGCAGGCAGGATGCCTTGGCCAAACCGGGGTGCTGCAGCAGGGCTGACCAAGCACTTGGCCCCATCGTGGCAACGACGGTGAATTCGTTCGACTCCTCGCTCATCTCGTCCTGAGCCTGGGCTGCTGGGCGCTCCAAAAAACAGTCGCCCCCGGCGAGGGATTTTCGGCTCCAGTTGTCGGTGCAGAGCGAGCCTCTGCCCGGGGCCTTGGCAGGCAGTTCAGAGCGGGGTGTGTCTGCAGCGGGGAGCCTTCCAGCCGCCTGCTGCCCCCCGCCGTTAGCCCGCGGGTCCCCGGCACGCTGAGCGGTGGGAGGCCGGTGGCAGGCGCTCCGTTCCCAGTACCGAGGAGCTGGCCTCCGTGGCCGCTCGGGAGCCTTCCTCTGAGGGGCTGCGCTTTGGGCCAAGAAGAGCTTGCACTTCGCAGCCGAGGACAGGAGCTGTCTTGTCTGCAGCTGGCAGTCGTACAGGCCCTGGAGCCCTGCCAGCCCCCACCCCCNGCTGCCGAGGAGTGACCTGGATTTCAGCCTCTCTCTAAGCCTCTGCTGACAGCAGGAGTCTGCTCCCCACCCGGGGACAGGTCTTACAGCTGGGGCTGCTCCAGCTCTCACCTCGGTCGGGCGCTACTCACCGGCGGGTGGCTGAGCCCTCTCCTGTGTCTCCCCAGGATGCACCATCTGCCTGGGCCAGGCCACCTTCCTCCGCTTCAACCACCCTGCTGAGGCCAAGTGGATGAAGAGCATGATCCCAGTGGGTGGCAGGAGCCCAGCAGCTGTCTACGGGTTGCCAGCAAGTAGGTGACCTCCTCTCATCCTGGGTAGGGTGATGAGGACACTGGGGTGCTCCTGGGGCTGTGCCACCAGCCGTCCCTGTGTGTGGAGCTTTCCCAGCATGGTCCAGCCTGTGCTGTCGTGCTTGAGAGCAGGGCTTATGCCCAGCCGTGGATGTGCCAGCCATTGGCTCAGCATGGCAGGTGTGCTGATGTTTGTTAATGATTAATATTGCCTCAGAAGAGGGTAGTTGCAAAGGCAGTGAGACACAGCTCCCGCCTCTGCCCGGCCCGGCAGTGGCAGAGCTGTTGCCTGTTGGACCATGCCGGGCATGCAGGGTGCCTCAGAGCGGACATTTGCGTGCCAGGGCAGCCATGTGAATGTTCTGAAGACCATTTCCGCGGCTGAAATCCACCATCTTGCCAGCTGCTTATCTTGCTGTGTGTGCCTGTCTGTGTGGCTGATGGGGTGAGCGCCTGCACCATGCCCGGTTCCCAGGGATGTCCAGATCTCCAGCAGCGATCTCTGGGCTGGCAGCCCTTCTCCTTGCCCCAACTGGCACACCCTGGCACAGGGAGAAGAGCTTGGCATTCTCCCTATGCCACGTGTATGTCAGGAAGACAGCACACCCCACAACTGGGGGACAGCAAGGGATAGGGCAGGCTGCCACAGCTGCCAAGCATCCCACAGCTGCAGGACGTCCTGTGACCATCCCACACAGGCCCCACAGGATGGTCTCTCTTTGTCCCACGGAACCAGGAGGGAGTGCGTTGGCAGGGCTGCGGCACATCTCTCTGGATGCAGAGGCACTGTCGGCCTCTGCAGTGGAGCCACTGGTTGCCAGGGAGTGACGCAGGTTGGGTGGCACGCTGTCCTGCCCAGGCTCTGCACCTGCCACTCTTAGCTTGTGCCCTGAGTGACAGGCACATCAGTGCTATGCTGGGTGGATGGGACAGCCTGGGCTGAGGGCACCCTGGCCAGGGGCACAGGGAGGCTGTGGGTGGTGTCACAGTGGCTTTGGATGTACCATGGGTCTGTGCTCAGTGACTTTTAGCCATTGCATCTTTGCTCCTTCACCAGGCTGCTGGAGTGTGCAGGGGACAACTGGTGAGTGCTAGCTAGTGAGTGTCAGGAGCAGCTACTCCCAGGGAGCTGTTGGCAGGACAGGGATATGGGAGTGGGTGCCTGGACTGGCTGTTGAGCTTCTGTCTCCCTGGTGATGGGGCCAGTGGGATGGTGGCCTCCCTGGCCCAGCTCCGCAGCCAGCAGTGCAACAGGGCACAGGCAGCTCAGGGTCAAGGGAAGAGGAGCCTTGTGCCGGTTTGGCAGGGCAGCTTGGGGAATGATGCCAGGCTGCTCTGTGTGACCCTAACCTGGTCACAAGCTACAGGTGAGTCCCACTGCATTGATTCCTGCTCCCATGTTTCCGCACAGAGCCTGAGGCCCTGATGAATGGTGGCAGCCAGGTATCAGAGCGTGGATGTGCCAGCCACAGCTCCCTCGTCAGCTCCATTGAGAAGGACCTGCAGGACATCATGGACTCACTGGTGCTGGAGGACCCAGCATCTCCTTGTGGCAAGAAGCCAGGTTCCTGTGGCCAGTCCCCCCTCTCCCCTGTGGTGAACGGGGGTGGGCGTTGCCTTCTGTCCCCCCTGCCCAGCCCCGGGGCTGTCTCTGGAGGCTCCAGCTACGAGAACTTCTCCCCACTCTCCTCCCCAGCCAGCAGCAGCAGCTACACCAGTCCCTCGCCCAGCAGCCAGGAGCAGGGTCTTGCTGGGCCCCCTCTTGTCCCGCTCCGCTCCTCCAGCTACAACCATGCCATGCAGCCACCCTCTCAGCGCCTGCCCCCCCCGCCCAGTGGGGCTCCCAGAGAGCCTTGGCCAGCTGAGAAGCTGGGAGACCAACGGGCAGGCAGCCCGCGACTGACTCCCAGAGCAGCACCTCGAGCACGGGCGGCCCTTCAAGAGCGGGCCCCCAGCCCTTTCCGGGAGCCACGGGACCCCCTGGCCCTCGGCCGGCAGTCCACCATCAGAGTGGTTCCTGAGACCTGGCTGCAACCCTCTGAGAGCCCACGGGCAACCCGGAGAAACATGGAAAGCATGCGGGAACTGCCCCCCCTGAGCCCCTCCTTGTCACGTCGGGCAACCAGCCCCCGGATAGCCCCTGATGCCCCTTCCCCACAACCCAGACTGGGTAGGGAGGTGCCTGGCAGCCCCTGTGCCAGGCGGAAAGGTCTGGAGGAGCTGAGGGGTGCCGGGAGCCCCTCGCCCCCACCGCTGGCAGAGACGTCCCCACGCCGCCCCAGCTTCAGCTCTTGCCTGAGCCCAGCATGTGGACTGGGCTCCCCAGCCATCCCCTCACCGCGGCAGAGCCCTCGCACCCCCAGAAAGTCCCTGGGGGACCCGCGGCCACCGGTGGGGGTGCGGGAGCGCAAGAACAGCATCACTGAGATCAGCGACAACGAGGATGAGCTGCTGGAGTACCACCGGCGGCAGCGGCAAGAACGGGTGCGGGAGCAAGAAATGGAGCGCCTGGTGAGTCCCAGGGCCGAGGACTGTGGGGTTGTAGTCAAGTGTGGGACCCCGTCTTTGGAAACACCTTTCAGTTTTTGCTGCCTTAAATCCCAGCCCTTGTCCTGTGGGGATTTGATGCAGCTGCTGGCTTATCTGGGGGATTATAACCAGGAGCAGCCATTGATGCATGTCAGCTCTTGGGGAAACAAAAAGCCCCCGACTGGCAGCAGCCCAGGAAAGCCTGTGGGGTTGACGTGGCACCGTGGGGCTGGTGCCTGAAATTCTGGTGCCCCCCCCAGCTTTGCAAAACCATCCACGTCTTGTCCAGCCTCTACCAGGGCAGCGTCTGCTGACGATGGTGCCGTGGCTTTGTGGGCACGGTGTCTATATTTAGGGTAGATGGAGTTTTTATAGTGCCAGCAGCTGCCTGGGTGGGGTTTGCCCGTGCCCCTGCTGGTGGCCGTGCCGCTGGAGCTCTATTTGCTCAGTCCTGACTCACACCCGGTGCAGGCTGCCTGAGTCACCGGCTGGAAATAGCGGAGGCGCTCGGCCATCCGCGCTGTGCTGCCGCCCCTAATTAGTCTATCTCCACCTTCTGCATATCGTGTGCCCGGTGCAGCCTGGGATCGAGGTGGGCAGCATCCAGCAATGCAGTGTCCCCAGCGCAGGCAGGACAAAGAATGAGCCTTCATCCTGGTGCCTGCCATCAGCACAAGTTTCCTGCCAGCTCTGTTAGTGGTGGCCTAGGATGGGCACTGTGGTGACTGTGTTTCCCCACAGGAGCGGCAGCGCCTGGAGACCATCCTGAATCTCTGTGCAGAATACACCAAGACAGATGGTACTGAGTTGGGTGATGTGCACCGAATCCTGGTTAGTGAAGCAGATGCTGGTCGACGGGTGCCTAGGAGTGCCATGGCTTTGGTCCATGCTGCTGAGGAGCTGCAGCAGAGAGAGAGCCTGGAGAGGTCAGACGAGGAGAACCTGAAGGAAGAGTGCAGCAGCACTGAAAGCACCCACCATGAGGTGAGGGGACAGCCGTGCCTTGCCGTTCCACAGTGTGCCATGCCATGCCAACCTGCCCTCTCCCCACAGCACGAGGAGCTGTCAGGCCCCCGAGCCAAGGAGGCACAGCGGCTGGAGGAGGAGCGTGCCATTGTGCTTGGACGCCTGGACCAGCTGAAGGGCCGCGTCAAGGAGCTGGAGCAGCAGCTGCAGGAAACCTCACGAGAGGTGAGTAGCTGGGAAGGGGAGCCTCCCAAGGTTCCCTGCTGCTTGCTACTCTCACTGGCCAGCTCTGGTCCCATGAGCCAAATCCAGCTGAGGCAACCTGCCTGATGCAGTGGTACCCATCCAGGCGGAGATGGAGCGGGCACTGCTGCAGGGCGAGAGGGACTCAGAGGCAGCACGGCTGCGGCAGGAGCAGGAGGCAGTGCAGCAGCTGCAGGAGAAGCTCTCTAGCCTGGATGCCAGCATCCGGAAGGAGCGGGACAAGGTGAGCCTTGGGTATTGCTCCTCACAGTGCCACCTGCACTGTGCCCTTCACGTTGCTCTCAGCTGGTGCCCTGTGCTGCGATGTTCCCGTGCAGACATGTTCTCCTGTCCCTGGGCTCTGTGGAGGAGCATCCCCTTTGGGTTTGCATCATGGGGCATCTGTCTGTCCTTCCATCCACCTGGGGCTGTTTGTCCAATAGCCCTGACCGAAGAGGCAGGGGCTGGCACTTCATGTGTATTTTGGCCCCTATTGTGCCAGAAGGGTCTCTCATGAATGTTCTGTGGCCATGGGGCCTTCCTGGACAGCTGCAGCCCACATCAGGCAGCACCCACCTAGAGTGGGGGCCTTGGCACTGCCCATGGGGCTTTGTCTTGCAGTGAGTGCGCCTACTCTGCAGCCTGTTGAGGCATCTTCATGTTTGATAGTGACCACCACTGCAGCATCCAGCTCGCTATCAGTGTCCAGGAAATAGCCATGGGTGCTTCATTCAGCTTGGTGGCTGAAGATGGGGTCCTGGTCCCCTACCTCTGGAGACATCCTTGTTGCCATTGCCACTGTAATCTACCAGCCATGTCTGAAGGCATCTTTGCCACTGCATGAGTGGAGCTTGTCCTGGTGCGCCCACAGCTGAGCAGGCAGCGTGACATGGCCCCGTATGAGCTTCTCCATGGCAGAAGAGCCGTGGAGCAGGAGGGCCAGGACCTGGTGTCCTGGTGCCTGAGGGCAGTATCCCCACACAGCCTATGCCCAGGTCCTGCTAGCAGCCCTCTGCTGCTGTGGTATGGTGCCAGTGTCTGTGAGTTCTGGGCAGCCAAATGACTGCTCGTGCCTAGGATGTTTAGTTGCCCGTGGCTGGGCAGAGCTGACATCAACACTTGGCAGCAGTGTCTCTGTGGTGTTTGGGGTTTTGTTCTTGTTTTGGTCTTTCAGCCTGGTGCAGGCATCTTCTCTAGCCAGGGGCAGCTTTGTGCAGTGCCAGGAGAGGAGCACAGGGACTCCCCCTCCTAACCTCTTTGCTGATCTAACCACTGCTTTTCTAACTAGCCTGCATTAACTGAGCCTGCTCTGAAGTCTGCCCTCACTTCTTCCATCTCTATGTGCCCAGGAGCCCCCTGGACAACCTGCAGCCCCTGTCCTGCGGTGCTCATCTGTGTCAGCCCTGTCTGCCATCGCATGACTGCGGGAGGGAGGGCTGGGGACAATTCCTCCTCGTCCTGGGCAGGAGCATGTCTCTGCTCTGCCCCTAACTCTGTATAGCCCGAGCATCTTCAGCAGCAAGGTTGGACCTCTGTCTCCCATTTTCACTGCTGTCCATGGGCAACTCTCTCTGTCCAGTGGAGGGAGGTATTCCAGTCCCTCAGCTTGCGAGCAGGACCTGCCATGCTTAATTGGCAGCATCCCAGATGGAGAGCATCAAGTAACAGCTGGTTAGCAGCTCTTCAGAAGGTGCGTGTGGTGCAGGGTGAGGATGATGTTACCTGTGCTGTCAGCATCGATCTTTTTTCACTGCCCATAAACAGGCTTTCAGCACAGAAACGTGGGTCTGAGGTCAGGGGCTGGCCATAACCCCTCTAACACCACCAACCTGGGTCACTGTGGCTATGCTGTCTCAACTCCTCTGTAGATGCAGTGATGCTCTTCCCCAGGAGCCCCCTCATTTTCCTGCCAAGCCTTTCTGTCTCTGCAGCTTCTGCATGGTGCCAATTTGAGAAGTGTGCTTTCTCTCGTTTTTTTTTTTTGTTGTTGTTGTTTTTGGGGNTGTTTTGTTTCGTTCTCCTCTGATTCAGGAAAGGGCAAAGATTGATGCTGAAAGGAAGGAGTTAGAGCAACTCCAGGCGCTTTACCATGAGTCGAAGAGTCACCTTGATAAGTGCCCCGAGTCAATGCGGGAGCAGTTGCAGGAGCAGATGCGAAGGGTCAGTGTCTTCCCCCACCCCTCCCAGACCATGGCCCAACTCCCTCCACTCCAGCTTAGGCCAGCTCTTCCTAGCCAGCCAGAGCCACGCTGGGAGCATTGTACTCGGTCTGGAGGTGGCTGGTGCTGGGCACCACCCCTCTGGTAAGCTTGCTGGTCTCCTAGGCCCAGGGCATGATGCTGGCTCATCAGGGCATGGGACTGCCCTCATGCTCAGATCCTGCCCTGTGGAGGAAAGCAGGCAGGGGACCCTTGGGGTCCAGCCGTGGTGGCCTCATCTGTCTGCTATTTCCTGAGAGTTTGTTTACATGCTGCTGTCAGTTTGTGTTGCCGCTGCTCCACAGCATTTTTCCCGCTCTCTGCTATTTTCCGGAAGCCGTTGACCTTTGCCAGCCCTCACTGCGTGGACAATCCCACTGTCCCACAGCCTGCTCAGGGTGGGCACCCCTGTGTTGGACACAGATCCTGGCATGTGGTGGGCTAGGACGGCGATTGGTAGGTCTCAGTATGCAGGTGCCTTCAGTAGCTGCTGTGACAGTGATGCTGCACCGTGCCATGAGAGTGGCAGCTGCACTGTTCCCAGAGAACACAGAGAGTTGGTCCAATGCGGTGCTTGCCTGTAGGTCTTCTGCCCTTCGGCTCAGTGGCACAGGGCTGCATTTTGGTGCCTACGCAGTGTGCAGCATTCTGGGGTCCAGCACCAGCCTGGACGTGGTTCAATGTGGGCTGCTGGTCTCTGAGCAGTGGGCAAAGCTGTCAGCAATAGTGAGCTCTGTCTCCCCCGGGGCTGACAGCTCTGACCTGCCCAGTGCTTCCATCTCCTTCTCCAGTCAGACTGAGGCTGGCAGTGCCTGCAGTGGCCTGAGGGACAACTTTCTGTGTCCCCACACAGGACACTAGGGACAGGCTCTGCCACAGGTTCCTGTTCCTGTCCAGTGCCAGTAGGATGCGGGAGCATGGCAGGAGGTTCCACTATAGGAGACCTGCCTGCCTGTGGGGTTGCTGCCAGTGGGGTGCTGAGGTTCCCATTTGGAGAGAGTGATCTGTGATGCCCTTGTGTGTCCAAAGGAGGCAGAGGTGCTGGAGACAGAGGCCAAGCTGTTTGAGGACCTTGAGTTCCAACAGCTGGAACGGGAAAGCCGCCTCGAGGAGGAGCATGAAGCACGGGGCCAGCAGCTCCTGCAGAGCCGGGCTGAGTGCCACCGCAGCATCACCTGCAGGAAGGTAGGGATGGAGGAGGGCAGAGTGTTTGGCATCGTCAGGCTGTGCCTCATGACCTAGCTCATCCTCACTGCCTGCTCCCCAGGAGCGGGTGGCCGCACTGGATGCCCAGGCTGCCCAGATACGGCTGCAGAGCGCCCAGGAGGCTGAGCGCCTGGCCAGGGAGAGGAGTGGCATCCTGCAGCTCCTGCAGAAGGTAACACAGCAATCGGGGAGTCAACATGCGCTGCCCAGCCCTGGGGGAACTGAAGCAGGGGACAAGATCACGTCAGATCTTGTTGGTGCACTGGTGGTCAGGTTGAGCTTGCAGGGACCAACCACAGGCTGCAGTGCCAGTGAGCATCAGCTCTGCTCTTGCTGTCGCCCCGTGCCCAGGAGAAGGAGAAGCTTGTGTCCCTGGAGAGGCGATACCAGCTCGTCACTGGCGGCAGGAGTTTTCCCAGAATGTCCTCGGCTCTCAGGGAGGTGAGTGGGACAGGAGGCTGTGGTCCCTAGGGCTGCTGTCTTGCTTGCTGCCCCAAACTGCTGTTTAGCCTGGTGCACTGCAAGCTTGGCTCTGCAGCAGTTTCTGTGCTCCCAAGCACCTTCTGGCTGGATCTGGGTGCTCCTAGCCACTCGGAGCCTCTCTGTGGGCTGCAGAGACCATCAATAGAGAGCTGAGTTTAGGAGCAGCACCATCTCCCCTGCCAGACTGATTGGGTGCCACAGGAGCCCTGGAGCACTCCAGGCTTTCAGGATGCAGCTCAGCAAGGGCTGTGGGTGCCTGTGAGGGAAGGGCTTGGCACAGCTGCAGAACACCTGGGGCAGGTGCTGCTTGGGGTCCTGTCCTTGCTGGAGAGTAAGTGTGGGGCTGCCTTGGTGCTGGTGCAGGGCACTCCTTTCAACTCATATCCAAAGGGGTTTAAGTGAGAGTGAGTTGTCCCATTGCCCTCTTGGGGCTCTGAATGAGAAGTCAGAGCCACGGTGCCTTCAGGGAGTGTGGTGCTGCCCTTGATGCCTGTGCCCACCTTGCCTATGTGATCTTTACCCTCCCGCAGGAGACCCTCCATATCTCAGAGCCTTATGAGCTGTTGGAGGGAACTAAGCCACTCAGCCCCCTGCCAGCAGCAGCACCTGCTTCCTTAGCTGCTTCTGCCACCCGCTCCTACCCTAAGACTGAAGAGGTAACAGAACTAACTGCATGTGCTTGCTTGCTTGCCTTCTCCATGGCCAAGCCACCTCAGACCCCTCATATGGCTCCACCAGGCTGCAGGGCATCCCCACTGCACTGCACACACTGGGATATTTCTCATTGAGATCTTGGTGGCTGAGCTCATAAACACTCAGATCCTGATTTCAGGCACTCTACAAAGCCCACCAGGCATCCTGACTCCTGCCCTCAGTTTCAGATCCTGCACTTTCCCCTTGCCCACCACCTGCCTTCTGGCTGGGCCCCTGCTGACAGCACCCTGCTTGGCTGGCTTCCCCCAGAAAAGAGCAGATCCCCATTTCTGAGCAAGTTTTGCTCAGGAAGGGTGAGGAAGTGGATTTTAAGGGAGCAGATTGAGATGCCTTGTCTAGTGCCATCACACCAGGGAGGGCTTGTGGCCAGGGACCCTGAGGTCGGGGTCGTGGGAGTGGCTGGAGGTACTTTGGCAGGGCTGGCTGCAGCCCTCCCAACTCTAGCCTACACCCATCAAAGCTGTGCCCAAGGGAGCAGAAGCCCAGGTCCAGCTCTGGCACCCTTATGTGCTGGGCACCTAGGAAGCTGCAGGCAGGGAGGACAGTGAGGCAGGGAAGGGCTGGGCAAGCAGTAATGGGGCATGGAGGGAGAGCTGCTCCCGCTTTGCAGTTAGCGCCGTGGTGCCAGCGCGTGGTCTAACTCTTCTCCTTCTCCACCGTGGATTTCTAGGAGTACATGAGGCTGTCTGACGTTTTCAGGTTCTGTAACCACGCGCACGACCCCAGCCTGGATACTAAAGCTTCTGCCGCTGCCCCTGCTGCTGCTCAGTGCTCTTTCTTGCTTGCTGTACCTCCCGCAGCTGACGAGGTACCTGCTCCAGAGCATGCTCGGGTTTGCTCCCTCAGGTTGCCCATCGCACCTCAGACTGCAAGGATGCTGCAGATGGTGCAGCTGCCCTGTGCCCAGGTGCTCAGAGCCCACCACTCTCTTGGGCTGGGGGACTTGTCTGGCTGCAGTGGAGCAGGGAACAGAGGATGGAGCTGCCCTGTCTTCTTGCTGGGCAGTGCTTCTCATGTGCTTTGGAGGAACTTTGCCCTCTGGGGTGGCAGCAGCGGGATTGGGGAACAGAGTGGGTGCCTAGTAGGGCAGGAGAACAGCCCTTTGCCTGTTGGGCTAGTCCTGGCCACCAATCTCAGGCAAGAAGGACACAGAGCAGGCAGGAACCTGACTCTGTGCCCAGCACCAGGGCAGCAGGCAGCATTAGCCACCCTTCCTCCTGTGGAAAGATGTGGCACCCTTTTCTAGGGACTGGAGCCACCTGCTCATTATCCTATGCTGGCTCATCCTTCCTTGGAGCCTCATCTCCCAGTTTAATCTGCTTCTCTCTGCCCAGTACGTGACCGTTGAGCAGCTCTCAGGCATCCTGGGTGGCCTCTGTGCCCCTGCCACTTCCCCACTGCTTCCTCCAGCTTCTTCATCCTCAGGCTGTGCTGCTGCTCCTCTACCATCTCTCTCTGCTCTCTCCATCTCTGCAGAGGTTGGTGCCCCATTTCCCTTCCTCCACCCCAGCACCCTTCCAGGAGAAGATGGGGATGCATGGGAAGGGTGAGCTGTGGATGAGGCTGAGTTTGGGCTCTTGCCAGCCCACAGAGATCCTCACTGCTCTACTGCCTTCCCACTGTCCTACTGCCTGCTTCAGTCCTGCCCATCTCACAGTGCAGCGCAGGAGGTCTTGTTGCCTTCCTGGCACTACTGTCAGCTCTCACTTGCCCCATGAGCAGCAAAGAGGTCCAGTAATTGCCATGACTCAGCCAGGGAGTGCCTGGAGTCCCAGGGCTGGGCCAGACACTGCAGGCACGGACATCAAAGGTCCAACTGCTCTCTCTTTGTGCATCTGTCCCACTCACTGTGCCTTGCCCTCGCTTCTTTCACATGTGGTGTCTCTCTCCAGATGGAGCAGCAGCTGCCGGCGGGGCCCATGTGGCTCCCAGCTCTTGATTTAGAGAAGTGGTACCAAGAGGTCATGGCTGGCTTTGAGACCTCTTCCTCCTCTGTCTCTCCTCCTTCTTCCCCTCCTCCACTTCCAGCTAAAGCTCACTCCTCTCACAAGCCTCTCCAGGTAATCACAGCTGGGGTTCAGGCTCTGGGGTTGAAATGGGATCAGGGATGTTCCCAGCAGTTCCATACCATGGGCTCTGCCAGGCATCCAGGTCCTGCAGTGGGCAGGGATAGAGCAATCCCACAACAGGCAGCATGCCTGGGACAGGCAGTCACAGCATCCTCTTGCCTGCATCCCTGTCAAGATGGCACTGACACAGAGGAGCGATCTGTTTAGGAGGGTTTTGCAGCCCCCTGTGCCCCTGTCATCTCCGTGTCTCCATGCCTAGGTCTATCGTGCCAAAACGGAGGGTGATACTGGCGCACTCACCCCCCAGATGAAGAGTGGGACTCCCTCATCCTCGCAGCTCAACCGCTCTGTGCTGGGGCGCAGCCCCTCACCCAAGGTATGGCTACCAGGAGAAGCTGGGCACCCTGGCCAGGGCTCCTGCATTCCCGATGCCATCACCATCCCCACAACTGACCACCTGCTGTCCTCCCTAGTGCCCGCCGAGCCCAGTGGGCAGTCTGCCCCGCAACTTGGCAGCCACACTGCAGGACATCGAGACCAAGCGCCAGCTGGTGCTGCAGCAGAAGGGTAAGCTCTGTGCCATGTCCTGGCTCTGCAGTGGGGGCAGGACTCTGGGAGATGCTTCCCCTGCTGCCGCTCAGACGATGGAAAGGGACCCTGGTTGAGGGCAGCAGCACCGGTGCTCCAGCAGGATGTGGTCCCTCTCTCATGGTTTCTTGCTTTTCCCCCCTAAATCCTTCCTGACCCACCCGCACGATGGTGTGTCTCCAGCTGAGCCGCTCCCAGCAGACCCCTTGCAGCCAGGCAGTCTACCAGGTAGAGATGTGAGGTGGCTTGGACTGCCTAGAGCCTGGAGGCCGCAGCATGGCTGTTTGCTGGCACCTTCTCCAGGGATAGGAGCCTCTGGGTGCCTCTTGATGTCTGCTTAGGGACAACTATGTGCATCCCTAATCTGCTAATGCTTTGCCCAGCTTACTGCCAGCCTGGTACATGAGATTCCCTTTGCTGTTCAGGCCCCCTCCTTCTGCCTGGGCAGATGCTGCCTGCTGTGCTCACTGGGGAGTTGTGCTGGCGGCTCCCCTCCCTGGCTCCAGCAGAGCCTGTGGTGTCTTCTCCTGCTCGCTCCGTACCTTCGCCCCTGTGCTGCAGCTCAGCATAGCATGCTCAGTCATCACCTTCTTCCCATGGCACAGGTCAGCAAGTGATTGAGGAGCAGAAACGGCGTCTGGCAGAGCTGAAGCAGAAAGCAGCCGCTGAGGCTCAGTCCCAGTGGGAAGCCCTGCATGGGCAGCCCCCTCTTCCCACTGCCTTCCCTCAACTCATGCATCACTCCATCCTACACCACCACCGTCCCCATGGTGCTGGGTCCCAGGCCGAGGAGCTGGACCATGCATATGACACCCTCAGCCTGGAGAGTTCAGACAGCATGGAGACCAGCATCTCCACTGGCAACAACTCTGCCTGCTCGCCCAACAACTTCTCCAGGTAACACGAGGGCAGTTCCTGGGGCCGGATGGACAGCCTGCTCAGCATGCTGGCCATGTCCCTCGCTTGAGGTCCTACCTGCTGGGACAGCAGCTGCGGCTGTCTTGCAGTGCCAGTGGGATGGAGGCAGGGAAGATCGAGGAGATGGAGAGGATGCTGAAGGAGGCACATGCAGAGAAGTCACGGCTGATGGAGTCCCGGGTGAGCAGGGACACCAGCACTGCAGGTAGCTGGGGATTGGGTCCCCAGTCCCCAGGACTCAGCACCTGTGTGTGTTGGCAGGAGTGGGAGATGGAGCTGCGGCAGCACGCACTGGAGGACGAGCGCCGGCGCCGGGAGAAGCTTGAACGCCAGCTGCAGGATGAGACTGTGCGGCGGCAGAAGCTGGTGGAGAAGGAGGTCAAGCTGCGGGAGAAGCACTTCTCACAGGTGCGAGGTGGGATGCCACCTTCCAGCACAGGGTCCTCTTTTCAGCCCTGCCAGCAAGGCACACCCAGCTCATTGCTGGTGTTGGGGTCCCTGTGAGATGTGGCTTTCATTGCTGGCAGCAGGCTGTGCAAGACTGTTGCTTTAACAGGCTCGTCCTCTGACACGATACCTCCCCATCCGCAAGGAGGATTTTGACCTACGCCTGCACATCGAGACATCAGGCCACAGCGTGGACACCTGCTACCACATCATCCTGTCGGAGAAGATGTGCAAGGGCTACCTGGTGAAGATGGGTGGCAAGATCAAGTCTTGGAAGAAGCGCTGGTTTGTCTTTGACCGGATGAAGCGCACCCTCTCCTACTATGTTGGTGAGTCTCTCTGCTGGGACACACTCTCCCCTTGCCATTGCCCCCTTGCCATGCTATCACCTGCAGCACTGTGGTTGATACTGGTTCTCTTTCTTGGGCAGATAAACATGAGACCAAGCTGAAGGGCGTCATCTACTTCCAAGCCATCGAAGAGGTTTACTATGACCACCTCCGTAGTGCAGCAAAGGTGAGAGCCAACCACTAAGGCAGCCTGTGTTTGGGATGCTCCCAGAGTGGTTCATGGTGCCAGCTCCTTGGGCTGTTGATGGCAGGATCCCAGTGCTGGGTTTTGTTGGTGAGCTAAAGGGGGACATGCTACTGCTTGGAGATCACAGTGCCTGCCTTCCTTCTTCAGAGTCCCAACCCTGCACTTACATTCTGTGTCAAGACTCATGACCGCCTCTACTACATGGTTGCACCCTCGGCTGAGGCCATGCGCATCTGGATGGATGTCATTGTCACTGGGGCAGAGGGCTACACCCAATTCATGAACTGATGGTGGGGAGGATGCCATGCACCCCAGAGCTGCCATCGTGATGGACCCTTAAGCAGCTCAAGCAGCGAGATCCCCTGAGGTCCATGAGCCCTGCCGTGCCACATGCTGCATGCTCTACATGCTGCGGTGGTGGAGCTGTGCTGTGTGCCAGGCAGCACCGAGCAGACTACTAGCCAAGGGAACCATGTTTTGAGGTTTTTTAAATGTTGACCTTTTAAAAACAGAATTTACTGGAAAAGTATCAAAGTGCTAAATCATAAAGAACTGCCAAAGATCTGCCGGTGCCAGCTCCTTGTGCTGCAGGGTGATGCAGGAGTGGGCACTGATGCTGCGCTTGCTGCCGGAGTTCAGCTAGATCCCGGATCACCCCCAGCTTCCCCAGTTTGGTAGCCCCCAACTCCCCTTTTGTAAATCTCGGAAGCCTGGGTGCAGCGGCGGGAGCCGGGCTGCGCGGCCGTGAACTGCGGCGAGAAGCGGAGCCGTGCGGCACCATGCGGGAGGGGCAGGGATGGGACGGTCCTGGAGGCGGGGTCTCAGGGCGCGCGAAGCCGACCAGCCGCACGTTAGCTCTGCCTTGCGGTGCGACTGCGCGCACGTGTGACGTCAACGCGCATTCCCCTCGCTTTGCCCCGCCCTGCTGCGGCTGGCCAATGGGATGGCAGTTCCCGTCCTTCCTGCTTCCGGCTTCCCTCGACGTGGCCCAATCGGTGCGGGCGGACAGTCAGGATTGGCAAGCGGGGGCCCGGCGCTGACGTCCGCGCCAATGAGCTCGCGCCGCGTCCGGGCCGGGGGGTGGCGCGAGACGCCGGGGCAGCAGTTGTCGCCGCCGCAGCGCTGCCGGCGGGCCGGGGCTGGGACCGGGACCGGGACCGGGACGGCGGCGAGCATGGCGCTGGTGCTCCGCTGGGTGCTTGCCTGTCTCATTCTTTTCCTTCGTCTGCCCGGGGCGGGTATGTGCGGCGCGGGGGCGGCGGGGATCGTAGCGCTGTGCAGGTGGTCCTCGGGGAAGCTCTGTGGGGTGGCTAGCGGCTGGCGCTGCCCTTCTCTCGTGGGACTGTTAACTCTCCCTCGGCGCTTTGTGCCCTGCGGGCTACCCTCCCAGCTTCGTTCCTCGTCCCAATCAGCTGCGAACCGGTGAGGAGTTTGGTCTCCCGCGCGGTAGCTTCACGCTGAATATCTTATTGTCTCCCGTTGCAGAGCCTGTGGCTGTGATGTCGGTGGACGTGGGCAGCGAATCGATGAAGATCGCCATCGTGAAACCCGGGGTGCCGATGGAGATCGTCCTAAATAAGTGAGCAGCTGTTCCTAAAGCCTTTCACAGTGTAGATACCGGAGCGGTCACGAAGGGGGCCTTTACCGCGTTCTGGGGCGCCAGACATCTTTGCGTGCTGTAAGGAGGCAGCGACTTACGGCACCGAGAGCTCTGTTAATTGAATTGCACTGTCTGGGGGGCAATGGACCCGTCCTCTGCCGTAGGATTTTCTGCCTCGCTTCCTGCCACTGGTGAGCAGCTATCAAACGTTGTTCAGGGCAGTTTCTAACCGTACCTTAGGGAGGCTGGTGGCCCTTTGGGAGTCTTTTAAGCAAGCAGTCAGAAGCCCACGTGGTTAAGGGTACGTTGTGGTTCAGATGCCAAAAGGCGTGGCGTTGTGTTCTTGCCTGGCCAGCGAAGAAGCCTGATTCTTGTTTTTTATATTTGAGCCTGGAGGTGCTCAGAACCCCACTCGTTTGTGCAGCAAATAAAGCTCCTTTCGCGTGGCTGCTATTACTGCAACCCATTCCCAAAACACTGACTGGAAAGCCTGCAGTTGAGAGAATGTGCACATAGGAACGCCCTTGTTTTCTGGGAGTCTAAACTAGAAGACAATCAATGAATTTTTCAGCTAGATCCGTGAAACTTCTTGATAGAATGAGGGAACTGTGTTACTTTGCTTGCTAGAGGAGAGAAACAGAAATCAAGCAAGTCTAATCTAAGTACAAAGCAGCATGCTCCAACAAGTTACTTGTAAACCTCTCTGTTCTGTGGCAGTTCATCTTGTAACCGTATGTTAAAGAATTGGTAATGTCTTGTGAGGCATTCGGAAGCGCGTGGTGTGCACTGGCCTTAGTGGTCACTTGTAAGCCATTCTGTAGTCGCCACAGTGTGTGTGGCACACCTTGGTGTGCTGTTGCAGGGGTTGGATAGGAAACGAGTCACCTGTTAAGTTCTGTTGTGTTATGGGCAGAATGACCACCTGCCCAGCACAGCTGGGACTGAATCTGAAATGCCTGCTCAAGTGAAGCATCTTAGTTGCTTTAGTTATTTGCCTGAGTTGTGAGGACCATCGGGAGGAATGAAGAGAGTCTGGCCTTTCCCTCTGTGGGTGGTACCTGAGCACCTTCCTGTAGTCTTTCTGCAATAGAAATGATCCCCATCCTCATGAGGGATTCTATTGGATGTTGGCTTGTTTCAACTGGTCTGTTCCTCTCCTTCTGCGCAGGGAGTCACGCAGGAAAACGCCGGTGGCTGTTTCCTTAAAGGAGAATGAGCGTCTCTTCGGTGACAGTGCACTAGGGATGGTGAGAGCTCTCCTTACTCATCATGCTACCTGCAGTGCCTCTGTACAGGATACGTCTTCCCACTGCAGGGTTCTTGTCTGAGCTAGCTTTCATTTCTTGTTCTGTACTTTATATCTCCTTGGTGTGCTACTGGCTCTCTATGTCAACTGTTTGTGCTTCTGCCTCCTGTAACAGTTGTTGGCCATGCGGCTTGGGAGAGGTTTGTTTGACTACAACAGAGCTGAAGAGAGGCAGTTGGATGATGTGCTTTTGCTTTCTGCAGTCCATAAGGATGCCCAAGGTGGTGTTCAGATACTTCCAGGACCTGCTGGGTAAGCGTATGGATAACCCCCATGTGGCGCTGTACCAGTCCCGATTCCCAGAGCACGAGCTGGTGAAGGATGAAAGGAGGCAGACAGTTATCTTCAAGCTGTCCCAGTAAGTGGCTGCTTTTGGGGGCCTTGTGGGTGGGACTTTGGCTACCTGGCTTCTACAGACAATTGCACTGTTGCTCTAATTTTATTCCTTGTCTGTTTCTTTTAGAACAACACAGTATTCTCCAGAGGAGATGCTGGGAATGGTTCTGAACTATTCACGTGGTCTGGCTGAGGAATTTGCAGGTTGGAAGGATTTAGTTGTTCCTTATTATATTTGTCCATGTTTGTGTACTATAGGATTCAAGTAGATGCCAGGTGTTTGAAAACCCATGGATTTTTAGAAACTGGCTGTTGATTCTCTTCACCTGTGGGCTTCTACAGACTTGGCATCTATCAGGCTGTCAGTGTTTTGAATGTGCTGCGAGCTTGTGGTCGTATTCCTACTTTGAGGGCACGCACCCCAGACTTCACCCACCCTTGCAGTGAAAGGATCCCTGCTGGCAACCTCTGAAGAAAGAGTAGTGTTCTCCTACTCGCCTGTGCAGCTGGAGTGGAGATGCATCAGTGGGCAGCTGCAGGGAAAGGTGGAAGCAGCTCTGTTGAAGTCTGTTGTAACAAGTCTGGATGGAGACTTGGTACCAGAACTAAGCTATAATTAAGGAGCAAAACCTGCCCTCTCTAATGAAACCAACTCGCAGATAAGAGACTGACGGGTTTTCCATGCTGGGTTGCCAGCGATATGCAACAGGAGCGAGAAAGGAGTGGATTCTATCAGTGTGTTTGACATGTATGGTTACCAGGAGGCCATGTGCTGTTGGTTTATCATGCTAAGCCAGTCCAAAGATTTTTTTTTTCCTCCAGAGAGTGAGCCTAGCTTAGCAATAAAGCTCTCTGAGGATTGTATTTGTTGAAATTTAAGGTATCCTAGAGCATTTGAGAGTATCCTATTGGGTGAGAGAGAGCTCAGAAGATCTTTGGCTTTGCGACAATCTGCAAAGTCTGCTAAGTTTCATCTGGACCCAGAGATTCATCGCTAATGATCTCGGCTGCTGGGGCCGCTTCAGGATTGCTTTCCATACAAGCCTTCACCTTGCGTTCTATGGCTTTGTTATGGTCACTTTTCTGCAATGCATCTTTGCATGTGGCTATGCTGATAGAAAAGGTCCCTGTAATCCTGTAAATCTTGCAGAGCAGCCTATCAAGGACGCAGTGATCACTGTCCCTGCCTACTTCAACCAGGCGGAGAGGCGAGCGGTTCTGCATGCGGCTCGCATGGCTGACCTGAAGGTGCTGCAGCTGATCAGCACCAACACGGCAGCTGCGCTCAACTATGGAGTCTTCAGGAGGAAGGACATCAATGGCACTGCGCAGGTTGGCGCTGCTGGGAGGTGGGCAGAGCCCCGAGCAAGTGCTGCACATGGGGCAGAAAGCACTCCAGATTAATGTCAGGAGGGCTTAAATGTGAGGAAGAGGCCTCTGATTGTCAGCCCATCCCCTCTGTTTTCATGTGTTCATCAATGAGAGGAGGTGAACATGTAGGGAAGCTTGAAAGCTTCTGGAGTGAAGGCAGCTGGCTGGGACTTCCCACCTTGTAAACCTGTTTGTTCCTTGGCCTTCAACCCTGTCAGGGAAGCAACACCAGTGGTTTTCTAAGGTGTTGGAAGACCAGCTCTGAAATAGGTGATTTTCCTGAGGTCAAAGAAGCCTTTAAAGAGCAAAGATTTGTATTCTGATCTACAAAATGGATGAAAAAAGTTTTCTTGCCCACTTGTGCCAAGCATGCCTGCCTTTGGTCAGAGCAGCAGTCCTGTCATCATGCACTAAAGCCAGGCTAGGGAGCAGGCAGTCTTGGCCTGTCCCAGACTTGGTCAGCAGTGGGTTCTTATGCGTGGGGGATATCCAAGTGTTTCTGCCTCACCATCCTAGCTTCTCTTTCCAGAACATCATGTTCTATGACATGGGAGCAGGAAGCACCACTTGCACTATTGTTACGTATCAGACAGTGAAAACTAAGGACTCGGGGACCCAACCTCAATTGCAGATCCAGGGGATTGGGTAAGAGTTGAGCATGAGTTGCACAAAACCCACAGGTCTTAGGGAATAATCAATTTTTTCAGTCTTTTAAATGCGGGACTTTACAGCAAGACTTCAGCACAGTAATTTGGATGGCAGAGTCGGAAATGTTTGGAGCTCCAGTTCATGTTAATTCTGGTGCTGCTGTCACAAGACACACAGAAAGTGACTGAGAACTTCTGGGAGCCGGGGGCAACCAGTGTACTTAATTTGCTTCAGGCTTGCTTTTTTTGTAGTCTCAAGACATTTCGTTCTGCCTTTTCAAACTGATATTGCACCATAATTTTGGGGTGGGTTTCCTGTATGAGGAAGGGGTGCTGAGGATCACCAGAAAACACCTAGGACCTGAGGCAGTTCTCAGCTGTTTAATGTGCTCAGCAACATGACCTCTAACATAGATATAAGAAAACTTCCTGCTCAAAGGTTGTGGTGGTGGTGAATCTTTCCTCATTATACTAAGTTGTTGTTGGAGCAACCATTGCACTTTCACAGTCAGTCACAGCTGAAGGCTGCAGCTACTCTTGGCTTCTTGCTACTCTGTGCAGGTGTGCAGTAATCCATGGTTTGTTATTTGGGTTGAGTTCTCCCATCTCTATTGGCTCTTCCGCTTAGGTTTGACCGCACGCTGGGGGGCTTAGAGATGGAGCTTCGCCTGCGTGACTACTTGGCAAAGGTCTTTAACGAGCAGCACCCTGCGAGGGATGTCCGGAAGAACCCCCGGGCCATGGCCAAGCTGCTGAAGGAGGCCAATCGCCTGAAGACTGTCTTGAGTGCCAATGCTGACCACATGGCACAGGTGTGTCCTACAGCTTTCCTAGGAATGAGGGTAGGGTGGGTTAAGGACACATGTGTGGGAATGCTGTCCCTCTGTGGCCTCACTGTGCTGAAGGGCATTGCTTCTGCTGTTTGGAGGGGTCCTCACAGCTTGTGCCCACTTAGTGCCACTGATGATAAAATGTGTGGATTCAGTGAGAGTTCTGTGAAGGTTGCTAAATAAACTTCTACTGGGAGAAGCTGCCTATTCAGTCCACATTTTGTCCTGTCCTTAGCCATGACAGAGTTCAGACAAGTGTGATCAGGTCCTGGGTGTTTTAAAAAAGGTATAATCTTTTGCACGTGGGACAAGTCTGGCACAGATTTTTCCTTGGAGAGTACGCCACAAATGATTCTATTCTGGCTTGCTTTTTTTTCACCTGGACAGATTGAGGGATTACTAGATGACATCGACTTCAAGGCCAAGGTCTCAAGGCAAGAATTTGAAGATTTGTGCTCTGACTTGTTTCAGAGGGTCCCAGGACCTGTGCAGCAGGCTCTGAGCAGTGCAGAGATGAACCTGGTAGGTTTAGAAATGCATTAACAAGCCTGAAGTTTCTGTGCTGTTGTGTCACAATCAAAGCTTTAGTGACTGCTGAGAGATGCAGGTGGATGCCTGCTGTTGTAGCAGGAAGGTGTTGCAGCTGCAGTTAGTCACTGTGGAATCAAGCAGGAGCCTGTCGTGACTCCCTGCACTATTCACCTGAACCAATTTGGAAGACGAATTTCCTTCTTTTCAAAACACTTTGTTCTTGGGCTGGCTGTTTGAAACGCTGATCTTGGTGGGGTTTTTTGTTGTTGTTTTTTTGTTTGTTTGGTTGGTTGGTTTTGGTGTTTTTTTTTTTTTTTTGTTTTGTTTTGTTTTGTTTTGTTTGTTTGTTTTTTCTTGAGTGCTGGTTCTGGTCTCCTGCAGTTGAAAACACAACTGTTGCTGTTCAGTCTTGTTTAGAAGCCCTGTTGTAGACTGCAGTTGGAGCAAATGCGATGCAGTCCTTTGGAGAGATTTACTGTGTGGTTAGAGGCTCATTTTTCCAGGGTGCCAGGATGCTCTTAAGCATGTTTTGGCTCTGGTATTCAGTGTAGGACACTGAATCACCTCTCAGAGTCCACATTTCCATTTGTTCTGGTCCAGCTTGCTGTCCACATCACTGGCTCATCTGGCATTAAAACTAGCCTGTCTGATTTTCAACCGAGTTCCACATCGTGGATGACTTGAAGCAGTGGTCATGTTGTGGTCATATTGTCCCTGTTTGACAGACCTGGCTCCAGGTCCCCTGTGTTGGCATGGCTTGTATTAGCCCATCTGAGATGTCAGGCACCAACCTGCTCAAAGTGAGCAGGGTGTAGCAGGACTGTTCTCTGAGCACCACAGCAGTGCCTGGTGACTGGGGAAGGGAGCACAAGGAAGGCCCTGGACTTACCTTGTCTTGAGAAATCAACTTTGGAAAGCTTACTGTTTCAAATCCCTAGGATGGAATTGACCAAGTGATTTTAGTTGGCGGTGCCACACGAGTCCCCAAAGTGCAGGAGGTTTTGCTGAAAGCTGTGGGCAAGTGAGTATGTGAGGCCCCCTTCTAGTCTATCTCCTATTGACAAGTTGCTTTTTGTGGCAGAGGCTGCAAAGCTGATGTCTGCTGCTTTTCACTTTGTAGGGAAGAACTGGGCAAGAATATTAATGCCGATGAGGCTGCTGCAATGGGTGCAGTCTACCAGGCGGCTGCTCTGAGCAAAGCCTTTAAGGTGAAGCCTTTTGTTGTTCGGGATGCTGCCATGTTTCCTATCCAGGTAACCCTTGACTTGCTTTCTTTTATGCAAGGTATGGGGCGCAGCAGATGGGACTGGGAGAAACCTTCCTTCTAGTAAGGATGCTATTGCTGTCTTTCTGCCAGTCTGATAAAGAAGGCAGAAGGCCATCTTCCACACTGTAGAAGTGCTGTTTTAGCTAAGAAGCTTGGGATGTAGAAACATTTGTTGAGGATCACTTACCTGACCCTCAGCTTATGCACAAGGTAGAGCAGCCAAATGCTGTGGAAACCCAGACACAGAGGAAGTTTGCAGACCCAGAGTATTTTCTGTTTGTGATGCAGGTGGAGTTCACTCGTGAAGTAGAGGAGGATGATAAATCCAAGAGTTTAAAGCATAACAAGAGGATTTTGTTCCAGCGCATGGCAGCCTACCCACAGCGCAAAGTAATCACCTTCAATCGCTACACAGATGACTTTGAGTTCTATGTCAACTATGGGGACCTGTCCTTCCTGAGCCAGGACGACATGCGGTGGGTTGAGTCAGGCATCTGAGAAGAAAGCGCTGTGGCAGTGCAGTGTGCCTAGCTGGGAATCTTGTTGGGCAGGCCCATGTCTGCCAGGGCACTGGTGCACTACCAGAGCTCTTCTCTGAGCAGTGTGTGTGCCGCAGCACACCCAACCCTGCTGGTCCCTCGCCTGGTGCGGTTCTCGCTACAGACAGGACTGGGAAAAGCAGTTCCGCTGTTCTGCAACATAATTAACCTAAGTTTTATCTCTGTCACCAGGATTTTTGGTTCTCTCAATCTCACGACTGTGAGGCTCAAGGGAGTCGGGGACAGTTTCAGGAAGCACTCAGATTATGAATCCAAAGGCATCAAAGCTCACTTCAACATGGACGAGAGTGGAGTACTGAGTCTTGACCGGGTAGGCACCACCTACCATGACATTTGCCTGTGATGTTTCATAGTCCTGCCTCTCTCTCCTGTATTGATGGACCCTTCTTAAAACTAATTCTGTGCTCTCCTCTCTAAGGTGGAATCTGTGTTTGAGACCTCAGTGGAAGACAAGCTGGAGGAGGAGTCAACACTGACAAGTAAATGCTGAATTCTGATGCCCCTGCTGATTGTTGTGTGTTATATTGCCTGCACTGTCTGGGATAGCTGAAGCACATCAGCCCTTTGGATTTCCTGTAGATATTCTGAAGCTTTTTTGTCTCCCACTGACAGAACTTGGTAATACCATCTCAAGCCTGTTTGGGGGTGGTGGCCCTACATCAGAGAGTGGAGAGAACCTGACAGACTCGGTTCAGGTGAGCTCCAGGGTGACTGCTAGGCAGGAGAGAGACCCTGGGTGGTCTTGTGTTTTCATATGTACAAATCTTTTGCAAAGAATTAGCTGCTGAAAAACATTTGCATGGAGTTCTGATACTAAAAACACTCCTTTGGTTTCCCCTTTACTTGCTCATGGCAACCAGGAGGAAGAAGAGAGCCTAGCAGAAGTGGGTAAAGAAGAGCAGGGGGAGAAACGGGACCAGAAAAGCAGTGCAGAAGATGCTGGTGAAGAGCAGGGAGAAGAGAAACAGAAGTCTCCAGGTGCGGGAGAAACTGCCCCTCCAAAAGCAGAGTCACAGAAGAGGGAAGGCAGTGAGAAATTAGAGGCTCAGGTGAGCATTAAGTTGAAAGAACAGGACTGTGATTTTGGTGACTGAGAGTTATGTCTGAAATTAACAAAATTCCTAGTGTCCAGTGGAATTCTTCTTTCCCTGTTAGTGCCCTGGCTTGGGAAAAAAGTTGCAGGACGTGCAAATAACATTCCCTTGCCTGGGAGCATGAAACACGCTCTCTCTGCAGCAGGATCCCAAAGAGAATGGAGAAACTGCCAAAGAGGAAGAACCCCCCAAAGGTTCTGGGGACAGCACAGCTGCCAAATCAGAGGAAGAGAAGAAGATGAAAGCTCACAAGAAGCAGAAACTTGTCCATGAGATTGCCATGGAACTGGATGTAAATGATGTGCCTGACCTGCTGGATGACGACCTAAAGAACTCAATAAAAAAGTATGTTTGAAATGATAAAGGGGGTGACTTGCTGTGGAGTGGTGGTAGCTCACAAAATGCTGCTGTCCTCGGAAGCTGCTGTCTATCATGTGCTGTTCATCTGAAGGCACTTGCTACTTTTGATTTCTGCTCTCTTTGCATGCTAGACTCCAAGACCTAACAATCAGAGATCTAGAGAAACAGGAAAGAGAAAAATCGGCAAACAGCTTGGAGTCATTCATCTTTGAGACTCAGGTAAGAGGGAGACAAAGGAAGGAGAATTCTTGAAAGCAGGTAGAAGTGTTTAATGCAGCTGGGCTGATCTGAGTTCAGGGCAGTTGTTTGTGCTGGGGGGAAGCTGATTTGAAGAGTCTGGATCTCTGCTTTCAGTCACTTTTTCTGTTTACCTTATGTGTGCTTGCCTGTGTTTCGGAACAGTTGCACTTGGGCTGGAAAGAAGCCACAGCTTCTCAAGAGCTGTTGTACAGAAGAGATGTTTAGTGTGTGAAATTACAGTGGTTGCAACTTTACCATCAGACACCTGGTGTGTCTATGATGTCTGGCTGTCTCTGTCTGGTGTTTTACTGTCATGCTCCTGGTAATGCCAGGAGCAGGAGCTCATATTTGGGAGGATTAGATGAGAATCTCCTGGCTGGTTTGGCAGCACCCCAGGAGTTCACAGCCCAGCCACAGGAAGTGGGTGACCTGGTTAAGTGTCCACACTCAGTGGTATTTGATGGGAGTGCTTGTTTGTTCTTAGGACAAGCTGTACCAGGAGGAGTATCAGTTTGTCTCCACAGATGAGCAGAGAGAAGAAATTTCCAAAAAGCTAAAGGAGGCCTCCAGCTGGATGGAGGAGGAGGGCTATGCAGCCACAACTAAGGTATTGCTGTGTGTCTGCAAAGTGCCATGGTGTATTTGACAGAGAAAACACCCGAAACCGCGGGTTTAACTTCAGAGGTTTACAATGCCAGACACTGGGCAAACTGGCTATCTCCTTTCCCCTCTATTCCATTAACAGGAGCTGAAAGACAAGCTTTCAGAGCTGAAAAAGCTTTGTAGGAATCTCTTCTTCCGTGTTGAGGAGAGAAGAAAGTGGCCGGAGCGCCTGGCTGCCCTGGAGAGTCTACTCAACCACTCGACCATCTTCCTCAAGTGAGAGTGTGCTGCTGGAAGAGGCTTGTGCAGCTCTTGAGATGCTGACAGAACCTCACCCGATTGCATGTGGCTCAAAAGTCACTGTTACTTCTTAAGGAAAGGCACTGAAATCCCTGCTCCCTAATGCTCAGTCTCACAGAGCCCACAGACACGGGGCGTGAGCTGTGTCAAGTGGGAGGGCAGGAAATGTCCAGCACTATTTGCACACCACTTGAAAGCAGATTTTCAGTTGTGGTCTGATGGCCTCAGCTTTTTGTGTCTTCCCTGTTTTTCTTCTCCTGTGATAGCTGGCTCTGTATGCCATTCTTAGCATTCAGAGATTGAGTTAGAAATGCTTCCTGCAGAAGTGAGAGAGAGATAAAGGTGTGAAATACACTCATTGGTTGGTATGTGCAGTGGCTGTTGATTATTGTGGTTCCTAGAGCTGTGAACACCGAGTCACCATGTAGATTGCTTGGTTTAATAATTCTCTCTCCTCTTATCTTTAAGGGGAGCCCGAATGATTCCAGAGACTGACCAGATATTCACAGAGGTGGAACTGAGCACGCTGGAAAAAGCCATTAATGAAACAACGGTAATAAAGGCTTGAATGGCTCTGGGTGAGGTGGGAGTGACACTCTGGGCTGTCTCCTGTCACACAAGTCATACCCCAGAGTGTTCATGTTTTGTTTTCATGCTACCTACAAACCTTCTGGTGTGTTTGAGAATTGTTTCAAAAGCCCAGCTTGACCCCCACCCTGCTCTGGGAGGACAATGATTCTTGTGTTGCATGTGCAAAGTTGTCCCCAGGAGTGCTGCATGCAGCTCTTAAAAGCAGCTGCTGTCTCTTTTTCTTTGTTTTGTCTTGTGTCTGGCTAACTCCAAGCTGGTGGAAATGTAGCAGGTGGCAGTGTTACCCTGAGTAAGTCAGAAGGCCTGGGAGCAGTGACCTAGATACCGTGATGCACAGTGGCTCCTGGGACTCAGAGGCATTCACAAAACTCCTCTTCCCTCACCCCACAGATCTGGAAAAACGAGACACTGGCTGAACAGAGCAAGCTCACTCCTACAGAGAAACCCATCCTGCTGTCCAAGGATGTAGAGCTGAAGATTGCAGCCCTGGACAGGGAAGTTCAGTATCTTCTGAATAAGGCTAAGTTTGCCAAACCCAGACCCAAAAAGGAGAAGAACACCACGAAACCCGATTCAGGCAAGAATGCTACAGCAGCCGTTGAGGCAGAGAGCACTATCCCTCCCACGGAGGGGAGACAAGAAGGTAAGGGCAGGTGCATGTTACTCCTGGTGTACACTGTGTGCAACACACTCCTGTCTCTGCCTTCACTGAAAAAGAGCTGAAGAGAAGACAGTAGTTAACTGTAGGATTAGAGGATCCATCTCTTAGTTTTTCAAAGGCAGCTGGGACATTCTAGGTGTGGCAGCGTCCTTTTGCCCTCACCATTTATTTGGGTTTTTTTGTGGAGGAACAGAAAGAGTTGATATTCATCCTGGGATGGTAGCTGCCACACAAGGAAGATAAGCCCTTAGTTGCATTCTGGGTGTACAGAGTCAAATTTCAAAGGTTGTGTCCTAAGTCAAGGAGTAGAATGAGCTGTTGAGAGAGGTTTGTGTCTTTGATGGTCCTTAGGGGAAATAAAGAGATCTCTTGGCTTCCTAATGCTTGGCACTTCTTTGAACTCCTGGAAGATCCTCAGTTTCCAAGTGCCCTGGTCCTCTTCAAGCTAGAGTGCTGATGCCAGCAGAGTTCCCTGATGGTTCCTTTGGCCTGATTAAGAGATCATGCTTACAGTTGAAGCTCCAAAGGTGACTTCCTGTGCAACCAGTGAAGCTCCAGGGCTTCTAAGGGACTTAAAGGCCAGAAGAGAGAGGCAGTAAGAAATAAGTTCAACCAACCAACTTCAAGTTGTGTGATACTTCTCTGAGTGTGGGAGTGAAGTGTTAAAGTCCTGCAGCACTTTGTTTGTAAACCTCGACACTCATCACTTTATCTCCCTTCCTCTGGTCCCTTGTGTGTTCTCCTTTAACTTTTGTTTCTTTTTGCTTTCAACATAGATAAACCTGAGGATATTGGTCCACCCAAGGAACCTCCTACAGCTGAGAAAGTGGCAACAGAAGATGAGCCCAGATCAGACACTGGTGAGTAAATGCTTGACCAGTGGTCTGGAGCTTGGTAGCTACAAGTGCAAGCTGTCTGTGTGCTTCTTGCTGTATTTTAGCTGTAGAAGGTAAGATGGTAGAAAGCCTAACTGTAGATCAGTTGTTAATTCTGCTGTGAGGAAGACAAAACCATTGGTCACTCACTCTTCCAACATCTCCGTTGTTCAGTGTGAAGTTCTGCCTCCTGCCTCAGCAGCTGTGTTGTGTCAGGGTCACTGTGGTTTTTGCCAGTGCTGCAGCTGTAAGCCTGTCTTTGGTAGAGAGCTGGTGTGCTGGTGCCGGCTTATTCTGCCAGTCCTTCTGTGAGGACAGCAGTCCCCAGTCGGTGGAGGGCAGGAAGGTCCTCAGTAATTTGGAGCCGAGTATCAGTTCCCAAGTATTCCCCACAGCTTCTGAACCAGACATGCGCTTAGTGGAACCCTTAGTGAATGTTGGACACTTCCACCACTGCTTTGTGTGCTGTAACAACTCTTGTCAGTGCATAACTGCATTTACTTTATTACACAGGGTCCAAGAAAGAGAAGATGACAGAAGCTGGAGGAGAAAGCAGGAAAAATGATGAATTATAGCGTCCCTGAAAGCCCACGAGTGTCAACATCTATTTATTTCATGATTACTTTCTTGTTTTTGTAATGGACCTGGTTAGTCATGATGTCAGTGGAACACAACAGTCTGATAAGAACTTGGGATAGAGATGTAAATTTTTTTATTTTTTGGGTGGATTTTTTGCCGCTACTAACTTAGTGAATTGGGTTTTTTGTTTTCCTTACATGTTTAAAGGTGGCAGTATGCCTACTGAGACTTCACTCTGTTTCAGTACAGAGGTCACCAAAGTGACTTTCCTGGGGGGAGGAAACAGCGAAGAAACAGCTTAAGCTTCAGGAAGTAACTTAGAAGTTAAACCATGTGCTACACTTCCTCTGGTGCTGAGAAGGGGGACTAATGAAGGAGCTGTGTTGCTGAGCTGTGTTGTCTTTGCAGCTGGTGAGTGGGGAAGGTGGAACGGGAAGCAGGGTGGCAGAGTTCTGTGCTTTGGGATGCAAAAGCATCTGTTTGCCAGACGTAAAACCATCTCTGTTCCTCTGTTCGTGCTCTGCAGCAGAGTCTGAATTCCCTGAATTGGGACTTGACAAAAAGATGTTTGTTTATAGTTTGCTATAAAAAGTTCAGAAAGGTGAAGGCCAAACACCGGAGGCTGGAAACAGAAAGGTGTTAGGGCATCTCGCAGTCAGCATGGGAGCCAGGAACAAGGCGCGGCGGCGGCAGCAGCTCGGGGTCAGGCAGACCAGAACTGGCTGTAACCCTCCACGTACGCCCGGCGGGGCCTTCTCTGGGACCTCCCTCACACGGCGGGGTCCGAGCGAGCCCCGCGGACACCTTTGAATGTGCACCTGACGTCGTTCTCCCTTTCGGCCTCGACCGGAAATAAACGTTATGCTGCCCGACCGTGGCTTCAGCGCGGTCCCTTCGTTCCGGGGTGCGCCGCCCCGGAGGGGTCGGGGCGCGGGGCGGGGCTGCGGTGGGACAGTGCCCAATTGGGGGGNATCGGTCCCGGTTGGCGTTGTTCTCAGTGTTGCCGCCGTCTGCTCGCCGCGCTCTCGGCACCGGGCCGCCGGGAGCGTCGCCTGTCTTGTCCCATTCTCGCCTGGCTCCAGAGGCGGTCGGAGCACGGCAGGATGGTGGCCGGCGGGTACGCCCGGTACCGGGCCGTGATTTTCACGGCCATGTTCGTCGGGTACACGCTGTACTACTTCAACCGCAAAACGTTCTCGTTTGTCATGCCCGCTGTCATGGCCGAGGTGCCGCTGGGGAAGGACGAGCTGGGTGAGTGCCGGTCCCGGTTCTCCCATGCAGCTTCCCACCCGCTCGGTGCCGGCGCTAACGGGCGGGCACGCGGCCGTGCCGCCGGCTGAGGCGCGCGCCGGGCTCTGCCCTGCCGCAGGTCTCATCACCAGCAGCCAGTCCGCGGCTTACGCCATTAGCAAGTTCGTCAGCGGCGTCCTTTCCGACCAGATGAGCGCCCGCTGGCTGTTCTCCTCTGGCCTCCTGATGGTGGGCCTGGTCAACGTGGTCTTCTCCTGGAGCTCCACCGTAACGGCCTTCGCGGGGCTCTGGTTCCTCAACGGCTTGGCCCAGGGGCTGGGCTGGCCGCCCTGCGGGAAGATCCTGCGAAAGGTAAGGGTACGCTGGCAGAGGCAGCAGGAGGCTTCCTCACCGTGAGCTGGTCTGTGCAGAGCACGCTGCACCCATTTGCGCCGATTCCTGCCGCCTTCAAGCCGGGAAGGTCGAGGCCCTGCGCTGTGCTTGCTCCAGCTCGCAGAGCAAGTTTCTGTGCAAAAGGTTCTGCTTGGTCTAGCAAAGGTTCCAAACGTTTGTTTGCCCTTACGTGTATGTGCTCAGTTTACTAAGTGGCATCTCCTAGTAGCAGACCTTCTCCACTGTGGGGATGTGAACGTTTGTGAACGGCTCTTGGTTGTTTTCATGACAACAACCACCCGAGTGGTTCAGGCTCAGAGCACTTCTTGCCATGCAGAGCCAATCGGGCCTGACACCACGAGTCCTGAAGTTACCCCGTGCCTCTCTGTGTCCCTTGGCAATCCCATGCCAGCAGACCTCTCCAGGAGGACCTGTTCCTAGCAAGGGACTGCACAGAACTGCACGCTCAAATTTGCCTCTCCCACCTCATGTCTCAGTTTCATGGTCTGTAAATGGAAATAACTCAGAGCTGGCTCGTGGTGGGAGCACCTGTCAGGCCCCTGTGGCTGACATTTAAGTAACACTTGGAGTTCCCTGGGGGACTGAGGGAGAGAGGAGTTGACACTGCCTTGGCCTGGTTTTGTAGGTCTGGGTCTGAATAGTCCCAAACCTGTAGCGTGGGCCTTGGATTCAGCATTTTCAAGTGCAGCATCAGCCTCGCTCATGCCATGTTTCTTATTGTTGCATAGTGGTTCGAGCCGTCCCAGTTTGGGACTTGGTGGGCAGTGCTGTCTACAAGCATGAACCTGGCTGGAGGCCTGGGCCCCATCGTTGCCACTCTTGTGGCTCTGCACTATGACTGGCGTGTGACTTTGTCCTTCTCTGGCTTCATCTGCGTGGTTGTCTCTTTTGTCTGCCTCGTCCTGATTAAAAACGAGCCATCAGATGTTGGGCTGCCCAACATTGAACAAGCAGCCAAGAAAGGGAAGAAAGGTGAGCATGAGACTTCTCTGTAAGTGAGCAGCCATGGGAGATGATGTGGGGCCTTCCTCTGGTGTTCTGGCACAGCTGTGTCACACATGCTAAGACTTTCCTTGCCACTGCCCTAAATGGCTGCTCGGCAGGCAGGCCTAAGGGGTTTTCAGCAGCTTTTATTCTGTTGACTGTCAGGCTGGACACTGAAGCTGTAAATGGTACAAACCATGTCCCAGTGTCATTTGGTGGGACGGGGCCTCCTGAGGCTCTTACAGCAAAGTGTAGCAGGAGGAGCAGGAGCCTGACCACCAGTGTAAGTGTCTTCCTGCTAACAGTGCCCTGGTTTTCTTGGGGCTTTGCTCATTTTTGAGCGAGTCTCCTCAGAGGTACTGCAAATAGGAAAACATAACCGCAGGGAATGCTTCCTTAGGACTTACCTTCTTCTCCATGGTGGCAGAGGACAGGCAGTTCTCCCTTCACCCCACCATGCCTTCTCTTGACCCCTGGTTTGTGGTGGACTCTGCTCACTGTTTTCTGTCCTGACCTAAGACCTCTGGTTAATAAATGTTTGTTCAGACCTCCAGACCTGGGGTTTGGTGCCTCTCTGAAAGCGGAACAGGTTGCGGGGGAATTGCAACACAGGTTTGCTGTAGGATTTAAAAGGCCAATTTTCCTCTCTGTCCCTTGATGCCTGTGCTGCCAGACTTGGCCTCTTTGTGTCAAACCCCAGCATTACTTCTGCAGTGCAGTGTCCGGGCAGGCTGAGTTTCTAGATGTTCTTGGAAGACTGATGCGGAAGCCAAGGTAGCCCCTGAAAGCTGATGTCTTCAGGTCTTTCTCAGACACCGCTTAAAACCTTTAGCACAAAATGTGGAGAAGGAGATCATTTTGTCAAAACTTTCGTGACAGGTTTGTTGGCAATGTGGAAAATTACTGAGAGTAATGTTTGGGTTTTCTTTTGAAATCTTGAATGCACATGGAAGAAATTGGCAGAAAGGATTCAGAAATTACAGCAAACCCAGAAGGAGGAGGAGGTAGAGCCATTCACCAGCAGTAGCTATGAATATCTTCCTCTGTAAGGATGTCCCTGCTTGTGGATCCTGTCTGTAGTGCTGCTGAGTCAGTGTGGTTCTGTAGCTGTACTCCAGGAGGATCCTTACTACCACTTATCTTTCTCGAAGGTTCCTCCAGCAACAACAGCACTTTGACAGAGCTGCTGCTCTCACCATACCTCTGGGTGCTGTCAACAGGCTACCTGGTCGTTTTTGGAGTGAAAACCTGCTGTACCGACTGGGGACAGCTCTTCCTGATCCAGGAGAGGGGACAGTCCATGCTCGTGGGTAAGATGCAAAGCTGCATTTTTCAGCTTTGTGGCTGCAAACTAACACTAAGCTGGGTGCCACAAAAGGACACTGGCATCTCCATCTGAGGAACTTGGCTGCTTACCTCTTATCTCCTAACAGTTATTGAAATAATGGAGTGCTGAAATTGCTGGGTGTAGAGCATCCCAGTGCACAGGGACTGGCAGATGGGCATTCCTGTGCAAGAGCAAGCTGCTCTTCTCCACCAGAGCTGCCCTGAGCTTACCGTGGGCTGACAGCCTGACAGCCTGTCCTTTCCTTTGCCTATGTTTTAGGTAGTTCCTACGTAAGTGCCTTGGAGATTGGGGGTCTGGTGGGGAGCATTGCTGCTGGATACTTCTCTGACAGAGCAGTAGCAAGAGTGAGTACTCCAGGCCCTCAGGTATGCTGGGCTGTTAGCACAGCATCAGTGTGAGCTCTTTCACATTGGCTGCAGTTTGTTGTGGCTTCACCTGTGAGCATTTAAAGATTACTTCCATCCCCCATCCCTCTACTGCTAGTAGCAGTGGAGTAGAATGGTTCCCTGGTTTTTGTTGTGCTGGAGCAGCAGAACCCATCTTTGCTGTGCATGCGAGAACAGCACCGAACACCCTGGAGGGTGCTGTGCATGTGAGAACAACACTGAACACCCCGGAGGGTGCTGTGCAATGCCTGTGCCAGTGTCAGGGTGCGCTGCACCCCTCAGTGTTGTGGAGAGCAGAGCAAAGCCGACAAACCAAACATCTCCCTGCTGAAAGAGCTCTGGTGGTTGACAGCTGTCTTCTGGCTGCTGAAAGCCCCATGTTCAAGTGCAGCGGTGTGCTGACTGGGCTGGCATACAGTGGAAGGAGTCCTTTCAACCTCTGGCCTGCCTTGCAGGTGGGTCTGTCAAGCTACGGGAACCCTCGGCACGCGCTGCTGCTCGCCATGATGGCTGGGATGTGCCTGTCCATGTTTCTCTTCCGGGTGACAGTCACAGGCGAGTCTCCCAAGGTAAGCCCTGCTTGAGCAGGTAACTCTGAGTTGTAGGGATAGCCCTTCACTAGTGAGGAACCCTACAGCAGGGAGCGTGACTCTTCACCTTCCCCAGGGCATGCAGCTTGGTGCTGCTGTTGCTGCCTGTGCTGGCTCAGGTAGCCTGAGTTAGGAGCTGTGCAGTAGACGTGATTTGCTTCTGCCCTCATGATTGCTTAGTAAATGGAACTTCTTTTCTCCTTTGCCTTTTTATTTTTTCTTCTTCAGGAAAATCACTTCTGGACTGTAGCCTTGCAACCTCTAGCTGATCTTACAGGCCTAAAAGAACATGAGGTTTCTGCCTTGCATTTTTTCTCCCTCTGCCTGTTTCTGCTTTCCTGATCTGCCTTTTTCCTATCCCGGGAGGTTGGTTAGCACTACAGAACTTAGAACCAGGGCACTGAGAAGAGATTACTGTAAGTTTTGTTAAAAGAAACCTTTTCTTATCATCATTTGATTGCAATGACTTTAGAAAGTCTGAATGTAAAACACTTGAGTTCTTATGTAGAAGGTTCTGGGGATATGTGTTGATCAGGTAGAATGTAGCCAGTTAAGAGGTCTTGTGAGTGAGGTCTGGAAGAATGGTTCTGCTCCTGCAGGTGCCTTCCTGCTTAATTCTGGCGAGTGTTTTCCTGACTCCTCCTCTCTGATTCCTCTCTGGAAAATCATAAGGCACTGGCTTCCTCCTGGTTGTCTTGAAACGGCATCTATAGTTCAGAAAGCATGCTGTAAGCTTGAGGCAGCCGATGTAACCTGCGTTGCCCTTTTGCAAGTGACTGATAAATTCTGAGCCAGGTGGCTTTCCTAGAGCATGAGCTAACACTGAAGTTCAAACTGTTGCATGGGTTTGGGTCTATTTCTGTGTTTGTTTAGCAACACAGAGGTTGTCATAGTTACTTCTCACAAGTAAAGGTGCTCTGAGCAGTCACACCTAAAATGAGAACAGCTTTTAGTTGGTGTTGGGTGGATGGTTTTTAAAAGCAGCTCAAAGCACAGCTTGCTCATTTGCCAGACTCTCCACCTTTGATGTCTTGGTTCTGTCTTGCGAAGCGGTGCACATAGTGTGTGGAGAGCGCAGGAGCAGAACCATCAGAGAGAGAACTCATGCTGGCCAGCAAGACACTGTGGTGCTGATGTGGCTGGGCTGTGTATACATAGGGTCTGCTGCAGGGCTGAGCTCCTCTGCCTGCAGGCCAGGAGCTGGTGTCAGCCCCAAAATGTCAAAACACCCTTGTACTGCATGTGAGATCTGAAATTTGTCAGCAGCTGATGACTGAGTGGTGAGACGTACAGATCCTATTTCTGATCTTGTTTCAACAGCTGTGGATCCTGACCCTGGGAGCTGTGTTTGGGTTCTCCTCATATGGGCCAATTGCCTTGTTTGGGGTCATAGCCAATGAAAGTGCTCCAGCCAACCTGTGTGGCACGTCCCATGCCATAGTGGCCCTCATGGCCAACGGTGAGTAACCGTCGTTGCTCTGAGAAACAAACAAAACCTGGGTGTGCTCTGGAGGAAGGGTGGTCTAGGCTATGAGTGCCAGGTGGCTGACCATGGAAAAGCCACCAAGGATGGAGAGATAGTTGAACTGGAAGCCTCAGGGGTACCTCCTGCTGTTCATGACAGGCTTTTGTCTTGTGCTTTAAGTTCAAAGCAAGCCTAAGGAATTTTCAAACATGCAAGCCCAACAGAGATAAAATTGAGATGCTCAAGCGCTGCCTCTTGTCTGTTTTTCCTTACAGTTGGGGGTTTTCTGGCCGGACTGCCCTTCAGTACCATTGCTAAGCACTACAGCTGGGCCACAGCCTTCTGGGTAGCTGAGATCACCTGTATGGGCAGCACGGTGGCTTTCTTCTTGCTGCGGAACATCCGCACCAAGATGGGCCACGTTCCCAGGAAGGCTGACTAAGGACAAGCTGCTCGGGGAAATGGAGGCCCCCACACCAGTCTGGGTAATATTAGATTTTGTTTAACTGGCCTAGAAGTGAGCTTACCTCTTGCTGCAACCTAGATAAAAATGGCACAATTCCTCATCCACTGTCACGTGCCTGAGGGCACAAGGTTCCTGCTACTGATCACTTCTCCCCTCCAGATGTGATAATTCAGCTAGTTTACATTTGTGATGATTTTACTGTACCTCCTCCTCACAGCACTGTGGGAGAAGCTTTGCAGCCCAGGCTTCTCCACTAAAAGTACTCTGAAATGGCTGGCTTCAGGTGCTGCCACATTTTTTGTCCTCACTGTTCATCTTGTCCCTTAGCTGTCAATTCAGCCTTGTCATCTGGGGCACTGAAGCGAGCCTTGGCCGTATTTGTTCACCCTCTGTCTCTTATGTGCTTGGGCATGAGCACCCCAGCATGCTGCACCCTGCAGCAGCAACAGAGCAGTGAGCAATGGTGGCAGCTGTTTGGCCTCGCGGATGATTGAGAGCAGCATAGTTTGAGCATTACCTGGGGTTAGCTGCTGGGAGCAAGGGAAGTGTTTTGCTCTGGGCGAGCAGCAGACCAACATGGTGCTAGGACAGGCCCCCCACAGCACTCAGAAACAGGCGCAGTTCCAAGGAGTTCTCAGCGTTTTGGGGGCAGAGCGTTTAGGGAAGCTCCTTCTGTTGAACGGATCCTGCCCACTGCTGTTCCTGTGTGCAGTGTTACTGATTTGCCAGGGAGGCAGCTGCTGCCAGGCACCTCTTAGCAAGCACTCTACAAGTCATCCAAGAAAACTGACTCCTTCACCAGGTACTGCCACAGAAGCTACTGCCAGGCACCAGCTGGGCTTTCAGGAATCCCCTGTTTCTAGCACAGGCTTCTATTTTTTTCAATACAATCTTAGGTTGTTTGGGGTCAAGAGCTGCATCTCACAGCTGCAGGTATGGGCATGGGCTAACTTGGGGCTGAGCTGAGCTCCTGCCAACAGATTGGCACAGTTGGGCCCAGAACTCCTTGCAATAAGTATACTAAGGTTTTTAACTGGAATTTTGTTGAATATTCCTGGGTTTGCCCCAGAAAGATTTACTGCCTCAGAGTCCTTGAAGAGGCAATTCCACTCAAAGGAACTGCACACAGGCTGAACAGCTTGGTTGTAAGAGTAGGTAGCCAGCCTTAATTAAAACAATGAAAGTGAATTACATTTTGTACTTAATTATTTATGATCTACTGTCTGTGAAATAAAAGTGGAGCAGTGTCACACAGGCCCTGATTGTCTTTCAGAGAGTGATGCAAGCAGGAACACCCAAACCTGCTTCACAGCCATCACCACCTGCTTCATCTGACCCAGCATCCCTCTGACTTTGTGGCCTTGACAGTCTGCCTCTAAATAAGGAAAGCTGAGTACCTTATCATGGCATATCATAACTATTTTGTCAAGCTACATTTTTCACTAAGAAACATACGTGTCATTAATAAGCACACGTTTTGTCAGTGACCAGATACTAATTAATCATAAGCAACAATCAACCATTTTCATCACACTTATTCACCCTCCTAAGGTGCTGCTGGCACAAACTGACTGCCAATAGAAAACAAGCAGCCATCCACCTCCAGCCAGCTTTATTACCTTTACATAGAAACCCTCTGCAAAACCATAAGTTAGAGCTATACAGGAAAAATACCTATGTACAATTGTGAAACAAAACTCAGACCGTGGGCAGGCCATGGCCCCATCCCTTGGCTTGCTGTCTTGACTCGAGGGCAGTGGAGCTGCAACAGCAGAGTAAGCCACTGTGGGCCAGTGTAAACAGTAGTGAGTCTGTTCAAGGTAAATTTCAGAACAAAGGGGATGAAAATGGTATCCTGGGAGATGAAGCACATTTTGGGGATCTGTGGTCTCTGCTGTGGTAAGGAACTTTTTTGGAGCAGAGAGGCCCTGCTCTTAAGAGAAAGCCTGTGCAACAAGCAAAGTTTTCCCTACGATCCTGGTCCAAAGGGTCCAGCTTTCTCTGCCACCTCCAGCGCAAGTTTCAAGTTCTGATCAAACAACTCACATCTGAAACAGACAGAAAAGCAGAAGGGGATGACTTTTTCTACAGCTCAGACTAAGGAAAACAGGACCTCCACATCCTTTGGCTCTGAAGCCTTTAAGGAGAGATTCCATAAGTAAGTTGTGAGACAATGAGATAAGCTGTCAAGCTTTGGCTTTGCAGTTAATTAAGATTAAAGCTTCTTGTGTGGGCTCTACATTAGGGCAGAGGGGATTGTACCAAGGAAGAGCACCTTCCACATCCTCAGCAGAACAGGTCAGTGTCCCACCCTGGCAGCAGTGTGCTGTGTCTTTCCCTCACCCTCTGGGTCTGCTTTGCTGCACCCCTCAAAGGCGTGCAGTGGCATGGCCCTGCTGCTGTGTTATTACAAGTGTCCTTTTCCTTACCTGATGGGCATCTCCAGGGAGTAGAAAGGGTTCTTCAGTGCAAAGTCAGAGTAAATCTCATAGATCTTGTGCAGAAGGGAGTCAATCCCTGCCTGCCTCGGGTCAGCAAGAACCACGAATTTGATCCCTGGAGCCACAGCAACAGGAGTATGAGGAAGGCCAAGCTCTGTGGCAGCCCTGGCGAAGCAGACCGGTGCGGGCTACTCGGGGCTGGGCAGTACCTGTCAGCGTCTGGAAGCAGTGCAGCTTGAAGGTGTCTGTCTCCAGCATTTCGATCCCAGAGCTTCCAACTTCGGGGGACAGCTGTGACCCGATGGCGAACAGCCTGCGGGAAGAGGGCCCTGAGCACTCCCGCTGTCCCTGCCCACGCCACCCCCTCTCCCATCGCGTCCTGCCCAATCTCACGAGTGGAACATGGAGGCCAACATGAGCTTCTCGTTGGAGGAGAGGCGGTGGCGGCCGAAGCGGATGGACACCGGGTAGTTGGCAGGATTGCTCAGGAACTCCAGCACATCCTTTCCGTCCGCCGTAAGGCGTCCGTTGACTTCAGCGCCGTTGATGGCCAGCACGGCGTGGCCCACTGCGGGGAAAAGTGCGGAGTCAGTCGCTCAG
>VWZE01008816.1:969418-1002152 GCA_013396675.1 Eubucco bourcierii
TGGGGCCTACCGTGGGGCGGGCGCGGCGGGCGCGGCACCCTGAGGGTGAAGGGCCCTGAGGAGTGCCCGGAAGGGCCGTCCTCGCCTTCATCCAAATGACTGTCCCGTCCTTCTCTCGCCCTCGCAGCCGCCCAAAGACGACAAGAAGAAGAAGGATGCGGGAAAGTCCACCAAAAAGGACAAGGACCCGGTGAACAAATCCGGTGGCAAAGCCAAGAAGAAGGTAAGATCGGTGGTGCCCGCACCGCGCCTGCCTAGCTGGCCTCACTGTGGGCAGGCCCCGAGCCGCAGTTCTCTCGGAGCCAGCTGTGAACCGCCCGGGGGCAGCCGGGCTCACACGCTGAGCCTAGTAAAGGGGTGCGGGAGCCTGGTGGCCTGAAGGAGACTGCTGGGGCTCCCCAGGCCCTGCCCGTGTGCTGTCCGGCCAGAGCTTAAGAGGGAGTGGGTGCTCCTGGGGTTGTAATGGTGCGGGGTACAGCGTGTTCGAAGAGCTCTTTATCTGTTGCGGTGGTTTTTGAGTAACAAACGGCTTTGGTCCTTTCCCTTGGGGATACACTTGGTATTGTCTGGAACATCACGTTTGCACTGACATTATGTGCAATTCTTTAGGCCTTTAATCTGAGATGTGATACATTTGATGGTGCAGTTCTTAAGGCATTCTAAAGCTAGGTCTTTTTGTAATTGCTTAGAAGATTACTATGGGAGTTTTTTTCTTTCTTCTCTTTTCAAGTAGAAGTGGTCCAAAGGGAAAGTGAGAGACAAGTTGAACAATCTTGTCCTCTTTGATAAGGCCACCTATGACAAACTGTGCAAAGAAGTGCCCAACTACAAGCTCATCACACCTGCAGTTGTCTCAGAGAGACTGAAGATTCGTGGTTCCCTGGCTAGGGCTGCCCTCCAGGAGCTGCTTAGCAAAGGTGAGTATTGCCAGGTACAAGCATCTGTGGTCTTGGGTACCCTGCAATTTCCTGTCAGCACCACCCCTCTAGAAGGGCCCACAACACCTCTGGTGTCCTCCAGTACATGGCTGCTCAGAACACTGCACTGCCTTTGTCCCTAGGTTTGATCAAACTGGTGTCCAAGCACCGAGCCCAGGTAATCTACACCAGGAACACAAAAGGTGGCGACGCACCTGCAGTGGGGGAGGATGCCTAGGAAGGTGAGGCTCTGCGGGGCCAGGCTTTTCCAGGAGGCTAGGGCAGCTGCCATGGTGCTTTGGACAGGCTCTGGGTGGCTCCCTGGCTGGCTCCCTGGCTGCCATTACTGGAAATGTTGGCTCCCCAGAATTAAAGAGCAATTCGTGGTCTTGTCCCTGTTGGCTGAGGAAGGCCCTGTGGGGTCTCCTGTCTCTGGGCTGCTGGGTGCATGGGCATGTCCTCCCTGACAAAGTGTTCTAGTTGGAGCAGAGCCTTCAGACTGTTGGCTTTGTGCTGGCTTTGACTCAATTGTCTGATCTGAGACTTCTTGCTTTGCAGGTTCTCCAGAGACCTCATAAAAAATGTGTCATATGTAGGTGCACACAATAAAATTATGGAAGTGATTTTTCTTTTTCAAGAATGGGTTTGTTTCGTTATTGATGTGTTGTTGTTGGTAGTGGGTTCTGGTATAGGGCAGGGGTCTGCTTCCAGCTTGTGCCTGTTGATACAATGTTGGGAATGTTACTGCAAACATGCAAAAAGGAAAGGAGCTTTGGCATCCCTACAGTAGCCAGCAATGTGAGACCATACTCGGCTCTAGCAGGAAGAAAACCGAAGCTCATTTCCTGCATTGTGTGTAGGGGAGGTGCCAGCAGGATATTTTTCACTATTGTGATGGCTTGGGAGTTCCTGACCCCAATGAAATCACCCAGACTAGAGTGGAAGTTAAGGAATTAAGCTATATTTACAGCTTAGCACAATATGCAAGCATATATATACACAATATGCAGTTATATACAAGTTAAAAGTAATACAGAAACACAGAATCCCTCCAGAACAATCAGATTGCTGAGAGGCTCCTGACCCTTCCTCTCTCCCTTCAGCAATAACCAGATCAGACCCCACCTGGAGTCCTGTGTGCAGTTCAGGAGCCCCCAACACGGTAAGGACACGGAACTGTTGGAGCAGTTCCAGAGGAGGCCACAAAGATGCTCAGAGGGCTGCAGCAGCTCTGCTCTGAGGACAGGCTGAGTTGGGGCTCTGCAGCCTGAAGAAGAGAAGGCTTTAAGGCGGCTTTATAGTAGCCTTCCGGTATCTGAAGGGGGATACAGGAAGGCTGGGGAGAGACTATTGACAAAGTCTTGCAATGACAGGACAAGGGGCAATGGGTTTGAACTGGCAGAGGGAAGATTTAAAACTGGATGTTAGGAGGAAGTTCTTTACAGTGAGGGTGGTGAGATGCTGGCACAGGTTGCCCAGGGAGGTTGTGGCTGTTCCCTCCCTGGAGGTGTTCAAGGCCAGGTTGGACGAGGCCCTGAGTGAGCTGTACTAGTGGGAGGTGTCCCTGCCTACGGCAGGGGGTTGGAACTAGATGATCCTTGAGGTCCCTTCCAACCTTCCCATTCTATGATTCTGATTCCTTTTTCCTAATGAGGATTAATTAGTCCCTTAGGTAAGGCAGAACAAGTGAAAGTAACAAATCAGGCACACCAGGCTCTGCATCAAACAATTTCAGTTACTAACATTTTTTTTAATTTGGAAAAGAAAGTTTATTTCTCAAAAATTTATTTCTTTACTGGCATGCCAGACCATCAGTGCAGCATGTGCTGTGAAGCCAGGCTTTCTGGGGAGGACACAAGCAGGAGGGCTTTCCTGCTGCTAGGGTCTGCCTTTGGGTAGCCCAAGAACTCAGAACTCCATACCTAGCTCCATACTGCATGTCTGTTTCAATAAGTGGATGTGCAACACTCCTTGGCACAGCAGCTTTCAGTAAGAGTGCTCCACTAGGTATCTGCTGTGGTCATCCTGCTTTCCAGGGGACCAAACACTTCAAGATGTATTTAATATCAGTGCTGAACCTCACAGCACTTGTAGCTACCTCCAAGTCCAGTGCTTTGCTTCTGCTCACCTTTTCCTCTTCTTTTCTTCTGATTCAGTTCTAAATTGATGTCTGTAAGGAAGTGTGGAAGTCAGCGCAGCTCAGCCTTTAGGAAGAAGTCATGACCACTGCCTCGCCTAACACTCACAACAGTGCTGTGCACAGTGGCTCAGAATGGAAGCTCTCTCACTTCCTGTCCCTGGTACCTTGGTAAGCTGCAGCAGTCTCTCCAGCTAGCTGGCAGACTTCTACCACATGTAGTGGTGGCAGCAGGACAGCAGACAGGTGTGCAAGGTAAGCCAGCCTCAAGGAGGCATGCTTGGCCTCTACAACCATTGCCATGCTTCATCTCTAAGCCACACATGCCCTTTATCCAGGGCAAGAATGGTGCTCTGCTGGGTTGAGGAGCTGGCCTAACTCCTCTCTGCGCCAGGATCATAGAATCACTACAGACTTCTAAGATACCTCCAGATCCTTTTCCACTCAGCTGCTTTCAAGCCACTCTGTCCCAAACCTGCAGTGTTACTTGGGGTTGCTGTGACCCACCTGGCACATGGCCTTGTTAAACTTCATTCCACTGGCATCAGCCCATCAATCTAACCTTAGGCTAGCAGCCGTCACACAGCCTGCTCCACCAGGAGCTTGCATGGAAGGAGACCGTGTACCCTCCCCTAGGCACCTGTCCATACCTGCCCCAGAGCTCACCTGGACTGCCATCTTCTGCCGTGATTCCAAACCCGCCCAAAGGAGGGGAGCCAGCTGTCACCTGTCTGAGAGGTATGGTCAAAGTTTGCGCCTACACGCTCTGCTGGGAGCTTTCTCAGCCTTTGCTTCTCCTCTGAAAAAATAATTGCTTCAGTGAAAGGTTTTCAGTTAATTTGCTTTTGATTCTTTAGTGTAGCAAAGCGAGGGGAAGGTTAACTGCAACAGTGTACAAGCCACTCACTTTGTTTCAGAAACTCCTCATATGAAGGTCCAATCTGTTGCTGACTGCCATCCTCCTCCTCAGTTAGCCATGGAGGCTTTGCTCCTAGCAGTCATGGAAAAACTGTATTTAGCCACTGAAGTTATCCTGAGCTAGAGATAGGGAAAAACCTTTCCTCTTCCCCACCCTACCAAGAGCAGGGGAAAAAAAAAAAAATTTAAAAAATTGGGGTTTTGTAAGAAAAAGCAGCTGCTCGCCTTCATCAGGGCCCTGGCAGGTCACACCCCAACCAAGCACTCGCACAGCAGCAGCAAAGCCTTCACACTACAGGAGCGTGTTCTTGACAGGTATGTTAAATGAAGGCCACAGAGCCAGCGCCCTCTGGTTACTGTTGCTGCTTCAGACCTGCTTTCAGTTCTGTGCTACATTTGTGAGCCAGGAGTTTTCCAGAGGGTAGTGCCTAAAGGAGGTGGGAAGCTGGCATTATTACCTGTGTGAATGTTTCCTTTCCCTTCTGTCTCCTGGTAATGGAAACAAAATGCTAGTGAGAAATGGATGTTTGCAAGAATCTCTCTAAGTGGAACAGTCTCATGCATTCCCTTCCACAATCAAACTCTCTTGCAAAAAGAGGGAGGCACTGTGCTGCATTCTTTCAAGAGACCTTTTTAAGGGGGGCATGTTAAAGGATGCTTGCTTAACAGAACACAAGGTAACCCTGGGTGACTGAAGCACCCAGCTGGTTGCTCACCTGAATCTCCAGAGTTGCCCAATTTAGTGATGGAGATTGCAGCCCTTTTTGCTTTGTAACACATGCTACCCCTAACTTGCAGTTAAATTTGTCTCCCCTACCTGGTGGCCAGTGAAGCTCAAAGCCTGGCCTGGTTGCATCCAGTTTAGGTCAGGTCCTCTCTGCATCCCACTAGGACCAGGCTGCTGTGTGTCACAAGAGGAGTTCCTGGAACACAGAGGCCGTCTGAGAGGTGAGTGGCGGTCAAAGCCAGTGTGGCAGCAGCTCAGAGTTTGTGTTTGTGTCTGGAGAGATCTGCAGTAAGAAGGAAAAGGTGAAATGTTCCTGGAGCACTATGATGTTAAACACAATGCTGTGCTCCCTCTTAATGGCTGCTGGTGCTCACTTACAGATGTGTGGATGGGGATAGTCTTTCTGTGGTACTTACTAAAAGCAAAGGATTTGTACAAGTGCAAGATCCTGGTGATGACAGCATCAGCTTGGGCAGCTGCGGCTGTGTGTTTTGAGCTGGTTAATGGTGACAGAGGAATAAGGGTTCTCACCTCTCAGGTCCTGCCGCGGGGCTGCAGCTGGAAGATCCTGCACAAACCTCTGGCTCTGTTTGAAGCTGAGTGTGATTCAGGAACAAGGGACAGGATTTCTGGTATTGAGCAGAACCTCCCCCACCCCGGCCACCCCAACCCCTCTCGAGGGCAGCCGGTGTCGGTGGGGGTGTGTGGCCCTATCCCCAGTTTATACTGGGGCGCAGCAGGGGCAGGATACAGCTCACCGACCTGGAAGGCGGCCCGCACCGTCTCCCGCTGCCGGCGCTCGGCTTCTCGGATGCCGGCCGCCATCTGCGGGGAGAGGAGCAGGTGAGGCCGGGCCGCGCTGCGGGACCGAGTCGGTGCAGGTCTGGGAGTACCTGCTTGATGTGCTCCTCCTCCCGCCGCCGGTGCGCGGCCACCGCCCGCTCCAGCGCTCGTTCGAAGCGCTCGTACTCCTCGGCCGGCACGAGGAACCGCTCCCGCAGCGCCGCCTCCGCCCGGTTCTCCCGCCAGAACCGCGCCGTCTCCCGGCGGTGCTCGGACCTGCAGACACCTGTCAGCGACAGTCCCGTTCCGCCGGTCCCTCCTCGATCAGCCGTCCGGCGAGGTGCGGCAGCGCCAGCCCGTCGGTCCCACCACGGCGACCTACCCGGCGAGGTGCTGCAGCAGCCCGGCCCGCAGCAGCGCCCACCCGGCCCGCTGCCCGTCCCTCTGCACGCCGCGCTCGCAGCACAGGCACCAGACGCGCCGGTCGTGCTCGGACGGGTCGTAGCGCTGCACAGCTCCGCCGCCGCCGTCGTCATCTTCGGCTGCGGCCGCCGCCGCTCGCGCCGCCGCCACCTCCTCCTGCAGCCGGCACAGGGCCTCCTGCAGCCGCCGACGGTGCCCCGCGCTGTAGAGGTGCCGACGGCCGGCGAAGGAGGTGCGGCGGCAGAGCCCACAGTAGTGCACCGCCATGCTGACCGGCACGGCCCTGCAGAGCGCAGGCGCGGCGGTGACGCCGCTGCCTGCCGGCGCCGGCTCGACGTGAGGGTGGAGCTGGGGAGCGGCTCCGGCCGCGGGGCACGGCGCCGGCGCACGGGAGCCGCTGCAGGACTGGTAGCGCTGCGGCATGGCCGCAGCCGAGGGCGGCGGGCAGCGCGGCGCCCAGTTCCGTAAGGCGAGCTGGCATTCCTCCCGGGGCCAAGCGGCAGTGTGTGTGCGCGGACAACACTCACCGCCCTCGGGCCACCGGGAATGCTTCAGACATTTTTCATTCGTTGGGAACACTCCCCAGGGACAATGCAGATCTTCAGTAGGCTCCGAGCTGCCACCGAGCTGCCTGTATGGCAGCAGCTCCTCTCGCTTGGCCAGGTAGTGTGTTCTCTGCCTAGCTTCTGACCTGTGGACCGAGAACCTTTGTTAAGGGACAGATCTACTTTCCACTGCAACTTAATCCTCTGCACCACAAGAACATTAAGAGGCAACAGCTTGCGTGGAAGACTATGTGTTAAAGTCATAGCAGGTGCAATATATCACAATGTCTCTGCGGTTGGAGATGTGTGCAGCTGGAGCAAACCGAAGGAGATGAGACTGGTCATCTTCCTCCTTGCCCCCTTCTGAATTTTAGTCTTTAGGCAGAGGAACCATAGGCCAAACAGAGGTATCATGAGATCTGCAAAAGACAGAGAGGATAGCTGCTCTGACCATAATGACTCCTCAGCCCCTGATGCTACAGCCTCAGTCCTTGCCCATGTCCAACCCCGATGGCCATTGCCGAGCAAGGTGATACTGAGGTGAAGGCTCCCTGCTTTAACAGGTCCTGATTTGGCTGTTGCAATGTTGGTTTCATTAAAGGTAGGTTCTTACCCAGCCTGATGTCAGTCCTTCTTTGTGGGGGTAGCTCCACGTATCTGGTGTCATTTCCTGGACCTAGTGTCCTGCAGCGCTGTGACTGCTTGCTGGCTTGGGTGCCCACCTGTATCACTCCCAACACAGGAATTTTCTTGAAAAGTCCGACTCATTCTGCACTGTGCAGGGTTCCTGCCCTCTGAAACACACCTGGTTCACTCATGCTTTTGCACACTGATTCAAGAGTCTCTTTGGGCAGGACCTGTACTTCCTCCTGAAACCTTCTGTGTCCTTTGGAGTCAGCTTCCATGGGCAGGACTTGTGTCTTCCCTCACTGTGCACTGGGGCAGTGGTTTTCCCAAAGCGGCTGCTGAAGCACAGGTTGTGCTGGCTTCTGTTCTCCCAGCCCTCTGGGGCAGTTTTTAAAAAAGGCAAGTGCTGCCTATGGAGAGGAGATTTTTCCTGATCTGAAGAACTTAGAGGCTGTGATAAATTAGAGAATACATCATATTGGAACAAGGGAAGGAGATGGCCCTCCCTGCCCCAAGGATGGATGTTTTTTGTGAGGAGTGTAAGAGAAAACTAAAATGCTGGTTCTCGGGAATCACAGATTTGGGAGTTGAAAAAGAGGGGAAGTTTTCTCAGTGGCATCTTGAGCCAAAGGCAGAGCTAAGACCTGAACGTGGGTCCTGGCTGCCACATCCTCACCTCCCAGTAGAAGATCACAGACTTGTGTACCTTTCATTATCCCTCTTCCCCTCATTCTGCACTAAGAGCTAAGAGAAGAGCAGGTACCCTATGAGCTGGTAGATATGCTGTACAGTCAAACTGCCACTCATGCTGTTGTATGGGGCAAGGGTAATGAGGATGGAGTAATTTAGGGGAGGATGGGGCCAGCCTCCCTTGATTTGGTACTCTGAGGTCTGAGGACTGCGGGTGTCCAAGGCATCAGCATTGCCTTGAGTTCAGGAATTTCCAGCATCTCCTGAGGAGCTGAGTTGTCCATGCATGAAATATCTTTGTCCTTGGTAAGCTGGGAAGAGGAAGGAGAAAAAGGACATGTATATATTAGCCCTTTGTGGAAGTGAGGGACAGGAAGAAGCTGCTTTATTCTAGGGGAGGGTGGGTCTAGCAGCGTGCGTATAGGAAGCTTCTACGTGTTCAACTTCACCCTCTGACTCTGCACTTTGTACTCTCAGCCTGTTCATCAGGCAGGCTCTGTGCACTGCCTGAGCCCTGCTGAAACTAGAGGCAGCCACTTGCGGAGCTGCCGAGCCAGCTCGTTTATTCTTGCAGGATCGCTGAGCAGGTAGGATGCCTGGGCCTGCCTGAGCAGTTTCCCTTTTGCCTTGCCAGCTTCGCTGCAGGATGCCAGCACTTCCTCCTTAGAGCAGCCCAGGTCAGTGTAGTTCCAGCATGTGTTCAGAGAAGAGGTTTCTGTGGCACCAGCAATGGAGGCCACCTCTGTCAGAGGTGTCAGATCTGGCTGGGTCTACTCCAGGGTTCCCAGGGATGGGGCAGACCAGGCTGGGTTTTACCCATATCCACATATGGGGTCGAATGCTGGATTCTAAGGAGAAAGAGAAGCATCACCCCAGCAGTCTGACCTGAGGACCATTTCCAGGTCCTGCTGTCCAGAGACAGTCTGGGCAAGCTCTAATGCAATGCAAATTCCAAGGCAAAGGTCCCCATTTACCTTCTCACCCCCCTAAGCATTTTATTTCCTGTTTTGTATACAGTGTGCACAGCTGCAGGTCCTTGCACTGCTGCTGCCAGCCTGGAAAATGGTACTCAGCTCTGAAATGTCACTTTCTTTTGCTCCTACAAAGCCTGGTCTAGTGGGGATGCCCCTGCTGACTGCAGGGGGGTCAGAATTGATGACCTCTAGAGGTCCATACCATTCTATGATTCTATAAATTAGTCCCTTGAGTCCTCCTTTCCCAACTTTATCTACCTAAAAGGCTGCATTCAGAGGGAAGTGCATATGCAAGCACAGCTATGCACTGGCATTCCTGTCCCTGGGACTCAGACTTTAACTTTTTCTAAATAAGCTCAGAAAAATTTAGATAATGCCAGGTCCTAACCTTATCCCTGGTGTAGGGCATTGTCCATGGCACCAAGCACTCATGTGCCGTGGGGACAGCATGCCACTTCAGCACGCAATGGCATTGGATCTTCTCAGGAGCTCACAGACATGGGGACACTGTGATAAACTTCTGGTTTTTGTGTTAGCCTCATTTTCTGTAAGCTGCAGTCACTGCAGCCACTTCTAATTGGAGCTGGCCATATTTAAACATGTATAAAATGGCCTTTTTGTTAATCTCTAAGACTGGAACTTACTATTTAGCAGATGTTGCTGTTCTCACATAAGTTTTGAAGATGGGAATCATTTTACAAGGAAACCAAGTCAATCAATATCCCAGAGCCTCTTACCTTGCAGCAGAACATCTTTAGTATCATAGAATGAATCATAGAATCATAGAATGGTAAGGTTGGAAGGGACCTCGAGGATCATCTAGTTCCAACCCCCCTGTCATAGGCAAGGACACCTCCCACTAGTACAGGTTACTCAAGGCCTCATCCAATCTGGCCTTGAACACCTCCAGGGAGGGAGCAGCCACAACCTCCCTGGGCAACCTGTTCCAGGGCCTCACCACCCTCACTGTAAAGAACTTTTTCCTAACATCTAGTCTAAATCTTCCCTCTGCCAGTTTAAAACCATTGCCCCTTGTCTTGTCATTACAAGACCTTGTAAATAGTCCCTCCCCAGCCTTCCTGTAGGGCCCCTTCAGATATTGGAAGGCTACTCTAAAGTCTCCTTGAAGCCTTCTCTTCTCCAGGCTGCAGAGCCCCAGCTCTCTCAGTAGTGACTGGGAGTTTGAGCTCCTTTGCCATATCCCAGTCCTTAAGGCCATTTCTAAAGTGCAGGATTTCCCAAAATTACTTATTTTGAAAACTCAAGTCCATTTTCTTTGTATGGCAAAATAATCTGTAGGTGCTGAGCACGGCAGGATCTGTGAGGGTGGCAGAAAGAATCCCACCAGCTTGTAGTACTGTGTGCTGACAGACTTGATTTCATAGTGTTTTCCAAAAGGGTATTGCAGAGGTGGGTGAAAAGCTGGGCTCTGTTTCACTCTCCTAAATACCTGTCACAGCCCCTTCCAGTGTGTAAATGGTCCGCAGTGGTGGAGTAAGCAAACTGATTGACAGTGAGGTAGGCAGGACATAGGGGTCTATTTTCAACCCATTTACTTTGCTAGAGCCTCAGTAAATGAGCCATTCCTGTTTTCACTAGGCTAACTTAATTTGTTGGGGTTTTCCCCTACTTCTGATACAACCACAGCTTTATGTATGCTCTGCGATGGATTTCACAGGTCTGAGCAGATGTCTCTGGAAGCAGGATGGATCTCTGAAGGATGCATTTGCAATTACTGGGGAGCTCCCTCACCCTCCTCCTTGCATGGATGTAGTGGATTTTAAGACAGGAAATTGCTTTGGATTAGCCCAGGCAAAACACTGAGGAGGTAGCGAGGCTAGGGAAAAGGAGCCAGGCTAAGCAGATATTGGGCTTACTTTCACAGAGTGTCCTTTGCAAACTTTGTGCTGCCTGAAGATGCCATCTGAGTTCCACACCCTCCTGAATTGCTTCCACACACAACCCCTGTCTAATCTGCCCAGGTATTAGAAAGAAAGCAGTGTGGTTTATGCTATTAAAGGATGGTTGTAATATAGCCTCATCCTGTTCGCCCACTCATCATCAGGAAGGTAGGTGGGATGGGTGGAAACAGTAGCTGCAAATCAGAATCCAAGCCTTGGCTTAGCACCGGCAGGCAATTAGATTTCAGACTAGCTACATATGTTGACCATTTTGTAGAAGGATGCACATTGTGCTGGTATCAGAGATGTACATCAGGGACTTGCTGCCAGCCTGTAGCCAGGACACAGAAAGAAAGAAGCTATTTTTGGCAATTGCTGGAAAAGATTACACCATAATATCAGTGTCACAAAGCTGGGAGAATCTCAGTATAAAAATTAATTCTGTGACACTTACACCAAAGGATTGGCTTTGAGATATTTCTGTTTCTCCTGTGCGATGAATGGGGTATGGCGTTTTTCCCCCACGGCAGGCGCACTCTGCAGTGCTGTATGCCAAATGCCCCTGCTCTCTTGCTGCCACTATGCTCACTCTTTGCACGTTTGCATCTTTTGAGACTGTCTGTTGAAAACCAAGTCAAACACCGAAACAAGCTTTTAATGAAGAGATAACCCTTGAAGGGCAGAGAGGATCTGGCATGTTTGATTTTGCATCCTCAGTAAAAGCAGGCATGATATTTTGTACTGTGTGAAGATTTGCATAGCTCTTGGCATTCCACAAATATAAAGTCAGCATGGCTCTGCTTCTGCTGGATGCAAGAGACTACTGTCGCGTAACTTCTTACTCCTGGTGTGACAAAGCCCAGTCATCAGAAGAGATGAAGACGTGCTGGCTGTCGGATCCCTCAGGTGTGAGCAGAGCTTGCTGCTTGGCTACTTTCCTAAAGGAAGTCCAGGAGCACCCCAATCAAAACCCTTTTCTCTTCCTGAAACTGGAGCCTGGTATTTGACTTGGGATGTGTTGCAAACAACCCAGCTACTATGGATTAATAATTTACCACGTATTGCTTGACCAGCTGCACCACAAAGTTGCTTTCCCCTTTGTGCCTGGAGTGGAACTCACACTGTGCTGTATGCATCAGCTGAGGCATGGTAATACATTAAGCTCGTAATTATCCACCTGCACCCTCAACTGATGCCTCTTCCTACCCACCTAACTTCCAGTACTTCATCAATAAACTCGCACGAGAGTGCTAGGCTGGACGCAGTTCCTCTCCGAGCAACGTGAGTATTGCAGGGACGAGAGCAGCCCCGGCACGGCCGGACGCTGCCCGCAAGCGGAGTGTCCTGGCCCGCTCGCTCCTCAGCCTCGTGAGCGAGGCAACGTGAGGCACCGGTGTGAGTAAAAGACCAGAATACCCGGGAATGGACCTGTCCGCGGGCAGGACGCCGGTGCCGACGCCGGTGCCGCTGCCAGGCAGCCCTGGCAGGGCCGTGGAACGTGCGAGCGGCGTGGCCGCAAGGGGCCGCGTGAGCGGCGTTTGGCGGGGCGCGCCGAGCTCACCTGTGGCCGCAGCTGGGGCAGAGCTGCTGCCCCGAGCGACGGCAGAGGGCCAGGGGAGATGAGGAACAGCTGCGGACCTGCCAGGGCTACCGGCAGCAGCCGCCCGCGGCTCATCAGAAGTTCCTCTCTCCCATCTCGCCCCCGGTTTCTGTCTTTCCAAAGCAGGCTGCCTGTCTGTGAAGCTGGTAAGTAGCACGGGAGAGGGCGGAATAGAATGTCCGGTAACGCAGTGCTCCACCCAGAGAAATCCTACCACCCCCAACCCCCACCCCCTCCACCNCTTACTGGTAAAGGTTTGAAGCACTGCTATAACAAAAGTGGTGAGAGCAGGGAAAGGAGCCTTGTGGCCTCCTCAGCCCCTGCGATGAAGCCAGCGAAGCTGGAAACAGAAGTGTTGGGTTTAAAACAGTGTTTTAAATATGTCATTTAAAGTCACAGCCACAGACCTTAAGTCTAAGGAAAAAGCTAAAGGGCCCTATTTTTGCCATCCAGTTATTGAGTCCCATCCTGATGGGTTTGTATGCAGTGTGTCCTGGTAAAAGCACCGTAACCTCCCAGCTCCGACCCCTTGCTGCCCTCCTTTCTCAGGGGAGAGGGGTCTTGATCATACTGGAGAGAATCTGTGGCAAATAAAATTCTAAGACTGATGATTCCTTATGGTTTATGGTTTAACTAGAAACTTATGCTTGTATCCTAAAGTAATCTCATTGTTTGGGTCCTCCTCTAGCTTTGGAAGGTGAAACAGAAGTTAGAAGATAACTACTTATGAGCCATCACCTCTGCATCATGAATGGTGCAGAGAACTTAGAGAAGTGACAATCTGGGGGTGTCTTGGTTCAGGACGCCAGGACTCTCCAAAGCAAGCTCTTTTCAGGTAAGTGTTATTCGCGTGGAAGCTAATTGGTGGGACAGATTTGCTGAACACCAGACTTACTTGCTCCCACAGGTCCTGTAACCAGAAGAGCTACAGGCAAGCTTTGTAAGGATATGGGCTGGGGTCAGGGGGCAAGTGCAGTTCTCTTTCCTTGCTGATTCCAGTCTCCTGGCATTTCAGATTAAGACCTGCTTGCAAGTCAAGAGAGAAGCTCTTTCAGATGCGGGATGTAACTGAGGGTGTGCTCAGCTTCTCAGAGTCTGGATTTTGAATGCATGCACATGCGTGTAAGGTGTAAGTAGATGTCTTCAGCTCAGCTTGTGGCCTACTGTAGATGTGTTGTGTGAGGTCATTTTAGCAAGCCAGAGAAACTAGATTTGCTCCTCGTTCTGAAATACGTTGGATCCAAGCTCACTCTTTCCCTGAATGGCAGGGGAGCTCTATAACTTGGCTTCCAACTCAGAGCTGCTACTCTAGTCTGGGTGAAGTGACTGTTGTGTTCCGTAGTTCCTGAAAGCTTTGCACATTGTGACATCTGCTTGTCCATGGTGATGTGGGATTGCTCTATCTTAGCTTCGCCTAGCTGATGATCTTTTTGTAGAGGCTAGCTCAGTGGACCTGCCAAGGACTCTGGGCTTGTGGATACTGGTTATGCTGATCAACTGTGGTAAATTTTATTTTCCTGTGGTAGAACAGAAATTCATTTCCAGTTCAATAGTTGGTACTGTCCCCCATCTTTCCAGTACATGAAGTACAGTAGGTGTCTGGGTTGTCCTCTCACAGTGCCCCTCCTGCTGTGCTGGCATTGCTTCAGTTTCCTGTGCCGTGGCAAGTGGCTGATGCTGTGAGTGCAATCTAGAGAGAGCTCCCAGGATCTGCGTGGGCTGGGGTTAAAACCAGTCCTTTCTGTTAAAGAGAGGCAGCAGGGAAAGCACAGGTGGGAAGGGAAGAGAGAATGCAGGCTGGAGAGAAGGTGGCTTCTGATGAGGAATAGCTGCTCTACTGGCACCCTGCCAGGACTGTGGGGGGGTGCCTGTGTGTCAGTGCTTCAGGTAGATGCTGCCACAGTTGCAGCCGTTCATGGTCTCCTCAGGATGTGAGAACACAACAGATGTACTTGAGCATCACAGCCTTTTTTATTAGCTGTATTCTACTCTCCCTGAAGAGATACGCTATTTTTCTGGTGGGGGAGAGGCATCCTCTTACCCCCCACATCCTCAAATTCTGTGAATTTGCAGTAAAAGAGCTGAACTCGGGTCTCTGCTCCTCCTCCCTGATTTTGAAAACCACTTCAAAGGTGAGCTGGCAGATGACTGAAGTGACTGGTTCTGCCGGGCTTGCCGCTGCTCACCTTTCGTGCCGCTCCCCTGCAGAACAAAGCGCGGCACTTCCCTTTGATTTCCCCCTTTGGAAACCATAGGGGACAGAGTCTGAAGTGCTCCACAACTTTTTTGGCATCTCTGTGCCAGAACCTTCCTGAAGTGCTGGGTGGATCAGGACAGGGCTTCAGGGAGGTGGCCTTACTTGGCTAAATTAGTCTTCATCTCTCCTGGATGTCCCAGCAGGCATCCCCAGGTTTGTAGGGAGGGTGAAGCAACACTTACAGAAAGAGGAGGGAGCAGAGAGTGAGTTGCAGTTGGTCACTTTCACCAAGTGACCAACTCTGGGACAGGGGTCCCAGAGACCAGCCTGTCTGCTCCTAACCAGCGTTTTGTGCCATCTCCTGGCTCAGCTGCTGCCCAATGGAGGGGTCTGCCCTATTTTCCATTTTGCGTGCTTTCTGCCAAGGGGAGATGGCACACAGCAGAACGGAGCACAGGCTGCCATTCTCCACCCAAGTGGGAAGGAGTAAACCCGTGAGTGTGCTACAACCAGTGCCCAAGGCACACTCTGCTCACTCTCTCTGCAAGAACAGCTTCTTGTCACAAGCATGGTGCTGAGTGAGGGGAGGGTAGGAGAGCAGGGTTTGTCTTGGTGATGTGGATTTCCAGACTTCCTCCTGTGCCATTAGAACTTGGGACGTCCAAACTTTTAAAACATCAGACTGTCACTTGCAAGCATGTAGTGACACAGACCACCCCAGTGTCATGTGAGGGGAGTAAAGACCACCTAGTATTGAATCAACCACCCTAGCTAACACCATGTCCATATCTCTGTTATCAAATACAAGCAGAGCTTGTCTTTGCTCAGCTCAGGAGATGACAAGATCATGGCTTGCAGTAGGGCAGCTGGATGCCCAGTACACAAGAAGTGATGTAGGTCATGGCTGCCATGCTCAGACACAGTGGGATGCTGACTCAATGCAGGGAGCAGTGGTAGTAAAGCAGTAGGAATTGGTTGTGTTGAAGGAAGTAACAGATGACAGACTGGAGCTAAGGTTAATAAATCTGATCTCTGCTATTCTGGTGAGAGTCCTCATGTTTTACAGCCAGTGTCACTTCTGTATATGTTGTGGAGCTTCAGAATCAAGATGACAACCCCTCTTGCCTGCTGGTTTAGAGCCAGGCTGGAAGCCTGGACTTGGCTTTTTATGAGATAGTACTGAAAATCTAAATACATTAATGTGTGTGATCATCTCTCAACCTCTGGGTGTGGCAATTGGTCCTGGAATCACATTCAGCTGCCTGTAGCAGGGTCACCCCATGTACTGGGGCACGAGCCTTTGCGTCAGATCATATATGTGATTGAGCCTCAGACATCCTTCTAGTGGAGGGCTGCTGAGATCAGAAGAAATGTGCCACTGGAAGTTTAGACTGAAAAAAAAAACCCACCTTTTCTTTTTATGGCTACTTGAAGTGGGGATGTTGTATCTTTAAGACACCCCCTTCTTATTCCCCTAATATCTCAAAGCCTCAGAGTGAACCCAGAGGAAAGGATCAGTGCAGGAGTTTAAGGCATCTTTCCCTGCCCTGCTGCACTGCTCACTGCTCAGAAGGCTGTGCTTTGCTGTTTCTATGGTAACCATTAGTTGCTAAGCAACTGAAGCATCATCTGCGCTGAGCCCTCGCATCTAATTATCCCATCACNCACACTTATCTGTAGTTTCTTTCTCGGGCTGTTACTTGACTTTCTTGCTTCATTGGACCCTGAGGAGGGGTGCAGGCAGGTTTCCGTGAGCAGCAGAGACTCGTCTGTGCTTGTGGCACTTTTACTGCTTGTGCTATGGGTCTTTGCCGGAAGCAATTCTTTCTCTCCTAGTCAGGCATGGTCTGCCTAGCTGTGTGTTTGGACCATGTAGTCCTTGCCTCGCAAACTTTTTCTGGGCCATTTGTGTACCTTCTTCGTGTACCTCCTTTGTCTTGCAATTGCCTCTATGCTGCCCTCTGTCCCGAGGGCCCCGTTTCATGTCTGCTCTGTGAGATCTTGCTAATTCTTCAGAGCTCAGCAATGGAAGAGGTGGGCAGCTTTCTGTCTTGGGTCTGTCTGCAAGCTGAAGCAAACACTGCATAGCCCAATATTCACTTCAGCATCACCTTACTGCTTGCTGATGGGAAGGCTAGACATTGTCCTCAAGAAACACTGAAAGGCTAAGTTGTAAAATGACATTTTCCTTGGTTGTTACTTGTCACGTCTCTCTAAGTGGACAAAGCCACCAGCTGACTGGTGAGTTGTGCACATTCAGATAAAAAAATCAGCCTGAGAGCCAATTCTGATTTTGAGTTTGCAAATCCAAGGTCTATGTTGTGCTGGACTTAGTCTCTCTGCCATGACAGAGTGAGTCACGGCATCTGAGTGAGGTTCCATACTCGGGAGGAGAGTGGTAGCAGTCTGAGTTACCTGTAGATAAACACTTGACCTTCATGAAAACATGACTGCACCAAGGCCCATGCTTGAGTCAATTGTATCTGCTTCTTGCCCACTCTCATCTGACTGCATAGGGAAGAACTTCTCTTTCCATTTTCTTTTAGAAAATTGCTGCTTTGGTGATGGTTTTCTAATGGCTGGGTCAGCAAGAATGGGGAAATTTGTTAGAAATATTTCCCTTTGATTTTTCCCTGCAGAGGTCTGTGAACCAGGTTACTGCAAAGCTTCCTAGCAGTGTTTGCTGCACCTTGTGTAACTGCAGAGGGTAGAACTTCTTCAGCAGGAATGTGGCCTGTCTTTGCATAAACAGGAAGAACTAGAGGCCATTGTGCTACAGGGTAACTATGATACAGCAGCCACCACAGAAACCCGGTGGGATGACTCCCACAGCTGGAGTGCTGTAGTCAAAGGGTGTCAACTCTTCAGGAGAGATAGGCAAGGTAGAAGAGGTGGTGGAGTTGTCCTCTGTGTTAGAGAAGCATATGAAACCACACACGTTAATGAAAGTGACGACAGGGTTGTGTCATTATGGGTGAAAATCGGGAGTAAGGGCAGCAAGGGTGATGTTGTGATGGGAATATGCTATAGACCACCCAGTCAGGATGATGAGGTAGATAAAATTTGTTATAAGCAGTCGAGAGACGTCTCACAATTGCTGCCCCTTGTTCTTGTGGGAGACTTCAACTTCCTGGATGTCTGCTGAAAATACAATACAGCAGTGAGAGAACAGCCCTGAAGATTCCTGGAGTATGTGGAGGAGAACTTCCTGACACAATTGGTGAGAGAGCCTCCTGGATCTGCTTCTTGTAAACAGAGAACTAGTGGGGGAACTAAAGGTTTGAGAATGTCTGGGGCTCAGCAGTCATGAGATGATTCAGTTCTCTATCCTTAGGGAAACAAGGAGAGGGGTTAGTAAAACCTTGGGCTTCTGGAGGGCAAACTTTGGCCTGTCTAGGATGCTGGTGGACAAAGTCCCTTGGGAAGCTATACTGAACAATTTAAGAGTCCAGGAGGGTTGGATTCACTTGAAAAGGGAAGTCTCAAAGGGATAGGCGCAGGCTGTGCCTGTGTACCCAAAGACAGTGGGGAAGGCTCCAGCCTGGCTAAACAGGGACCTTGGCCTGGACCTCAAGAACACAATGTGAGTTTCTGGCTTTTGGAAGAGTCTGTAAAGATGCAGTGAAACTGTGTAGGGAGAAAATTAGGAGAGCCAAAGTACAGCTAGAGCTTAACCTAGCTACAGCTGTTAAAGATAATAAAAATGTTTCTATAAATTCATTAACAGCAATAACAAAAGGACGACTGTAGAAAACCTCCATCCCCTAATGAATGCAGAGACAAACCAGTGACTAAGGGTGAGGAGAAGGCTGAGGTGCTCAGTGCCTGCTTTGCCTTGGCTTTTAGCTCTGGATTCAGCTGTGTCCTGGGCACCCTTCCTTGTGAAGTAGGAGTCAGGGAGGGGAATCGGATTGAGGACATCACATTAAATGAAGCAGTGGCCACTGACCTGCTATGCCACTTAGATGTACACAAGTCTGTGGGGGCAGATGAGCTGCACCCAAGGATGCTAAGGGAGTTGGCAGGCTGCTGTCCAAGCCACTTTCCATCATCTACCAGAAGTCCTGGCTAACTGGGGAGGTGCCAATGTACTGGAGGGTAGCAAATGTGATGCCTATCTACAAGAAGAGCAGGAAGGAAGATCCAGGAAACTATAGACCAGTCTGTCTGACCTCGGTACCAGAGAAGGTCACAGAGCAGGGCATCTCAAATGCCATCTTGCGTCATATAGACAACAACCAAGTCAGCGTCGGTGCATGGGGGGGCAGGTCCTGCCTGGCCAACCTGATCTCCTTCTATGCCAAGATTACCCAGGTGCTGAGGGAAAGGCTGTTGATGTTGTATTCCTAGACTTTGGAAAAGCCCTTGATAGTGTTCCCCACAAAATTCTTTTAGGCAAATTTGCTACTGATGGTTTGGCTGAGCACAGTGTCTCCTGGATGATGCACTGCTGGACAGGAGGGCTCAGAGAGTGGTGGTCAATGGAGATTAATCCAGCTGACAGCAGGGCACTAGTGGTGTTCCTCAGGGATCTGCGTTGGGACCATTTCTATTTAACATCTTTATTGACCACCTTGATTCAGGGCACAGAGTGTCAGCAGTAAGTCTGCAGATGGCACCAAGTTAGGTGGCAGTGTTGATTTGAATGAGGGTAGAGAATCTCTGCAGAGGAACTTGGATAGGCTTAGATCAATGGGCCAATATTAATGGGAAGAGTTTCAACAAGGCCAGGTCCTGCACTTAGGTCACAACAACCCCAAGCAATGCTGCAGGCTTGGGACAGTGTGGCTGGAGAGCTGCTGGCATAAGGGGATCTGGAGGCTGTAATAGACAAGAATATGAGCCAGCAGTGTGCCCAGGAAGCTGGATTTGAGCAAGCAGTGTGCCCAGGAAGCTGGATTTGAGCCAGCAGTGTGCCCAGGCGGCTGAACGTGAACCAGCAGTGTGCCTAGGTGGCCAAGAAGGCAATTGGCATCCTGGCTTGGATTAAAAATGCTGTGGCCAGCAGGAGCAGGGAGAGGATTGGCCCCTTGGACTCAGCTGTGGTGAGGCCACAGCTTGAGTGTTGTGTTCAGTTCTGGGCACATCATTACAAGAGAGACATGGAGGTGCTGAAGCAGGTCCAGAGGAGGGCAATGAAGCTGTGAAGGGCCTGGAGGATAAATCTGATGAGAAGCAACTGAGGGAGCTGGGGATGATTAGTGTGAAACAGAGGATGCTGAGGGCAAAGCTCATTGCTGTCTGCAGCTGCCTGAATTGTGAAGAGGCTGCTTCAGTCTCTTCCCACAGGTAATTTGAGAGAGAACAAGGGGGAAATGGCATCAAGCCGAGGTTGGGGAAGTTTAGATTGGACATTAGGAAAAATGTTTTTTCAGAGAGAGAGAGTGGTCAGACTGGAATGAGCTGCCCAGGGAGGTGATGGAGTCACTCACCCTGGGTGTGTTTAAGGGTCATTTGGATGTGGTGCTTAGGGATATGGTTTAAGGTGAATCTTATAGAGTAAGATTATAGGTTGGGCGTGGTGATCCTGAGGGGCTTTGCCAACCTGCACGTTTCTGTGATTCTGATTTCTGTGGTTTTCACACAAGAGAATCCCTAGTACCTCCCTGAACTGTCTTTGTTTCTGTGCTCACCCTTGAATCATAAAGTCTCTTACTGCAGCCAAAGCCTGCAGTGCTGTCCAGCCCTGAAAATACGTTGTGCCAACCTGCTAACAGTGCTTCCACCCCTTGCTGTTGGCACTGCACCAGGGCATGCAGGTCTCTGAGGAATGAGTGACCAGAGGCTAGGTGGGACAAGATACCTTGGGAAGATGAACAGGTGCAAGATGTATTTTATCATTAAATGGGAAATGTAATTAAAGTCCACATGTTAATTATGAACTGGAGGGGAGAAATAGATGGATTTCTGCCTGAGGTGTCATTGGCAGTCTGGAGTTTTGCATAATGCTACTAGACAAGGAAGAAAAGGGGTGGAGGAAAAGCATGGAAGATGGAAGTATTGCAAAGAAGTTTCTGTGGCTTACAGCTGAGCATATAGTGTAAGGGGAAAGCTTTGTTTTCCCCAGCCAAGGCTGGAAACCAAAAAGAAGAATGGTATACACAACCTTTTGATTCCTTGGTGTAAATGAGCTTGTGTTGACTTATGGGGAGATGGCTCAGGCCTGATGTCCCACATGTGTTTCTTTCTGTCCTGTCTGGGTGCCTTTCTGTTCCCTGAATGAGGGTTTTCAGTCCCTAGAGTGTCAGGCAAGTGCACCCATCCTCTGAAAAGAACTGGATGTGAGAGGGTGCCTGAGCTGGGCTATGCAAAATCTGAGGGAGGTGGTCCAGCTGTGCATGATTCTGTTTGAGGGAATGGAGCATGACTGCTTCACAAATGTGAGGAGAAGGTCATCTTTGCACAGAAACTAAGGGAGCTGTTCAAAACATTTTGCCCTGTGTTAAGGGGCTTGCAGGGATCAGGGGAAGCAAACATGCAAACCTCTGACTCGCGCACCACGTCCTAGAGTCAGGAAGGAGTAATCTAAAAGCTGCTCGAGCCATGTGCTGAATGTTAATGAGGCAGGCAGAACTGACAAGAATGCTACAGCCGGGCTCCTGCTGCCCAGCTCCTCTGCCACTGCTGATGCCTCTCTGAAAAGAGCAAAACAGGGCTTATGCTGGTAGAGCATGCCTGAGGGGACTTGAGTTGCCTGGCTTGAAAAGCAAGGCAGCCTGGCATCCTGTAGGGCAGAACGGTTAGCTGGCAGGCTGCATGCAGGGCAGAACGGTTAGCGTGCCTCCGCACTCCGTCCCAGAGCGAGTAGAACACCCCCTTTGCACCCACGAGTGTCTCAGGAGAACAGCACCCCTCGATTTGAGCAGTGTGGTGCTGGGCAGAGCCAGGACAGAGCTGGAACAGCATCACAGATGTTGCCCACAGTGCATAGTGAACTTTTTTTGGTAGGATTACCCATATCTCTCCTAGTGGAAGAAAACTGTGCTGGTGCAGGCACAGTGTTGTCATGTGTGGTTGGCACAAAGAAATAATTGAAGTGTAGCAGGGAGTTTGGGAGGATAAAAAGTCATTGGCTAAGTTGGAATTTGGTCAGGATGCTGAATTTGGCAGCCCAACTTCTGGAAAATGTTAAGGATTTGATTTGTAGTGACTTGTTTGAAATACAAGGCTTGAGATACTGCAGTTCCTCCTGCATGTCTGGCTGGGGAGGAGGTTTCCTGGCTATGAGGTGGCCAGCAGCATTTTCAATTTGCTCCCTGACCTGGAAGTGGAATGGGGGAATTTCTGTCTGCTGGGTCGTACTGCATTCTTGCTCTTTGACTGCACCTGTGCACACTCTCTATTGCTTTTCATTCCCTTTTGGCACCTCAGGGCTTAAAGCATCTCCAAGAAGAACTCAGATTAGGAGAGCAGGAACTGAGGAAGCTTGCAAAATTCTGTACGTTGGTTGACAGCTCTTCTCAAATCCAGATAGTTAGTAATTAAAGGGAGTCAAGTAGGGAGGCTGCATTGTCGTTTTAGTATTTTTCTTTCTCTGAAGAAACGATTTGGTGACCTTGGAGGAAGATGAACTTCCTCCGTTTGCAGGGATGTCCTCTTGCAGCACTTGCAGTCTGTGGTGGCTGCGATGCTATCTGCTGGGCACAGGATCTTTCTGAAGGAGCAGGCTCAGTATCTGCTCTAAGTTCAAGGTAGCTGCCATGGAGGTGGGACAGTAATGCATGAGTAAAAAGAAAACAGGAAGAAGACTCAGAAATGTTGGAAAGAACCCTGCTCCCAGATCTTCTCTGGGATCTTTCCTTCAAGTCTTATATTGTCAGTAGAAGCAAGCCTGACATTGTCATGCTGCCTTTCACTTCTGGGCCATCTGCATGCATGTGGGTGGCTCCACATGGCTTTTCTCCATGGTACTAGGAGCTGGGTGGCTGGGAAGATGAAGGGCAAGCACAGCATGTTTGCATGTTTCCCTCTTTATTTTCAAGAACATTTGGTTTCTAGAGCCAATCTCAACAGATGCACTGTCAACACCTAACGGTTCAGCTCATGTGCAAGAGCTGAATACAAGGAGAAATGTATTGGGAGTAACAAACACCTCCCACTCAAATTCATGTCCAAGAAAAATGTAGCAACTTTGTCTCAAATTCCAGAGCCATGGTCCTCCACAAGCTCTTCTTGCTCCTTCCTCCTGTGGCCATTGTTCCTGTGTGGCTGGGATTTGGGGGACTTGAAGCAAGACCACTGGTTCTTTCTTCTGTGCAGGACTGACAATAGGAGTACACTTTCGTGCTATACCCCTGGTAATTTTGCTGCTAGATCCTGCTTAAGAGTTTCAGAGAGGAGCTTAGCCTTACTGTAGGCAGTTCTGCATCATCTGTTCAGTCTACTTTCTTTCTGCCCACTACATGAGCTTTAGAGGCACCACTGCTCCTTTTATCACAGACTTTCAGAGACTCTTGGGCAGGCCCCACTCTACAGATTTCAAAGAGTCCAAGCAGGGATCTCAAACCTTGCTCTCCCGCAGAATGGATGGAGTTGTATGGAGTGCCTGAATCAAAGGATTTCACTGCAGTTTGTGCCAAATGCAGTCCAGCCCCTAGGGAAGTCTTTGCTGCTTCCAGTTTGAATGTTGTGCCTTTCTTGAAACTCGAATGGCCAATTATGAATGGCTGTCTGGTGACACCTTTTATTCTGGGGCTGGCACAGTGTTCTGACAGTGTTATGGTACTAGGGATATCCCAGGGACTGATAGAGCTGTGCCTTGGCCTCTCCACAAATAAGGGCTGATCTGCAGCTTTCTCTGCTGAGATAATGCTGTCAGGTGGAGAATGGCAGGCTCATGCTGGAGCTGCAGACACCACTTGTGGCTCCTCACCCCATTGGCCCTGCAGAGAAAATGTGGGCAGAGGAGGGCCCTTTACCCTTGGGGTACTTCTTGGTGGGCTCCCTGGGAGTGGAGAGTGCTGACCTGGGTTCCGTCCTTTTGTGTCCTTGGCAGCACAGTGCAAATCCCCATCTGCATGATGCTGCTGAAGCATCGTCTCCCTGTCATGAAATATTCATGCCTGCCTCCAAAAAGGTTCCAGCACAGCACATCTCTGTCCCCACCGTGCTACCCCCCAACCTGTACATAGGCTGTCTGTGCTGCAGAGGCTGTGGGCTCTGCTAGGAGGTCAAGCCAAATGCAGGCAGCTGATCTGTCTTTGAGGAAATAAAACAGAGCAGAAAAGAAGTAGAAAAAACCCCAGAAGGTGCTTTTGAGGGTTAACCCTTTCCAGGCTGGGAAGCCCCATCAGCAAGAGTGTGCAGTAAGCAACCTAAACCATGCAGGGAGAGCCCGACTTGGAGAGCAGCCTAGATGCTTTCTCAGACTGGGAAGATTGTTTCCAAACCTGGGGATCCTGCTGCTGTTGGATGTGCTGGTTTAAAATCTATCTGATAGAACCTGCAGTGTTTCTCCAGACTTTATTTAAAGCCACCTTGATTTCATGGCATTCACTCTACAAAGTGTAAGTCCTTGCTAGAAGAGGAGTACTCTGTTTCCCCTGTGGGTGGAGGAGCATAAAGATGTCAGAGAGTGAAAGTAATACATTGCATCAATGCTAAGGAGACTGCTACACCTGGGAGAAAGTTTATGGGCTGAGAGTGGTGGCAGTAGGGCTCCCTCAGTGACCTCCATGAGCCCTGTTGTGCTGTGTGAACCTGGCCTCACTGGGTGGCTCTGGATCAGAGTGAACTGTTGCACAAGGCAGGTGTTAAGGTGAGGAGAGGACTTGGGCACACAGTACAGGTGGTATTTGAGTGGCCTGACTGGGCTGGCGAGTGCAACTGGTTCATTCCTCCTTCCCTGTTTGTCCTCTTGATAATCCAATTTGCATTCCCTTTTCTTCTCCTGGATCCTGCTGTTACCATGGAAACTATGTTCACAGTTGCATTTCATTGGCTTCTAGAACAACTTCTTTTTCCCTTTCATCCTGCCTCTTCCCATTTCCAGCTTGGACACCAATGTGGCTGTCACAGGATGAGGAAGCTTGTAAAGCTTCTCATAACAAGGATGAAGGCAGTGGTTAGAGGGCAGGAATGGGGGAAATATGACAAGACTGTTAGAGACTGAGTGAAGTAATTCAGATGGTATGGTCTTTAGCTTGGTCTTTTCTGCATTCTGCAGCTATGAAAGTGAGTCTTGGACACCTACTGTCCCTGAGTCTGCCAGCTTACCCCAAGAGTCTCTCCTGCTTTCTGTCCCCTCTTGTCTCTGGTAGCCTGGGAAGCCAGCACCAGGCTGGTCTTTCTCATTTCTGCAAAGACCAGGCTGGTGGTGTGACTGCTGTATGATTGAGAGGCAAGAGCTGCTGTTCCACGTTCCTTCACCTTCTCGCTGACTTTTGCTTTAACCAAGCAAACTGTGCTTCAGCCTGGTGTACAGTGTGTGCACCAGAAGTGGCAAACAATTGCAGTACTATACCTTAACAAATTGTAGTTTATTGTCTTCTTTCCTCCTGGAATAGTTGTGCCTCGGTGTTGTCAAGTACAGCAAGCTTGCTCAAACTGGGAAAGAGTTTGTATTCGAAGGAGGAAGGGGCAGTGGCAGAGGGGAGAGATTCCCAAGCCCCTCCTTAGGAAGGTTTTCCTTCTATTATGTATCTCGTATGTAGTGGGGCCAGGAGCTGGTCCGCTTCAGCCTCACCACACTGCCCTCCACTCTTCTTTGTCCTGCCTAATCACACTGGTAGAGAGCCAGCAGGACTTTGGCAGCCACCATTCATCTCTACCCATCCGAACCTGGTTCCTGACTCTGTTCTGGCTAAGCACCTCAGCACCAGGCTGACATTGTTGCCTGTGGCCAGGCCAACCCCTGTGTTTGGTATTGTGGCTCTGCCAGCCTTTGCTGTTGGGCACACATCAATCCTGCATTGCCTTCCATCCAGGAGAGGACTCTGATGCCTGGTTCTTGGTGTGTGACTTAGTGCCTGTAATGCTGTGAGGCATTGCACCGGTGGGGATTGAGCATGTGTTTAGCTCTTCATATTTCAGCACAGGGATGAGGATGTATTTACAGGCTGTGGAAATTTATTTCCTCACTTGTGTGCCTGGATATTAAAGCTCCATTTTGGCATTTTTCACTGGAGCCACAGTTTCTCCTTTTCCTGTTAATTAAAACATCCCCTTCTGGCACGCACATGCTGCTATTCCGTCGTGCCCTGGAGGTAGCTGTATCTCCTCTGCGGCATCTGAGAGAGAAAATGGGGTAAATACAATTGGGCAACGACCTGTTTTCCAGAGCTCTGCAGCTGAATCTCAGCACCGCATGTACAGGCGGAAACCCTGGCTGCGATGAGAACAACCTCGCTCTCCCACCTGTACCCCCGCATCGAGGGAGCGGGCACCTGTAGACGGCGGGCCCCGTTCGCCTGCGGCTGTGGCTTCCCGAACAGCCTGCCGACCCCCGCGACCTCCTCTAGGGAGAAGTTGTGCTGCCCGCTCTCGCCAGGGGGCGCCGCCGACCGCCAGAGCCGGCCCCGCCCGGTCGGGTCCCGCCCCGTGCCTCCAGTGCTCGGCAGCCGGGCCGGGTGGGCCAGCAGCTGGCTGCGTTTCGCTGCGGCTGTCCCCGGCCGGGCCTGGAGCGGACCCGCGGCCCAGCTCTGTGCCGGGACCCCGGGCAGCGCCGTGCCGGTGGCAGAGAGAAGGTGCCGGCAGGCTCCCGCTCGAGCCGGTGTGTCCCAGGCCGCGGGCCGGAGGTGGCCTGAGGCCGGCTTGTGAGTGCGGAACAATCGCTTTCTCCAGCAAGGGGCTTGCTTTCTCCCCTTCCCTGTCGTCCTGCTGCCCACGCAGCCAAAGGATGCGTGAGTGCTCGCGAGGGTGGAGGGAGCTTCCCGTCTGCATGCGTTCCTCCGCAGCCATCTGTCTGCGGCGGGCAGTAGCAGGAATGTTTAACGACAGCGACTTTGGAGAGAGGGAGAAAAGCCAGCAGAGGCAGCCAGCCTCCAGCACAGTGCTCACCTTGCGGTGCGCTGTGGAGAAGGCAGGATGAGTCTGACAATGATTCCCTGTCCATCGGGGTGGATGCAGAGGCCATGTTGTTGGAGAGCATGAAGGGAGGTGGAGAATTCTGGACCACGAGAAGAAATAGAACATAAATAGTTGGGCAGGGGTGGGGTCGTCCTGGCAAGGAGGAGCTTCTCTTTGTCCCGTATTCTGTAAAGTCCTTGTGGAAGTTGGCTGAGGTGCTCAGTACCTCTGGCTGGAAAGTATCACTAGAGTTCTGTAAATGTGGACATCTTTTGTGAGCCTGAGGTGCAGATGAGCAAGGGCTGGGTGAAAACCAAAGGATCAGAAACAGAAGCAGAGCATGAACACACAAGTAGAGCTTGTGGCTTTACTCAGACAGTCGCCCACCCTGGAGCACTTAGGGCAGAAGAGTCTAGCCAGGCATCTGCGTGTCGATGCAAGTGAGTTTAGTTCTGTGCAAGGGTCTGTGCTGTGCTTCTCTGCAAAACAGGTCTGCTGCTGAGCTGCTGGAAGAAAAGCTTTTCCTGCAACTAGTGAGCTGTGTGGCTGAGGTGTTGTGCATGATATGGGGACTGCATGTGTGGACACAGGGGTAGCCCTAGTCCAGGCTATCAATAGCACAAGTTCTTGTCATGCTGGCAGCTGGTGCAAGGCAGCAGCTTGCTAACTTGTTATTGCTCCATTTACAGAGCAGTGATTTTGAGTGACCCCAAATAGTAATAAAGATGTTGAATAAAAATTAATTTTGTGTCGGGGTTGTGACCTCCTTGAAAACTCTCCTGATCTCTGCTCTGGGACTCACTGTCACAGTGCTCAAGTGCCTGTAGTAGCAAGCTTCCAGGAGTCCTCTGGAGATGAAGGCAGGAATAAAGGGGAGGGACTACCTGGGTCCTAGTTCTGCCTTGCTGTAAAACTGTAGTAGCAAGGACAGAAAAAACTGTTCTGGCACCTTCCATGACTCTCTCGTTACCGGTGCTGTGCCAGCAGAATTGGTGTGGGACTGGTACCCATGTGTCATGCTCTGTTCCTGCTGCTCGTGTTTGCAGATGTTTGTGCATGCTTGCACGCCATGTCTACCCTGGCACCACCTTTGGCACCCAGGCACGAAGATCTGCATGCCTGTGACATGTGCACGGCACATGCTGTACATGCCCAGGCTGCTACGGGAGTCTGCTGTGGCAGGCAGGGAGCAGATGATCTCGGTGATATCTTTGGGTCCCTTCCAACCCCTAACATCCCGTGATACTGTGAGCGGGGCAGGCTGGCAGCGCAGAGGGTGGACGGGGATGTGAAGCAGCCAGCGCCGCTCGTCCGTTTGCAGGGACCCGAAATCCCCCGCCGGGCCCGCTCCTGCCTGCGCGGCCGGCCAGGAAGGGGACACGTCGCTGCTGCGGGGGTACCGCCGCTTTTCTGCTCGGAGACCGGCTGCCCACCCGTCCTCTCGGCCGGGATTCTACTGGCTTTGTGTCACCGAGGCGCTGCGGCTCCAGAGCCAGCCCTGCCTGCTCAGATTTTCCAAACCCTCACTGGGGAGCAAGGCGCCGTATCAGGATAAGAGTCCTCCCCACCCACCGCCCGCCCGCTGCCACCTTCCTGCTCCCCAGCCAGCCCGAGCCCCGAGTGGCAGTGGGAGGCGCGGCTCTGCCTATGGCTGCATTTATCACGCTGGTGGCCTCGCTAAGTGGTTTAACCCTTCGCACCCCGCAGACTTGCTGGCAGCAGGCTGGGCGGTCTGCCCTGCCAGCAGCTGCCCAGCCCCACCAGGCTCCAGTTCTCCTGCCTCTGCAAGGTGACAGTCACAAAAGCTCCCTTCTAACTCCAGTGCCAGTAAGCCTCAGCCTTTTCTTGTTTTGCTGCTCACCAGGGGCTGCTCTAGAAGGCAGCAAGTCAAGAGGCAGCAAAGCAAATGTCTCTGCAGGACCCTGTGCAAAGAGCAGCCCAAATACAGCTATGTCATATATCAGAGGCCTCCCAAAGCAAAGTGGTTGTGATAGAACTTCAGCTTATGTCCTGTGCCAGTATCTTGGCAGCATCAGGACTTTGTGCACCATGCAGTAGGTCTGCAATGACTTTCCCTGGGCTGCAGCGAGCATTTGAGGTGGCACAAGGATGAGGCTGATATTCTGTGTGCATTGGAGTCTCAAGGAAGGAAGAAGGAGAGCTGCGTTGTGCCTGTGCCCTTACAGGCGTGAGAGCATCTGGTAGTGCAGGAGTAGCAAGGTACTCAGGATGCCGAGCCTCGGTATCTTTGTGATACTGGAACCCTGTCAGGAGTTTGTCTTTGCTAGACGATGGTGTGTCAGCTGTGCTATGGCTGCAGCAGCATATTTCCATGTGAGAAAACAACAGCTTAGCTTGATTAAATTATCCCACATTATTCCAGCACAAGCTGCATTTTGCTTTTAGGACTGCAGCATAGGAAAATCCCAGTGTACAGAGAGGGCCCAAGGCTCAGCTCTGGCATGACGATTCTGAGAAGGAGACTGAGGCTGGCCTGGCTGCATTGCTTCAGGTGTTGTCTTTGCACTTCCTGGTTTTTTATGCCTGCAGCTGGTAGGTGGCCTTAGCCTGCTGGAGGTGTGATGGTTAATAAGCTAGTGGGAAGGAAATGGGTTGGGATCCTGCCTGAAAGGAACAGAGAAGCCAGACTGGGCACTCCTGATTCTGTCTTGGTCCATCCAGCTGACAGCACATGCTGCTGAGGCAGCTGCAGGGGTGACAGAGGTAGCACAGGCTCCTTGTAGCCACCTGCTGCTGGTGGCTGTCTTGTTCCAACTCCAGTGAGCATGGAATGAGGGAGTTCCCTCTTCCCTGACTGACTGTGAAGCTGAACACAGATCTGAGGCATCTTCTAGGTTGGCTTTTCCAAAACCCTTTCCTTGAGTACAGGCTTTGTGGTACCATCAAAACAGAAGTGGAGTTGAGACCTAGTGATGCAGCCTGAGGAAGATGGAGGCACAGAAGGGACTTGCAAGGCTGGGGGATAGGATGTGTGCCAGTGTCTGAATGGAAAAGAGTGCACAGTGGCCAGAAGCCTGTGTAAGAATAGCCAGGACTGAAGGTAGGATGAGGGCAGTCAAAAAGATGGTTTTAGGCCACTTTAGTCTACCTCTGTAGCAGTAGCATAGTCTCTTCCATCTTCTTACTGGACCTTTGCCTTTCTAGGGCAATGCAGGATGAGTCTCTGTGGCAGGACTGTGGATTTAATGCTGTAGCTGCCATCAGGTCCCTGCTCTGTACCTATGTGAATAGGGAAAGCAGAGACTTGCTCCTAAAAGAGGTGTTTCACAGCCCTGAACTCATTTCTTTCATCCCAGTTTGTCTGTGCTCTTCCATCCCTGCGGTGTCTGTTCAGGGTTTGTCTGGGACTGGACCGAGACGCTGGGTAAATGCTTTGCAGAGATGCTCCAGCTAACTGTAAGTGACATCATTACTTCCAGTAGAGTTAATTGGACCTAACTAATCATATTCATAAGTGTAATGAGAGTCTTGCTCACAAGGGTCTCTCAGAGGTCTTAGCTTGGGGCTAGCGTTCTGAGAGGCAACGAGAATGAGCATGTCCCAGAGACTTGAAGGTGGCTAGGAACTCAGCTTACATGTACTCCAGACATCTTTATGGACAAAAGCATGACTGGATGAGGCTGATCCTGCTCACCCTGTAGTCCACTGTCATCTGCATCCCACAGAAGCAGACGGTGTCAGGAACTTCTAGGGGTTTGGTCCTAGTTCTTCTAAGGGAAGGCTGGAGTCATGGTCACAGATGGCTCCCTCATGGTTTGCAAGAGAGACTTTTAATTTCCTGTCTGTATGTTTTGCAGACCAATAGCAGGAAAGCCTCATGGCAAGGGAGGTGTGGGCAGCAGACAATCAAGGCATCTTGGCTAGGGGCTTGATAATATGCTGATGTATCAGGCATCTGATGGGATGAGCTGCTGCCATGTTGATGGTGGTCTTGGCAAAGAGAGACTTTTAGAAGCTCCAAGAACTCTGCTTCCCCACCTTCTCCCCTCCCTGTCTCTCTTGGCTGTGGGCGTAATGATAGAGGAGGGAAGGGGAGACTGGGAGTCAGAGTCAAGCGTAGGGGAGGGCAGCTAGCCCAGCAGATGTTAATTAAAGACAGAGGCTCAGCTTCGAGCCGACGGTGGATGGTCCTCCCTCTGACCTTTCTGAGTCTTGCTCTACCACTTTCATGTGTGTAGACTGGGAGAGATATGCTGGGTGTGATGTAGAAAGCCCAGGAGGCTTCAGGGAAGGAATGGGAGTGAAAGGCAACCAGAGAGCCTGGAGGAGAGGTGACTCTGCACATCCCCTCTGCACCGAAGGTGGCTGGAAGGAAGGAGCTGCCATTCTTCTCCTGGCACTGAATTGTTGTGCCAGCCAGAAGCGGTCGGTCAGTCTTCAACCCATTGTGTTTGTGTGTGCCGTCTGCAGGGACGTGAGCCCAGTGATGCTACTGGGAAGGACAAAAGCATGACAATATGTCACTGCTTGCTGATGAGCTGCTTGGGAGGTCATCAGAGAGGCAGTGGGGGTTGTATGGCCTAGCTGCTCCCTGGTTCCTGGGAGGGTACACCTAGGTCTGTTTGGGTGGCTGGTGCAAACAAAGGATGCTCGATGCCTCGTTTTGCAGAGGGGTCCCCAGCGATAGCCTCCCAGGCCATCCCTGCTGTCAGCTCAGCCCCGACTGCTGTCCCCGGGCACTTCCGCGGCACTATTTCTCCAGGGGCAGCTCAGCCAGCTGACCCTGTCCGCTTCTGCCCCTGCCAGTTCCTGCGCGCAGCGCGGGGCGGGGCTAGGCGCAGTACCGCCCCTACGGCATCCCGCCCCGCGGCCCGGCAGGGGCCGCTGTCGCCGCGTCGCCTGGCGTGCGGGGCTCCTTGGGGTTCGGAGTGGAGGGCTTTAGGTGGGCTCTTGTGTTTTCCTTTGACGCCCCCGCCGCCTTTTCTGGGTCTGCTCCAAGAGAGTTGGACCGACTACCTCGCCCCGAGCTGGCGGAGGGCAGGTGACCAGGGGTCCAGCTCCGGTGGTGGATGTGGGCGTGCGCAGGAGGAATGGGAAGGCGAAGTGTGTGTTCATTCTCTATCGGGGCTCTGCTTCTCCCCGGGTCGGTCGCCTTTGGTTCTGCAATGCCCAGAAGTGCTGCCAAGTGGTCCCTGCTGCAACCCTCCCTTCCCAGCCCACCCCTGAGCAGTTAGTGCGTTGCAGGCAGGAAACTGACACATCTTTGGTTAGGATGCTGCTGGCATTACCCAGAAGCGGGTAGACTGGCTTAATAGCCTGGTGTGTGCGTGCACTTATGCGGCTGCCTCCTGCCTGCGAAGGTGAATGAGCAGGCGAAGGAGCACTGGCAGCGAGTCAGCTGTCTCGTCTCCCGGCTGCATCTTGCGTACTGGCACTGCAGCAGCCCGACTTGGGCCGCAACTCCCCGGGCAGATGGAGGGCTGAGCTTCTGCCACACAGCTGGAGCAAATCGTGTATTCGAGGGGAACACGATTTCCACCTGAGTGTATGCATGGCTATTGCCAGTCACATCACCTGTGCCCTTCTGCTCTGTGAGTCTCACCTGTCTCTCCCTGCTCCTGTCACCCCTTTACCCTGGTGTAACTGTTGCTCAGGGGAAGACGTTAACACGTGGAAAACTTATTGGTAAAAACAGTACTATGCATCTCTTTTCAGATGCTGGGTCCAGCCCTTGTGTGCGGGCTCTGGGACACACAGCAGAGAGGGACTCAGGTGTGGGACCTCCCCAGCAGAGTGGGCCTCAAGAACAGGACATGCAAGGTGTTAGCACAACCAGAAGTGGACGGTTGTGGAGCTTCAATCCAAGCTTATCGGTGGAGCAGAACAGGCTGAGGTTTTGGGTGATACAGCACAGCAGGGAGATACTCGGTGGAGGTCTGAGATGCGCAACGGCTGTGTACAGATGGTGCTGGGACTCGCATGTGGAGCCACGGGGCGTGCAGCGTCTCATAGCATCTCCCCTTTGGAGGCCGCAGGTGGTCCCAGACCAAGCACCCGGCAGCGCTTCCGGGAGGGTGCTGCCGGCTTGGCCCAGTGGCAAGGGATGTCCTCGGGTGTCGGTCCTCGGGTGTCGGTCCCCGGTGCACCGCTGGGCGGCCGGCGGAGCGCCCTCGACCAGGAAGCGGTTAATCAGCGCGCGGGGCTTTTATTTTGACAGGGCAGCGCCTGGCTCCGCGCTCGGAGGAAAGTGAATGATCCTGTTTCTCCAAATGATTATTCAGGCTCCGGCGGAGAAAGGAGCACTCGGCACGCAGCGCCTCGCCCCTCG
>VWZE01008816.1:1002315-1022249 GCA_013396675.1 Eubucco bourcierii
GCTGCCGGCCCCGCGCTGCCGGCCGGCCCCCAGCACCTCACAGAGCCGCACCGCGCCACCCCGGCGGGCTCACCCGGCCTACCCTGAGCGCCGCCGCCGAGGTGAGTGCCCCGCCGGCGGGGGTGGCCGCCGCCCCATTGTTCCGCCTCGGGGTGTGTGTGTCTGTGTGGGTGGGCTTCGAGCCCCGCGCGGCCGGGTCCGCCTCGGGGCTGTCACCCGGGCGCGACCCGGCTCCCCGTTCTACAGCTCCCCGGGGGCGGCGTGGTCCGCGAGCTGCGGTAACTTAGCGGAGGAACGGCCCCGTCCCGTCTGGTGCTGCTTCCCGCGCCCGGTGCTCCATCCCGCCGCTAGCGTGGACTTTGCGGGCAGGGGAGACTGTCTGTCTGCCCGCGCCGGCTGGGGATGTGCTGTCAGCGTTCCCGCTTCCCTTGGACACTGTCTACCCCGGGCTGCGTGGCCGTTCCACTTCGCTCGTCCGTTTCAGGGACCGCTCGTAACCCGTCACCGTGGCTGCTGCTAATTTCTCGAGCGGCAGAGAGCATCGAGTGGGGCTCCACTCTAGATGCAGAGAACTTACTTGCATTGCACTCGGTTTTACCGAGGCTGCTCAGGATTTTGCAAAACGTTATTGGTGCTGCTAGAGCCCTGGGAAGGACTGGAACTGGGATTCGTCATTCATATGATGTTTAAATAAATGCTTCTGTCGGAGCCCATCTTAAGTGTTAGGGGTGACCTCTTCCCCTGTCTTGTCAGTGGGCTCTTCCCCTATCTCCTTCTGTTTGCTCCTGAAAGTAAAGCAGATGCGTGGTCAGCCTGGAGGAAAAACGGGGAGAAACACCACATGTACATGCTTTCCTTGTGCACGGAAAGGGACTGATGTAACAAAACCTTCCCTGTGCTGTATTGGGGAAGTGTCTTTAGCAGGTGGTGAACTTGTCCTAGCCCCATTCTGCTAGCAACCACTTGCTGGAGTGGAAATGTGAGAAGGATGCATATCTGAACACATAAGTAATGCTACATGACAGGGCAGGCTGTTGTTGTGTGCGGTGTCTGTGAGCCTCAGGGGCAGTGCGGTTTGACAAAGTGTTGGGATGCGGTGCCTTGCAGTTGTGTCCTGGATGCAACCAGGCAGAGCGCTGCTAGCAGCGTGGCATGGAGGAGGGCCGTGGATATTTGGCTGCTGCCCGTCGCTGCAAAGCAGTGCTACGAGAGACCTATCTCGTAGGGGCCTATGGTCTCTGCGCTGTGAACGTGGCCACTGCTCGTTGCCCTGCCCAGACGCTGTTTCATGCGAGGCACGCGGTAACAACACGCAGCTCCTTCCCTCCCATCAGTCGCCAGGTCTCTGCAGAGGCATGTATGTGCGTCTTGTTTTGCTACTTTGGTGGCAGGAGGGATAAGAAAAGCGAGTCAGGGAGGAAGTGATTTGTCCAAGGTCGCATGGTTAGTTCGTGTCGGTGCTAAAGCAAGACCTCCTGTGACTGGAGTGCCTGCGATAATGTGGGCTGCCGTCGTGCATGAGTGTATGATATATGCTCAGAGCTGGTACTTGTGCAGAAATCACTGGGTCAACACTGTTGATTCTTCCACCTCCCCCATCCCTTTCATCCCTGGTACAAAGATAAATGTATCAGTATGCTGTATTAACTGAAGTTTCCTACTCCATCAGGGACTTTTTCTAGAGCATTAACACTCTAAAATGCTCTAGAGCCATTTTGTCTGTTTTTAACATGTGTGTTTTGCCATTTTATCTGGCCAGATGATGTGATTGGTACTTCCCCTCTTGTATCTTCAGTACCTGTGGTGCAGTTTTGTTGTGTTACTACATCTCCCTGCCCCTGAAAGTCTCTTTCCTCTTTCCAGACTCCCTTCTTTCTGGAAAAAAAAACAACCAACCAACCAACCAAAAAACCCCGAAACCAAAACAGCAGGCAGCAGCTAAAGGAAAGCTTATTCAGAAACTTGAAACCAGAGTTGTTCTTGTTCACTTGAAGAAAGTTAAGTAGTTATGTTTCATACTGTAAAGCTCTCCACCTTTTGCATCTTACTACATTGCTGTTGGAAGTGGCTCTCTGGCCACAGTGTGACAGAGGGGATGGAAGGTACAGACCACTGTGTGAAGCCACTGGGCCATCACAGAGCCGGAAGGACTGAGCTTGCTGGGATGTGCTGCTTCCAGAGCAGGTGCCAAGGATGAACTGGAGTTGCACTTTAGCTCCAGGCTGACTCAGGCCCACAGAGCTGTGGACCTTGCTTGTGCTGGATTGGAGTCGCAGATGTCCAAGCTCAACTCAGTCTTTGACTTTTCTATTGAGCTGTTAGTGCAGCTCCTCTGTACCTGCGGATTTTGGGGAAAGACTTTACTTTTCCTTCCCGCTGCTGTTCTTTCCTGCTGAAATGGTTTGAGCGCACTTTTTCCCAGTAGTGCTTGCTGAGTGGAAAGGGAGCAGTAGCTCAGTAGGAGGCTCTTGGTTCATTCCGTGGACAACATCGAGAGTATCCCAACCAGTGGTTGTTTCTTGCTGCTGTAGAGGAGTTACTCTTTGCAGCATACTCTGGTCATCTTCAGTTGGTTGCAGAGTTCCAGGTAAAACATGGGCCCTGGGATTGTTTTTCATGCCCCCTGTCCTGTCAGAAGTGTCCATTCAGCGTCGACTTTGGGACAGCTTTCACTTTGTGTGATCTCGGGTGATTGCATCAGGCTCAGCTGCTGCTGAGAGGGAAAGCTCTTAGCCACTGGAGAGCTCCCAGATGTGACTGTGTCCCCTGAGGTCCAGATGTGCTCTTGCTGGTACTAGCATTGTATTCCAGTGCTTGGGTCTAACTGTTTCGTGGGGATGGCACAGGTTGGTTACCTTAATTCCTTAGGGCTCCATCTGGTTTTAAACATTCTGACTCAGGCGTCTTCTGGGTAAGGCCCCTGTGAAAAAGCATATTTTCTGTTCCTGTCTGAGAACATGTTAGGGGTCTGCTTCCCCTGTGAGCCTGCTCCTGTGCTGCTATTGCTGCCTCCTCCCAGGGATGCCAACTGTCCTCCCTAGCCAACCAGGACCCTGGAGCTTGCCCTGCAAATGTGATTTTCCCTGTGCTGTTCTCTCTTGGCAAGGACTCAGCGTCACACCAGTGTCCTGGATGAGGGGGAGCATAGAAGACCTGTGCTGTTTGCGGCTGCTATAGGAAATGTGGTACATGGATGCATGGGTATATGAAATAAAAAAGGATAGAGAGATCACAGCAATGTGACGTATAGATGCAGCAGTGTTTTGTCAGTGTTACTTGAACTGCATCAGTGAAGTGCTAGGAGGCTTGCCAGCATGACTTTGCTCGCAAATCAAAATCTAATGCAGGTCAGGACTCAGTGTCACTCATCTCTCCTTGTCTCCCAGGATGGTGTTGACTGGCAAATGTGTCTTCTGGTCACCTTGCATGTCATTCTGTATTTCCAGGGGGTGCAGGACCTTTGGATACTGACTTTTATGTAGTTGGTCTCTGTGAAATTAGAACTACCCTATGAAGTTTCTTGTAGTGTTGAAGCTGTGGAATACACCCACCTTGGAGAAAAAGACCTAGAAAGCATTGTAACCCCTTTTATTCTCACTTGTGTCTTTCCAACAGCTGTCTGTGGTGCTATAGGTGGATGACCAAAATGAGATTGATTCCTTGATTCTTCCCAGCTTGAGTTTTGAAGTTGCATGCTGCTTTCCAGCAGGTCAGCCTTTGCTCCTCTGCTTTGGCTTCCCTTCTTTGAGCCCCACCCCAGGCACTGCCAAATGGAAGGTACCCAGGAACCATTACTGGACGTTGTCAGGGATGGTTTCTGTTGTTTGCCCTTTCTTGGCCTCTCCTTGGGAGGCAGCACCAGCCAAACCACGTGGCATGGATAAGAGGCACCCTTCGTCTTTCCATGGTGCCTGTTCCAAGTCATCTACTTGGCACCAGAACCTTCTTGGGAATGGGCAACTGTCTTGTTTTTTTCCCCCTTCCTAATTTTCTTTGAGAGGGTGATGAATTTTGTTCTAACTGTTCATAGTGGCACTTGTGGTTGTTGCAGGGCTGCACTCAGTGGGAGCCACCATAGAGGAAGCAGTTAGTGTCATTGGCACCTGCTTTTGATTTAAGGGAGAGCCATGCTATGGAGGGGCAGCTTGCCAGGAGCACTGTGCACTCCTTGTGTTCTTGGTGAGCAGACCTGTGCTTGTCAGTGCCCTGGGCAGCCTGGTCCCTGGCACAGCAGAAGAAGCATGGGATGCCTCAACATAGCTGTCTGGAACCTGTGCTGAGCCTTGGAAATGAGCGTGCTGCTGCTGGGCATCCTGACAACCTCCAAATCCCACTTGCTTGGACCAGGAGCTTTCCTTTCCACCCCGTGCTTCTGCTGCCCTTCTTTCAGGGTGTGGGAAAGGCCAATGGAGACGTGGCTCATAAATGGGCAGGGTTACCTTGATGTCAGCTATGATCCTCAGCTGAAGAAAGCAAAATGAAGGTGATAGGCTACAGCACTCTGAAGAGGCAAGTGCGAACCTGTTCTGCTCTTGCTGGGCACAGGCAGTGGGACGAAGTCTGCTTCCTACTTGCTCAGCTTTTTCTGGAGAGATGGTCCTGCTCTTTGGCAGCTACTAGTGTCTTCACCTGGCATCTTGTCCTGCTGTATCTTTCTTGGGTAGCTGCAGACAGAGGAACATGATATCAGGTCTTTGGGAGACTGTGAGGGCAGATCATCTGCCAGTTCAGACAGAACTGCTAGAGAAAATGGCACTTTATCACTGGATTTTGCTTCTAGCAAGGGCTAGAAGGTCTGGGATTTGATTTTCTTCAGTTGCAGCTCAAGATACCTTAAATCCAACTAAGGGATGATGGGGAGCCTCCTATGATTCTGGGGAAATAGTCTCAAAATGGCTTTAAGACTGAGCTGTGTGCTGTGCCCAGAGGTGGGGCGTTGAGCTCTGCTGGAACCAAGTCCTGGGCCAGCAGCCAGGTTTGTGATCTGTGCCAGAGGGGTGAGACTTGGAGAGCAAAGTGGAGCTCCTCCTGTGTGAGAGATGGCCTGAAATACTGAGCAAAACCACAGAGTGCTCCTTGTTCCTGTCTTTTCCTACTGGTCTTCCCTCTTCCTGAAGTATGTGGGAGGCCACAGGATGGATCTTCTAGGGAGCCAGGAGGGCCGTGCTACTTAGGCACCTCTGCTTCATCCTGCCTCTTTGGGCTGCTGGTTGTGTTTTCTTTTTTTCTTTTTTTCTTTTTTTTCCTTTTTTCCCTTTTTTTTTTTTTTTAATTTTAAAATTATTTTTATTTTAATTTTACTCTTTCTTCCTACTTTTAAGCCTGTCTCTCCCATTGCCATATCTTCTCCATCTCCATCCTTGCTGTTACTGATTTGAGGGCCAGCTCCTTGCAGGCAGGCTGTCTAGAGCAGTGCTCTGTGAGGGTTGTGGTTGTGCTGCTCCTTCTGTTGCAGCTCAGCTGAGCTTTCCTTGCTCAGCTGCTTTCTTCAGTGGCCGAAGAGAGGAAGAGACCAGGATATGGTTTGCGTAGAAGATGCTCCGAGACACTGACTGTTTACACACTCTGTGTCCCTCCGAATGTAAGCACAGGAAATGCCAGGTTCTGTCGGGGCCTGTGGCTCTGCTCACTAGCTGTCATGCAGCCTCTGGTGGTAGTGATGTTCTGCGTTGTCATAGGCTAAAGCAGGTTTTGAGTGCACTGCAGAAGCAGAGGCTTAGATTTTTTCAAACCTCTGAAACGGATACTGAGAGGAAAAGTGAAAGGAAATGACTTAACCAAGGGCAGGAAAGGAATATGGGGCAAAGCTTGGGACAAAAGCCAGTTCCTGCTCACTGCTGTGATCCTCCTCAGCTGTCTCTTTGTGTCTCAGCCCCCAGTTTAAGTTCAGGCTTTTCTATCCTTCTCAGGAGCTTGAGGTCAGGAGCTTCTCTTGTGAAGCATCCTCAATACTCAGTATCTCCATAAGCATTCCACTCCTAGACTGCTTAATCTCTAGAATTTGCCTAGCTGAGAGTACTGTAAGTTAGAAAGGCACAAGTGGTGCAGCTACAGCAGAAGTTAAAAACCATGACCTTGCCAAGTGAGCTAAGTGGTTTTCTAAAGACCGTGGTCCTCAGCTGATGGGTGCTGTGCAGAGAAATGCCACTCTCCTAGAATGCTGTACCCTTGTTTGGAAGGCCATACCCAGGTTTCTCTTAAGACTTTAAGGGAAACTGCCTCTACTTGCAGTTTCCCCTCTTGAAGTTGACTTTGTGGGCAGTCTTCCTTGATGTACCACCTAGGGCTTGGTACCTGCCTGACCAGATGTGCATCGCTTGCCTGGTTCTGCAGGAAGGGAATCTGAAGTATTGCAGCCTTCCTAACAGAAGATCTATTCTTAATATCCCACTATAAGAAGGATCCTGCTAAACAACTGTGTGTCAGTGAGCAGTTGTCCTGCCTTTCTGAATGGGAAGGTGTTTCAACCTGGTAGGTCATTCTGATGTTGTGGAGTGCTGGACTCCTGGCTTCTTGGTAAAGACACAGTGTGAGGATGCTGGCTTATAAAAATGCAATTGCAGTGGTCCTGAGTATCTACGCTGTAGGTCTCCATACTCAGGGCAGCAAGGAGCTAGGCAGGGAGCTCTAAAGGGCAGTAACTGAGAGCAAGAACTGTACTTCTGGGTGACTATTCCCAACAGCAAGCTGGACAAGGCTGTGGAAACCTCTGCAACACTGAAACTTTCACCACTTCCTCAGCAGGATTTGTTCCAGCGCCAGTCTGTAACAGAGGACCAGGCCAGACAGGGCTAGAATGGAGCAGGTCCCGCCACAGGCGAGCCCCAAGAGCATCAGTGAGGCTGGGCTGAAAGCTGCCTGTGTCCTACCTCTGAGCAGCCTTGTTTGAACTTTTGTCTGGCAAAGAGCAAAAGGAACCGGGGAGACCTAGGGCTGGTCCGAGCAAGTTTCCTCTGCTGTCCCCGCCCCCAGATGAAACGAGTGGAATGGCAGCAGCTCCAAACTACCGTCCCAGAGTGGAGTAGTTTTTTGGGGGTCTCGGTCATAACAGCTTTTGAGCAAATGTGTTTTTGCCTTTGGTATTCCCTGCCTCTTGTGCTGCAAGGCAGGGAGGGGGAAGAGAAACTGTGGTTCAGAACAAGCCCTCTGGATGGCAAGAAAATTGCTGAGTAGCCGTTTTCCAGGTTGCCGAGGTCCTAGCTAGGGCCCGGTGCTGCTGCCAGAAGCAACAGGGTTGGAATTTCCTCTGCCCGGTGCCAGCTCCTCTTGGGCTGGCCACGGCACCTCTGATGGGGCCAGGACTCCTCTCGAGCCTTGCAGATGGGTCGCTTCCAGAGCAGGGGTTACGCTGGATCTGCCCCCCTTGCTCTCGCAGTCTGGTTTCTGTTTTCTTTTCCAGAGTCCAAGCTGTTTTGAATTATGCAGCCTGTGCCTCCCGTGGGGCTCCTTGAGCAGCCGCCTAACGAACTGAGCTCCTGACAAACTTTGCTCTGACTCTGGCTCCTCTTGGAAAATTTTACAGCCTTTTCAGCAAAAGGAAATGCCAGGAAAGGCCTTTCTCTGCTTGCTTTTATGAGGGGGTCCCAGTTGAGCCGAGGTGAGATGGATTTGGAAAAGAAGACAGGAAGGGTTGTGTAGACTGCGGTGTATATGCTTTCTAGTGATGAAGATGAGCAGGCTCGCTGCTTTCGGCCAGAACTGGGCACAGCGGGTGCCAGCCCTCCAGAGCTCTCACAGGGCACGTGATGGGCACAGGAAAGCAGTGACTCCTGTTCTATAGGAAAGTGGTCTGCATCTTCCCTCTTAGCTGCCAGCGTAACTACTGGCTGATTAATCTTTGCTAATTAAGCCTTTTCTGACTGGCAGCAGGTTTATTTCTACTGTGATCTCAGGCAGAGTCTCCTGGATGTGTGAGTGCTGGTCCACAGGGCTGGTGGGAAGGACCATCACAGGCTATTGAACTGGTGGCCTCCCCATTCAGGGTGGACAGCAGAGTGCTCAGGCAGGGTGCTGGTGGGCATGGGTAGCCAGTTTTGTGATTTGCCCTTTTAGCTGAGCAGCCATGCTACAGTAGGAGAATCTGAGGCACAAACTAAGCTGTTACTTGCCTGCCTTCCTTTAGTAAGATGGCATTGAGAAGGGGGCTGGGAGCATTCACTTCTGGATAAACTTCCACTTGCTAAAGTGCTGAAGGTCTGCCCTTGTGTTTGTCTGGTGTCCGTCAGCAGAACCCATCGATTGCAATCCCAACGCACTTTTGTCCAGAGAGGCACTGGAGGATGTGTGCTGATCTTTACCGCTCTCCCATGTCTTCACAGTGTCCGAGATTCCTTTCCAGGGGTAAAAAGGCATCTGTGAGAGACTGGGATGGAGGTGTTGGTTGGACCCTGTTAAACTGCTGTGGCCTGGGGAGTCATGGGGCGGGAAGGATGGAGTGTTCTGTGTAATCCATAGGCTTCAGCTGCTGCCAGTCATGGTGGATGAGCATCAGACATAGGCAGTGATGGCTGTGGGTGGAAGGAGCTGCATGCCAGTCCTGCTTTGACGGCCTTTCCTGTTACGCCTGTCAGGAACGTGGTTCTGGATAGCAATTTGATTTGGCAGCCTGTGCGGGCCTGGCAGCCCCAAGAGTGGGATGTGGGCACCAGAACTGTGCCCTCCTCTTCCTTTCTTTTTGTTCCCTCCATCCATCCTTGGCTTTCTGCTGTGTTGGGCAGGAGAAAGCACTTCCCCGGGGCTGTGTCCCCTCCTCCACCTGGAAAATGAGTGATATGTCCCCTTTCCTTTCCTGGGGCATATGACAGAAGCTGAGATTGCATTTGACAGCAGAGGCCAAGCGCCTTCGCTCTACTGCTGGGAGATACGAGTGCAGCTCTCCTGTGGGCTCCATGCAGAGATCAGCTTCTTTGACCCAGCTTGGTCTCAGAGCTTGAATCACATGAGGAGCTGCTGGGAATAAGTATTCAAAAAACAGTTAAATACCTTTTCTGATTTTGTTATTTATTTCTGTGGTGCCATCTGCCATACTTGGTTTAGGATGGCTGAAGTGGCTGGTTTTGGTACTCTTTCATTCGTTTCTGTATTTTCAGTGGAGAATCCTGTTTCATGTGAACTTGATGCTTGGAAAAAAAATATTAAAAAAGTCTGAAGCCTGCTATGCATGGGAAAAGTACAAACCTGAAAGAACAGATAAGTGCAGGGGCATGGCTGTGTTTCAGTCAGTAGCACCTATCCTTCCAAAACATTTCCGCAGGTCAGTAGCTCAGTGATGATCTGACTAGGCTGCCTACCTCCATTGGAGAGAATTCAGTTTGAGTTTTCCTCCTCAGTCTCTTTAAAACTCCCTTTCAAAAACGAACAAACAAACGGAAGAAAAACCGGTTACAATATTCAGTGTTTGAATCTGTGCTCTGGAGATTGTTTCAGAAAACAAAAACAAACAAACCAGAACCCCTCCGAAACTCCAAACCTGGTTTTGCTCTTTGAAAGTCAGTTTCAGGAACTAAAGTTGTAAAGGTTTTGTTGATACAAATGGAGTTACTTTGTCATAATGAGATTTTCACCACAGAGGTGTCCTGCCACTTAAAAATACTTTGCTACAAATGTAATTTTGGCCAGTTTGTCTGTGATTTACCTGAGCGTTTGTGCAGTCGGGACCTCAACTGCACACATCATTTCCCCCCCCACCCCCCCCGAAGTGTGGTTTTGAAATGTTCAGACACTTAGCTACTGTCAGCAAATGTTTATAATTTACTTTATTATGCTTTTTAATAAATAGTAATTTCACAAAGTCCTAGTGTGATTAAAACTATTTATATTAATAGGGTTTAGTCTTTTTGTTTGTTTGTTTGGTTGGTTTTTGTTTTTTTGTTTGTTTGTTTGTGTTAAATTTGAGGGCTCCAGGTGTTTTTATGATGTCAACATGGACCCCTATGCAGCAAAGCTAAGGCTGTTGCAGTGATATGCTGCCTTTCATCAGTACTTTCAGCTGGAACTCCCAGCAGTAGCCCTACAGGCTTGTGGAGCTCCACGGTGAGTAATTTTAACACCAGCAGGGCAAGCCAGCTACCCTAGGATTTCCTAGTTCTCAGGCTGATGCTGGCAGTGCTGTGCTCTGACCCCTTTTCAGTGGAAAGGGATGGTCTTGGCATCCCCCAGGCCTGCTCATCCCTGTCTGAGTTATACCAAGCTTTGTATTCGTCTCACTGCAGCCAGATGGAGAGGTTAATTGCTTTGCCCAACCTCTGGTTAAAACAAAGACTGCAGAACTGGGTAGCTGTAGTTGATGGTTTCTTAGTTGGAAGAGGAAAGAGAAGATCCTGAGTGTGCTCCTTCAGTGTTTGATCCATGGCTGTTCTTGGTTGCAGGTGGTGCAATGGCTGGGCCTGCAGCTCCTGTTAGCAGTGCACTTGGAAAAGTTGCTGGGACTATGCAAAGAATTGATCTCACTTGGGAATAAACAGAGGACTCCCTAGAGCAGATGTGCTGGGAGGCCAGACTTCTACTTCTCTTGCTACCTCCTTGCCTCCCTGCTGGGTACAGATATTTGCATGTCCAAAACAGCTCTCTTGTCCTACTTAGCAGACTCAAATCTGCATCATGGGCAAGTGTCTTGGCTTGAGATGAGAACTCGGCAGTGCTCCTACCAGGTGTGACATGCTAATGGTAAGGGAAGGGACAGGACAGAGCTGAGACCTGTCATACAGGCTCCCTTTTGTATGCAAGGTGTATCATAGAATCATAGAATCATAGAATGGTAAGGTTGGAAGGGACCTCAAGGATCATCTAGTTCCAACCCCCTGCCATAGGCAGGGACAACTCCCACTAGGACAGGTTACTCAAGCCCTCATCCAACCTCGGCTTGAACACCTCCAGGGAGGGAGCAGCCACAACCTCCCTGGGCAACCTGTGCCAGTGCCTCACCACCCTCANCTTCTCTTCTCCAGGCTGAAGAGCCCCAACTCTCTCAGCCTGTCCTCATAGGAGAGCTGCTCCAGCCCTCTGATCATCTTTGTGGCCCTCCTCTGGACCCGCTCCAACACTTCCATGTCCTTCCTGTGCTGAGGGCTCCAGAACTGCACACAGTATGTCAATGGGGTCCTCTCTGCTCTGAAGAGCTGTGGCCGATGGCTGACCCTGGACTTGTGAAGGAGAAGGATGGGGAAGCTGGAGCTACAGCATTGAATATTGGGAAATCTGTGTATTGCCTCTGCCCAGCAGGCTGGTCTAATGCCTTGTCTGGTTTGCATATCAGTTTTTGTTTTAAGAGGACTACTCGAGTGGGCCCAAGTGCCAGACAGCATCTCAGTATGCTGTAGGAGGAGCCCAAGAACTGCTCAATTTGATCTGAACACCAAGCCTGAGATTCGTATCATTTAATGAGTCAAAGACTCCTCTGGCTGAAGTTCCTTTCCATATGAAGCAGGCAAGTGCCAATTTTTCTGGGGTTTTTAAGTTTCTTTTGAATGGTCTGGGCAGAGAGTGAGGGCTGTATAGGCCCTGGTGATGGTCAGGATGCTGTCTGACAGGAGGATGGCTCACCTAGGACCTGCTGCTGCTGCTCTCCAGGATAGCAGTGGCACTCAGGGTTCTCTAAGGTGCTGCTACCCTCTGCTGTATGCCTCATCAGACCAAGCTGCCTGCCTTATCATATTGCAGGTGCAGGACAAAACCTGTGGGAGAGGGTAGTTGAGGGGTAACTGCTGGGTGCAGAGCTTCCCTGATCTGCCTCACCACTGTGGGGTGGGGAGGAAGCCAACTTCCCCTGCCCAGAGGCAGGAAATGAGACCCACGTGGGCTTCTTTAGAGCCCGATCGACACCTTGCTTTTGCACTGAAAGCAGAGCGGCTGGGCCTGGGCTCACTGGCTGCCTGCGGTGGCACTGGTGACCCTGTTCAGTGTCTGCTGTTTACAGGTAAGGAGCATGGATCCCCCTCAGTAATGGAAGGGCCTTCTCTTTTTGGCTCCACTACATCATTGCTTTAGTGCCCAAAGTGGGAAGCTGCAGCCAGAACTCCTGGCGTCTCTATCTCTTTTTGCTAAGAATCAGCTGTGCATCCATCCTTAGGCACTTGCCCAGGCCTTGGCTGTAAGTGCCCAACTGATGTACGCCTGGAGTAAAGGTATCTCATGGGCTGTAGCATGCTGCCTTGGCCAGGCTCCCATTGTCAGAGTTAGCCCTGGTGTGACGCCTGGGCTGGTGTCAGTGTCCACTGCTGCTTTCCAGGGAAGAAGGGTCCTGCAGGTTTCCGTGGTGGAGCTTTTTCCTCCTGCATTCGAGATCTCTGGACAGTCACCCTAAAGGTTTTCTCTGACCCCTAGACGGGATCCTGGAACTCCCTCTTCCCCTCGGCGAAGTGGCAGTTGTCAGAAGGAAAGGCAGCGTAAGCTTTCTCGGCAGGCTCTGTCGTGTTTGTCCTGTTCAATTACAATGCAGCAGCAGTGGCACCAGCCGCCTCCTTCCTCCCCTCGCTGGGCTTGGAGCGCTGCAGGCTCTCAGCGAAGGCTGTCTGCGGACATCTGCTGCCTCCTCCCCCACCGCCTCCTGGCAAGCAGCAGCAGCTTCCCAGCAAAGAGCCTGCGTTTTGCATCACCCCCCGCACGCCCGACCAAGGGCTCTGCTCTTACAGGCTCCTTTGCAGGACCTTGAAATGGTGGTTTCCCCGGTGCTGGCTTGGCTCCAGGCAGCCTTCCAACTCGCAAGGCTATAGCTGAAAAAAATCAGGGTGACTGATGGAGGGGAAAGGCTTATTAAAGGTGATGCTTAGCCAGTTCTGGCTCCTGATTCAAACAGGCAGCCCCCTTCTTGGCAGGTCTCCAGCCAGCGCCTGGGCCCTGAGGCAGGCGCAGTCTGGGGCAAAAAGCTCAGAGCAGTTTGACTGGAGCAAATGTGGCAAGGTCAGCTGTGAGCTGCAGCCCTGGTGCCAGGGCTGGATGCTTGGCCCGGTGTCTGGCTCAAGTCTGTCCTGCACGGCCGTGGGGACAAAATTTGCTATCCCAGGTATTTGTCTGGCCCCTTCAGGGAGGAAGGGAGGTTTATTTCTTTCTGCTGTGGCCAAATTATGATGCACTGCTTGGGTGCTGAGGGTAGTGGGGCTGTAGATTTGTCTCCTAAAACTAATCTATAGGCTTGGTAGTCCTGCTGTTTTAGCAGGAAGCACCCTGCAAAGTGGCATTTCTGTGGCTTCAGCCTCTTAATGCTGCTGCACCGTGTTCCTGTCTGTGAAAGCGTGTCAGTAGCCTGAGAAGAGATCTTGACCTCAAACCCAACCAGTCCCCCAGAATGACAATCACAAAGATGCCCTGGCTAGACCAGCCTGCTTCTAGCCTGGGGGCTTCTCCAAAGGTGAGAGTGGAGAAGCTGGGAGGGATGGAGCAGAAGGTTTTAATGGAGAGTGCACAAGTGGCGTAGCAAACTGTTCTCCTGAAACTGGTGAAGCAGTAGCTGGGAGCATGAAGGTAGTGCTGGGCTGTGACCTCAGGGAAAGCCCAAAAGGACAGGTGAGGTATGTGGATTAGTCAGAAGAGATGGTGGAGAATGAAAGAGAATTCAGCAGCTCTGACTAAAGGCAGGTTTGGAAGAAGGAGCTGGAGGGATTGCAGGTGGGACATGAAAACAGGAGGCTGGAACAATAGAATAAGTGAAGTCAGGGAAATATTCTGTTTGTACCCGGATCAGAAAGATGCAAGCATGATTCAAAGGGATTTAGACAAGAAGGCACAAGCCTATGTTTGGAAGGAGAGGGATCATTGTCTTCACTGTGACTGGCTTTGCAGTGAAGAGGTGCAGAGGCACAGTCATATTTCCCTTGCCAACTTGGAGGAAATGTGGTGTTACGGAAGAGCATTGCTTAACACATGGTTTGTTGACAGTAGGTTCTCACCCCCCTGTTTGTCAGTAAGACTGTGACCTATGCTCCTGCCAGGCACTGAAGAAGCAGTAGTGGGAGAGCTGGGTGACTGCCACTGGAGAAGCTGGCATAATTGTCTGAGTGTCTGTGAAGGATGTGGTATTGATATTGGAGCTGTGGGGCCAGGCTAGGGCAGGGTGTCTGGTTGACAGTGAGGCTGGGGGCTGCACTGTGAGCAGGACTAAGGTTCTGTGATGTCACCAGCAAAGGGCCCTGGCACATATGTTGGCATGATTTCAAACACCAGTCTATGGCTACTGGGACTGGTGCTGATGCATGGAGGGGAAGAGCCTAGAGAAGATCTGGCAGCCAGACCCGATTCGAGCACTTAGGTCTCCTGTTTGCCTGGGCAGTAACCACAGGCCCCTCCTTGCTGGCACCGCACTGAGCACAAAGGACACGACATTAGGGAAAGATGGAGCATGCATCTGAGAGAAAGATGAGAGATGCCGCAGAGAAACAGAAGAGAGCTGCCTTCCTCTTTGTGTGCTGGCAGATACTCGGTGAGGTGGGGGCGGCGGGGCTGGGCTGCAGGCCAGAAGTGCTCTCACACATCCCTGGGAGAGGAAGCTGAAATGCTGCAGGAAGCTGTGTTCTCTTCTGCACAGGTGATCCAGAGTTACTGCTTTACAGGGCTGAGACAGCAAAGGACACCGGTCCTTTGAGCAGAGAATGGGTGCCAGGAGTCAGTCAGGACCCAGCCCACAGGAGCTTGATCTCTCATGGGTGCCCTGGTTAGTGCTTTTCATTGTGACTTAATGTCTGCAGGCTTCTTGGAGGGCAGTGGCTGGTGGAGACAGGCGTATGGGCTTAAGGAAAGCAAGACCTGGGTCTTCTGCCTTCTACAGTGGTGCTGGGTATTTTCCTGCGAGCTGCCTTTCCCTCCAAGATGAGGCTAGTGGCAAGCTTTCACCCTGCTGAGTTCTTGTTTCCTTCTGTTTGGAGTCTGACTCCTGGACCTAGCCTGCCAGCAGGACTTGGTGGCCAGAGAGCTAGAAAGCAGACTGAGCTGAGTCCAAGTCCTGGGCAGCACTGAGGCATCATCTGGTGTTATGAGGAGGCAAACTGCCTCCCCAGTGCAGCCCCATGCTGAGGCTGTCCCCAACAGGTCTGCAGCAGCCATTCTCCCCACTGTCCTCTTTTCAAGCCAGGAAAGCCAGAGGGAGAGACCGTGCCATGAAGGGTTAACGGAGCTCCAGCCGCTGCTCTGGCAGCCTGGCCCTGCTGCAGAGTGGTGTTTAGCAGCTTGCTCCAGTTGGCGTCTGTCCCAGAATGCTTTGGAAAAGCACTGACCTCTGACCTCCAGTACAAACTGAGCTCAGCACGTGGGAGGGAGAAATTACTCCCAGACCTTCAGGCTCCAGGGTTTACAAGCTGCCTGCAATAAAGCAGCCATTTTTTCCGACAGTTACTAAATCTCCTCTTTTAGCTTCTCTGCAAACCTCTACTCATTGTTCCCCTCCCCTGCCCCCAGCCCTGTGTCTTCTTGCTCCTTCTGCTCAAGTGAGAAGCATCTCTGAAGGTGAGGCCAGCCTGTTCCCTGAGGTTTTAGGCAAGGGAGAGCTTAAGCCACCACTCTGCTGGCAGTGACCCTCACCCTTCAGTGATGGGTCCTGTCCAATTTGGCAGCTGTCCTGACATCTGTCTGTCTGCCTATATCTTGCCTCAAACCATGCTGGCAACAACAGGCTCCCCATGCTGCCTTGCTGCAGTGATCTTTTGGGGGGTCCAATGCCTGCTCCACTCACCTGCGAGGTGCACAGCTGTACCTCCCTTCTGAGCCCTCAGGAGGCTGACTGGGCACTGCTGGAGACAGTGTCTTGTCCATGGCAACCAGCAGACCACATCTCAGTATTGTCTTAGTGCCCGTGCTGGGGACTAGGAGCCAAAGGGCAAAGGTTTCCTTCTTGGCTTTGCTGATGGCTGGGAGCAGCTTTGGGCAAGGCCTTGGTTTTTCTGTGCTTCCCGTTCTGCTACCTAGAAATGGGCTTAAGAGCCACAGGGTTTATACTTAGCTGTTGTCAGCTCCTTAGGTGACTTATTCTGTCTGTGCTCCCCGCAGTGAGCAAGAGATTAATCTTCAGGGAGGCTGGCCAGTTTCTATGGGAGATCACTGTGTGGGAGGCACACGAGGCTTCACCAGGGAGTGTTTGCAATGCCTGCTGCAGCACAAGGTGCCAAGTGCTGCTTATTCACGTATGATTTCCTGACTGTCCAGTTGTGTGGAAGTGCCGAGTCTGCATGAGGTGGTGATCTTGGTGTGTCTGGTGCCATGCTCAGCATGCCAGCGTGTTGTGTTGCTGCGGAGGGCGTGGGGAGCGCGTGTTCATGTTTGTACAGCGCCTTGGGAACAGAAAGCACTCATTACAAGTGGATGCTGTGCCATGGGCACTGTGGGATCCAGACAAATAAAATGGGAGCTGGTATTTCAAAACAGCCTCTTCCCTGCTCCTCCCACCTCCTGAGCACATTCCTCTGGCAGGGATCTGGTGGAGCTGGGGAGCTGCTCTCAGCACACAAACCCAACCCCAGAACCCAAGTGGTAGACAGGCCGTCACACAGCTCTCTTCCCAGCAGATGTGTGACACTTGGATGAAGCAGATTTCCCTGCTGTTGACTGTGCCATTTGATGGCTGGATGACATCTATAAGGGACCCAGCCCTCAAGGGGGCTGCAGGCAACCAGCTCTGGCAGCAGCCCTGCCTCCTTAGGATTTCACTGCATTTCTTTGCAGACCCATTGGTTTGTCAGGAGCGGTGCTGTGGCAGGAGTCCTGCATTGTGGGTGGCACTGGCAACACTGCCACAGCAGACTTGTACTGTGTCTTGCTCTGCATCAAGTCCTTGGGTGCAATATGGCAGGGAAGCCATTTTCCTAAATACATCTTGGACCAGTCTAGAATCTGGTGACATGCAATAAAAAAACACATTCATTCCAATCCCCTTCTCTCTCCTCTCTGAGAGCTTGGTTTTGTTTTTAAATCTACATGGCAGGCGACCAAACTGGCTGAGTCAGTCAGCTGGCTGGCCACCAGAAGTAAAAATGCGGTTTTGTCCCCTCCCTCGTTTCTCCCCCTCCCTCCACCCCCCGATATTTTTTTTTTCTTCACTTAGCGACAGTTTCATGTATTGACAACAAACCGCTTTCTGCCTCCTTTCTCTCAGTGCTGGGACAAGTAGAAGCTGGGTTTTATTTTGAGAATTGGTTTAGGGGGAGAAGATGCAGAATGGCAACCTGGTTTTGCTTTCTCACATCTGCCTGAAGTGATGCTACCTGGGAGGATGGAGAGCCGCCCACTGCACCCAGACCTTTGCAGGCTGATGGCAGCACCCACTGTTTGAGGACAGGGAAGGAGAACTCAAGTACCTTGCCCAAAGCCTTGTATGCTAGGCTGAGTAGTGAGTTCCTCTCAGCCACTGGCACTGGGAAGCTCTGCTGGCTGTGGGCCGGCTTTTGTGGGGCAGGAGGAGGTGAGGTGAAACTCTGTTCATGAATGTTCACAAATGCTCCCTGCTGCCATGGCATGGGTGTGACTGCCTGAAACATGCCCTGGAGTTGGCTCTTCCACTGGGAAGATGGCCTGACATCTCATAGAGGGGTGACCAGACACTGCATTGTGCAGACGGGAGCACGGCTGTCTGGCCTCTCTGCCAGCAGGCCTTGTGCTGCCCTTGGTGTGTGTATCTTGAGGAGAGGGGCTCAGGCATCTCCTGCAGGTGCTATCACAGCAGGGTGGTACAGAGTTGTCTGCTTCCACTGTGCTGGAGATTGTCGCTGGTAAGCACTGATCTTGCTTCCTGCAGCTGTGAGCTGTGCGGGTATCTGAGGATACCTGCACTGGCCTGAACTATTTTGCTGCTTCCTCTGTCCTAGGTCACTGCTCATTTGCAAGTCATGCTTCCAAGGCAGCAATAGCAGGGAAGGGGAGAAACTAATTTGCTGGGTTTTATTTTAGCAAGATATGATGGGCTAAGAAATGTAAAAGGCAAAATCAATCCTTCAGAATATTTTGCTGCGTTGAAATGAAGGAAACTTCAAGGTGCACAAGGAGACTTGAGAACATAGTGGGGAGAGATGCCCACGAGCTGCTGGTAAGGATAAGCCTCTTTGCCACATGGCACATTGGTAACACAGACATGAGGGTGATTGTAACTGTCTCAGTTCCTAAAAGATGTCTCTTTGCACATGTAGTTGTGTCCCCTCCTCTTCTCTGATGGTTGGTGGCCCTGCCTGTACTATGTGACTGAAAGTGGCTGTGAAAACGCTGCAGTGTTCCCACATCTGCTGTTCACACAGGAGCTGTGATAGCAGGACAGGAACGATAAGGAAAAGTGAGAAGTGCTGCTGGGATCCGGTGTCATTGGTTGGCAGAGGTCACTGGGACTGGGAGTGACCAGAGGACAATGGGTGCTGCACATTTGCTGGGCACTAGGGGAAGGAGCTTTGAGGTCAGAAGGTAACTGCTGGGACTGCATCTCCTTCATTCTTTCATGTCCTCAGCCTGTCCTCGCTTCTCTTCCTTGTCTGTTAAGAGCTTGTGCCCATAGGGTTGACTTGTGGGAAGAGGAATGTTCTGTAGCAATACCTGAGTGTTCCTCTAATGGAATAACTGTACCTGATGTAGCCATACTTTTCCCTTAAACTTATTTGCAGTCGTTTACTCAGCGAATGTCTGGGACAGAAGAAGAGGAAGAATAGTGTGATAGGGAATATAATAACTCAATGTGACCTGCTGGATGCTGAAGTGACACCATTATTTCCTGCCAAATGTGGAGCCCACTGGGGTCCTGAGCTGGTCCAGGAGCTATTTGTTTGTGGTGCTTATGGAATTTGTCTCTGTTAGTGGGTACTTTCTTCAACCTAGTACTTACCTGTTTGTGTTTGTTTTCTCTGGAGAGAAGAAAACAAGACTTGTCTGTTCCACGTTGTCCTGGTCAGTGTCATATTTTGGTTCTCAGGCCCTTGCCTGGTTGGATTGCAAACTTGTGGAGATCTTGAAATCCCATTGCTCTTTCTAAGAGAAAGAAGTGTGTGTGTGTAAATAATCCTGAAATAGATCTGCTGTTTAGGTCTTTTTCTTTTTATGATCTGAAACCTCTGACAAACCACCTGGCCTTCATCCTGCCATTTACACACTTGCTGTGCTGTACTCCTCAAAATGCCAGTGCTGCTTTACAGCTGTTTATGGTGTTTCTCCACCCAACACCATTGTTTTTAATGTTGGGCAAGTGGAGGAGGAAAGGCATCCTGGAGGAACTACTTAACTTCCATACCTGCTTAAGTTCTGGTCCCCAGGCAGGTGACTGGAGTTTGGCAAAGTCTGTTTCTAACATACTCACCAGGAAAGACACTTGTATTGGGGTCTGAACCATGAGCAAACCTTTAAACAAACACAAACTCCTGCATCAGATCAATATCTGGATCAATGCTTGTTTTTCTCCATCGGCCAGAAATAGAGCATGGCTGTGTTGACCCAGTCTGCTGAGGCTGTTGCCCAGTGTATCTCCCCACCAACGCCTGAAATGAAGAGTCGGAATTTCAAGCTCTTTCGATTTACATTGTCATCTAAATTTAAGGTGTACCTGCAGCAGACTTCTTCAAAAGTCTTGCTTATGGTTCTTGGGGCTAGCTGGCTGCCTTGAATACATCAAAAGGATGAAAGAGACAGGGCAGCTTGGCTAACCCTGAGCAAAACTCTGGTGGTAGGTACTTTCTGCCCAGTGGCATTCCTACCTGTCAGGTTCACTTTACAGTGGACTCTAGGGGAAACCAAATGACACTTATAGAATCATAGAATGGTAAGGTTGGAAGGGACCTCAAGGATCATCTAGTTCCAACCCCCTGCCATAGGCAGGGACACCTCCCACTAGTACAGGTTACTCAAGGCCTCATCCAACCTGGCCTTGAACACATCCAGGGAGGGAGCATCCACAACCTCCCTGGGCAACCTGTTCCAGTGCCTCACCACCCTCACTGTAAAGAACTTCCTCCTAACATCCAGTCTAAATCTCCCCTCTGCCAGTT
>VWZE01008816.1:1023184-1065383 GCA_013396675.1 Eubucco bourcierii
AGGCACAGAGGTGAGGCTGACTGGTCTGTAGTTTCCAGGGTCATTCTTTTTACCCTTCTTGAAGATGGGTGTTATGTTTGCCCTCCTCCAGTCAGCAGAAACTTCACCAGTCTGCCATGACTTTTCAAATATGATGGACAGCGGTTTGGCAACTTCATCTGCCAGTTCCCTCAGGACCCATGGGTGGATCTCATCAGGCCCCATGGACTTGTGCACATTTAGGTTTCTTAGGAGCTCATAAACGTGATCTTCTACTATAGTAGGCAGATTTGCCTGCTCCCAGTCCTCACTTTTACCCTCTGCAACTTGGACATTGTGGTTGGAGCCCTTGCTGTTGAAGACTGAGGCAAAGAAGTCATTGAGCACCTCAGCCTTGTCCATGTCCTTTGTCAGCAGCTCTTCACTTCAGTAGTGCAACCCTCCAGCACAGCAGCCTTGGTCTGTTCTACTTGTCCTTGTGTGCAAGTACAGTTGAGAGCCCCCCACAGTGTTTCTCACCAGTGGGCCTTCTGTGTGTGTGTTGACCAAGGAGCCTCAGCTCCACGCATGTGTTGCCTTGTGGCAGATGTTGCCCACCACATGGCTATGTGGGTTAGTGACTGGCAGCCCCACAGCACAGCCAAGCACTTTTGTGTATTTAAGGCATTCTCTATGGTTTTACTCGGTTCGGAAGGGAAAATTACTCTTGTAGTCTTCAGAGATGAAAATCTAACTGCAGTGTGATCCTCACTCTGTCCTCGCTATGTAGAGGATGGGCATGAGTTATTCTCCCTCTGTGGCTGCGTGCACATTGCCCTACAATATGGTGTCAGCAAGGGCAGCAGGTAGGGCTGAGTTTCTTTGTGATGGTCCCACTTGAAAAATGGGTGTTTGAGTGTGAGGTGTGCTTGGCATAGAGCAGGTGGACAGCACTGTGCCCTAGGGATGCACAGGAGGGCAGTCTGCTCCTGAACACCATGTCTGGATTCGGGAACTGACAGTTCATATCCCATTTTGCCTTGGGTATGAAGATGATCATTGTCTGCTGGACTTGCCCATGTAGAGTGAGGCTCTTGGGCTTGGCAGATGGAAGGATGAATGAACCTACTACTAGTGTCTTTACTATTTGTGAAAACCTGTGAGAGACTTTGAGCCCACTCTACTCCAGGAGAGAGTTGTCCTGTCTGCAGTAGGAGCCTTGCCCTGGCTCGCTCTGTGGAGGGCTTAAGGAAATCCAGCAAGCCTCAGCTGGAGGTGAGCAGGTTGGTGTGTCCCCGGCCTCAGGCAGATCAAGCTTTACTTGCTTTTACAGCAAGGTTCTGGTGCCCGGAGGTGGAGTTGCCGGGTTTGCTGAGCCAAGTGTTGAACAAGAGAGCTGGCATCCTTCCTTCCCTGCTGTGCTGTAGGGCAGGCTGGCTGGCTGGATTGCAGTGCCAGGGCCTGGGGACCGCAGGACCTCACAGGACAGCCTGGCCCAGGATGAAGCCAAGCAGGGCTGGGCTGCAGCGAAAGGTGTGCCTGGCCGTGTCCTGCGAGGGAAGAGGGCATGGGAGGACTGCCACTGCGCGCACTGGCAGAGAGGCTTCCACGCTCTCTCACGCCCACGGGCCGCCGCAGGCGTGCTCATGCGTACAGTTGCAGGTTGGTACCGGCGTGAACATGCCTGCATGGGCTCACAGGGAGCTGCGCCCGAGCAGGCGCTCCCATGCCGAGCCTGCCCGCTGCTGGTGCCTGCTCGCCAGCAGCAGCAGGCGCCTTTGCATGGCACAGCTCCGGGCCCCTGCCGGCATCGGCGAGGCAGCGAAGCCATGCTACTGGGCTATTTTTGGGAGCACTCGTAAGAATTGTGAGCATGTTTCAGATGTTAGAGTCTTAGATGGGGGAATGCTAGAACAGATGGCTGGAGGGTTCAGAGCAGCAGCCCTGCTGAGAACAGATATTTATAGGCAGTTTTAACCCTTGTGTGGTCTCTGGTGCCACATTTAAAGGAACAGCACATCTGAAAGGATCCTTGTGGAGCTGCTTGGTGACCTCAGGGTGTACTGTCCGATCTGGTTTCTGTGAGTCGATTATCAGTGTAATCTGGAAATCCTGTCTATGCTCTACCTCTTTTTCAACTGCAGGGAACACAGCTCTCCCCAGACCGTAGAGCCTGCTTTCCATAAGCCTCTGTGAAACTGGGCCTGTCGTGCTTATTGCTTGCCGTCCAAGCTGGGGCAGCGGGTACTGTGGCTGCCCTGTGCTTGCGTGACCAGCAGAATGAGGACAACGATTGTTTTGTTCCTCTTGCCCTCATTTTCTCTCTCTCTCTCTCTTTTTTCTTTTTTTTTTTAACAAACCCNATTGTGCTTTCTTTCAGGCATGCTACCTTGTAGAAAGACACAAATTAAACCTGCCCTGTCAGATCCATCAGATATTTTCACCTGCCCTCCACTTATGCCCTCTTTCTCAGATATTTAGGGAAGAGCAAAATTCATCTGCAGGCTGTACTGGTTTGCTAAACAGAGATGGCTGCAAAGTTTGTATTGACAGGTCTGTTTGTAGTCCTTTCTTTGAGAACAGCTAGCCTCCTATATCGGACCTGAAGTTGTTCTTAATTTAACTTGTATGTCTGTCTTGAAATGGGTGTAATAAAGCTGAGTAACAGCAGCAGGAGAGAGCAGTCTAGGGGCAAGGAAGAAAGTGATGCCCTCAAGTGGGAAACATAAGGGAATGACAGAGTAGTTATCTGGGACTTGCAGGGGAGAGCATTACAGCTCTGAAAGCATGAGCTGGGGTACAGACATGGGGAGCTGTGTGGATGTGCTCAAGCTGTCAACCTGGCTGTGGCAGAACTAAGGACCAGTGTTGGTCCTGAGCTAGTCTGAGAGACTGTATAAAAAGAAAGCGAGATGGGGACTGCTGGCAGAGCTGGTGCTGCCAGGTTGGAGAAATGTGGTGACCTGTGTTTGTACCCCTGAAATGTGCCCTCTGAAAATGGGGCTTTGGTCTGGTTGTGAAATGAGCGAAGAAGTTACAGTCTTCAGTGGGAACGGACATGTTTCCCATGTGTATAGGCAGTCAGTCCTGTAGGGCTTGAGTTGCAGTGGCTGTGCACAGCTGCATGCATGCTGTGCACCTGAGCTGCACCTTCCCCCTCTTCAGGCTTGGGCTAATCCAGATGTCTGGAGCTGTGCTCTGCAGCATTGCCTGTGGGCTTGTGCCCAGCACACGGGTCCTGGGAAGGCAGTGCCCAGGACACAGAGCTGCTTTTCGCTTCTCTCTGTACTGTAGCCCTCCTGTGGGCCAACCAGAGAGGCTTCTGGTGTTGGAGGCAGCATGCAGTGGCTGTAGTTGGACATAGTCCCGCAGCAGGTTCCTGGCCAAGAGTTTCACACAGATGTTCAGCATACACCTCAGTGAGCCGAGTTTGTTGTATGCACTGATGCCATACTCAGGAGCGCAGGTCCTGCCTTGGTGCAGGCCTTCCCAGCAGTGCTGCTGTGACGTTGGTGGTCAGACCTGTGTCCTGGGGGTGTGAATTTGGAGCATCCCCGGTTGTCTTTGCACTGATGTGCTGGGGCAAGGAGATTAAAATCTGCAGGAGAGTGGGAGTATGTTTGAGCTGCTTGCTCCGTTGCTTATTCATCCCAGTTTCAGACTATGTAGGCTTGGAAAGCACTCACTGTTGTCCTCTTTACATGCAGATGTGTTCTCACTGCTCACACGTGCCAGGTTGAGGAGTTCTAGGTTTCCCAGAAGGTCTTGGTCCCAGGTCAGTACTTGCCCTCACCACTGAAATATGACTTCGAAGTGACAAAGGCCTGGTTCTTCCTGCTCCAGTACCCCTGCAGCACATCCTGAGAGTGCAGCTGATCCTGCTGGAGACCCAGGTGCGGGGCTGGCAGTGTTCAGCAGCCAGCTCACAGCCCGGTCTGCTTAACACTGCTGCTGGTTGGCATGTTTGCATCTTTGACTGTCTGGCTGCATTTTGCATCCAGACAATTGGGAAGGAGCAAGACTTCTCAGCAGAGCTACTGGGTACGCTGGCATGGTGTTCCTGTGGCTGGGGTGGCACTGTTTTTCTTCCGGGGCCCATGGGAAGGGCCAGCAGCCACCATTCTCCTTCTACCTGCATGGAGGAGGAGAGTGTGGCAGCAGCGACCCACCCAGTGAGTAACTGCCAGTTCCAGGGATCTGCCCAAACTTGCCTGGCCTCCCACAATGGCCCCATTGTTCCTGAGAGGGTAAGGAGGAGGCTGCCTGCAGTTCCCTGGGCATCGTTAACCCTCTTCCTGCCAACAGCAGGCTGCACAGTGTGCAGGGAGCAGGAGGTCCCTGAGCAGGTGGAGGAGCTACCACCCAGTAGAACAAGGAGGGGAGCTGTGGGGGGTGCCAGCTTCTCTCTGACAGCTGCCTCCCAAGCCTGCAGTTACGGCTGCTTTGAGGATAGCTAGCACACGCCTGTGGTGAAGAGTACACGGAGAGGCAGGGCCCCGCTGAGCCTTGGTTTCCTCTGACAAGGCATAGGGAGGCCCTCTGCTTTCTTCCAGGCTGTTTGCTGCTGTGACCTTGTTTTGGGAGCAGCTTTCATCCAACCCCAGCACAGCTGCCAGCAGCTGCCTTGTTCTGGCCCTGACACATGTGCTGGAGACAGGACATGTCTTTGGGAATGGGACATTTAGGGTGTTGGGCTCTAATAACAGTGGCTGACCTATCGGCGTGGAAGCTGTTTAAAGCGGTTCCAGGCTGATCAAAATGCTTTCTTCCTTCCTGTCCTGTAACGTGATCCGGGGCAGTGAGCTGCTCCTGGTCGGCTGTTGCTTCTGGTTCCTGTTGTTGGAAGTGCGGCCTTTGAGGGCAGGGGCATGCCTCACCAGTGTGCTCATGCTGCCAGGGTGCGAGCTTAGAGCCAGAGCCTGGCGTCCCTGTGCTAAGGGGACAAGAAGTACCCTGTCACCAGCTAAAGGAGCTGGACAACAGCTCCTTCTCTGCTGGCCAGCTCTGCGGTGTTTGTCTTTTGGTAGCAGCGATGCTTCCCTGCAGCTTCCTACCATGCTTGCTTCCGCATCATCTGACTCCAGGGATTATAGGGCTGCCTCAGAATCCCTGCTCTGTTGCAGGCTCCCTTTTCTGAATCCATAGGATGAGGGAGAGTAAGAGGCTGGCATGCCAGGGCTGCTTTTGAGAGCCTTTCTGGCTGTTTGTGTTCAGAGGTGTCAATCCCGTGAGAGACTTGCAGATCAGCTCTGTCATCCAGACAGTCCAGAACTTTAAAACCTAAGAGGTGCTGCTGCAAGCCCTGCAGCTAACTTGCTTGTATTGTAACTTGAACAGCTACCCTGCTTCCAAAGGAACTGTTCCCTCGATTTCTCCCACCAGGTGGCCTCTGCACTCTTCCCCTTCTCCTCTGCATCCTCTTCACCCCAGCAACAGCTTTTATTTTCAATATGTTCTAGTTTTTAAATAACAACGTAACTAGGGTTGAGCATGGAGAGCCAGAGGCTGAGCTGGGAGCACCTGATGGCCACAATTACTGTACCAAGTGTGAACAGAACAGCTACAGAGTTTGGGCTCTGGCCACAGAGACCACTGCAAACACCAAAGCCTCCTCTGAGCCTCAGGCATGGGGGCTGGAGGAGTGTCAGAGGTGTTGGGTGCATCACAAGTTCAAGAGACCTTTCTGCTGGTGGAAAAGTAGGGCTCTGTGGGGGCAGCCCCCAGGGCAGGCTGCTGCTTGGTCCTTCCTCCCTTTCTGTGGATGTATGGCTGCTGTTATACAGAGGCTCACTGCCCTCTCTGAGTGCTGCAGTTAGTGAGATGGGGCAGTGCCTGGCTCTTTCTGCATGTGTCTCATGGGGTAGTTGAAGACCTGTGCCAAGGTTAGATCACTGTGGCTCTAGAAGAGCTGGATTTGCTGTGGGAACATGTGTAAAAGGGTGAAGTAGACCCTGGGAATTTGGGCTATGTCTGTGGGGAAGACTGTGCCTCTTTGCAACCTTCGAGTGGGAGAAGAGGGGGAATTTCAGCCTCAGGTTCAGAGAAGGCTGCTGGGGGGTGAAGCATGGCCATGGATTGGAGCAGCTGCCCTTAAAAGGTGTGCTGTGGGGAGACGCCAGATCAGTGCAAGCCTCTGATGGTAAAGTCAGGTAGTAAGCATGGGGTCTGCACTCCTTGAGGTCTCTTTCCCTCTCCAGCTCGGTGCAAGAGTCCCAGCAGGCAACTGCCACCACTCAGTGGCAGGATCTCTGCTACCTGTGCAGATTTGATCCATGCTGGGGAAGGTGAAGGGTTTCCCAGAGTGGAATTTCCTGCAAGACAGATGCATGACCACTTCCCCTCTGACCTTAAACCCCAATGTGCCTTAGTCATGATGGCATGCAAATATGAGGTGAGGGAGTAGGGACTGGAGGGAGCTGCTGGGAAAAGGAAGTGACCTCAGATGGGGGTTAAATATAGAGCCCAGGCTTGCTGTGTGCTGGGCCTGGTATTTATAATCCTGGAGGAGCACTGGGGTACTCTGTGTCTTCTGCAGTCTGAGATGGCAGAGGGCAACACAGAGGAAAGGGGCAGCCAGCCTTATTTCTCTCCTCTGCCCTCATGATCCTGGGTTCCTCTGTGTGCTCACTGCTGCAGTCGGAGCAGTTTGCTAGTGCTTCAGCCTCTGCTTTTTGTGGGCATTGCGTTTAGTACCAGGACTGGCTGCAGAGACCCAGCTCTTCCCCAGCTCATGTCTGTTTGGAGAACAGGCCAAGACATGGAGTGAGCTGAAAAATGCATGCGGTCAGGTCAAGGTAGGGCTGTCAGACCAAGCCTTCCTGCGTGTAGCTTAAAATGTCTGATTTCCTCTGCCGCAAGCCTCCTCAAATGCAAGCCTACTTGTTGCACTGCTGGCTTAAAGTGTGTTGCAGCTGCAATTGGCATTGAGAGATGGCAGGGGTGCCTCCCAACACAAGGGTTTCCTGTTAGAACTCTGCAAAGATTATACCCTTCTTCAGTCTGGAAAGTGTCTTGAGCTTGTGTTGTTGGGCTGAAAGGGAAAGATGTTGTTGTGAGGCAGATTTTCTGCAAGGTGGTATGGGGAGTCTGGCCTTCATTTGCAGCATGCAGCAGGCATCTCTGTGCTGCCTTTATCTGGGCAAGTGAGGTAAATGTCTGCTGCAGGGGTATGGTGCATGGCTCTGCCCTCCAGCACATCCGTCTGCACCTTGCAGTCTCCAGTGTGAGGACTGGGGTGTGAAGAAAGCCAGTGGTCTAGGTGCAAAGCCCCTGTGCCAGCCTGGGAGGTGCAGCAAGTTGCCCTGTGCTCAGCCCTGGCGAGGCTGGGGGTGCCGTGGGTGATGGTGACACCTAGTGGCTTCATCCCACAGTCTCCAACCCTGGCCCAGAGACGGGGTGCTGGGCACAACGCCCTGGAAAACCTCCTGGTGCTTCCCAACAGCTGGCATGAAGCTGGACGAACTAGGCAACAGACCACACAAACTTTCTGCTAAAAGGAAGAGCAGAAATGGTTGTACTGAAGCTCAGGTGCTCCTCGTGAAGCTCTGGCATTGCTGGGTTGCAGTCTTGCACACTGCTGGAATCTCGTGGGTTTCTTCAGTTATTGCCAAGGATCTTGAGGTGGTGACTGAACTCCTGACACTGTTGAACTACCATCACAGGTTTAGCTGCATCAAGCATTTGCCTGACATGTGTGACATAGGCAAAACTTGGCTCCCTTGTGATTCTTGTAGGAAAACTATGTTTTGAAGGTCTTGGCTGTCAGCCCTGCTGCTCAGGAAAGCTAGTTGGGAGGGAGCTGGAAAGGGCAGTGTGAAGAGCAGCTCATCAGGTAGGCTTTTAGCATCACTCAACCCAGTATCGGTTACCCCAGTACACAAACACAATAGGAATGCCCCAAGGAGGTCTTTTAATCCCTTTTAGCAACCACAAAGGGAGGTCTGTGCTGTGGCCTTGTGTTGCAACCTGCAGTCTTAGCTGCCAGAAGAGTGTTCCCAGGGAAGTCTTCCCCTTTGTGTGTAGGTGAGCTTTGTGCTCGCAGCACAGACATGCTGTTGTTGCCCAGGATGGTCTCCTGCCCTGAGCTGCATGCAGCTGCACAGCAAGTGGTGAGTGGCTGAGGAAGGTGCAAGGTGCTTGTTGCAGAAGTTTTGTACTTCCCAGTGTTGCTACCTGCCCGAGCTGTGTTGCTGGCATCTACAAGCTAAGATCCTGAAGGCAATTGCCAAAGGCTCTGTGTGGGTGTCCAGCTCACACAGCAGCCCATGACTCTAGCCAGATTTCACATATTGTGAGAAGAGCTTCTGCCTCGGAGTAAATTTAAGATCCCTGAGCAACAGCAGTACCTTTGGAAGAGTTTTCTGGCTTTGCTCCCTGACCTGCAAGATGCTGTTACAGCACTGCAGCCTGCCAAGCTGCAATGACACCCTGCACTTGAGGTGCCTCAAGCCTTCCAGAGGTCTCTCACTGACCATACCCAGCAGGTCACACAAGCCAGTGTATAAAGTAATTCTTCATTATCATCCCAGTAGAACTGGGTCAGGCACATGCAGAGTTTCTGTAGGGAATGTGCCAGTTGGACTTGGAAGTTGGAAGGCTCTGCAAATTTGGTGGTAGACCTGGAGAGTCCCTGAACACAGGACAGGAAGCCAGGCTCTATCTGAGAGCGCAATCAGCAGCAGCAGAGTGGGCAAAATTACTGAGATAGGGGCAAGCAAGTGCTAAGAAAAGCTCTTCTGTTGCTGACGGAGTGAAGCTGTGTCAGGAGGATAGCAGGGTGCAGAGCAAAAGGCAAGCAGCTTTCCTAATTCTCCTCCTTCCTTCCGAGCTTCAGTTCCCAGCTGCATTCAATGGAGATGTCTGTCCCTAGGTGGAAAGGAACATGAATCTCAGGCTTTATTGTACTCAAGATGTTGGAGACTCGTGGCTGAGCAGCCCTGCTGAAATGCATCATTGCTGAGGCAGCTCCAAGTGCCAAGAGATCAGCAGCACCTGCCAGAATTACTGAGAACTGCTGAAATTCATCAGAGCATGAGGTTCTCTCTGCAGGTCGCTCAGAACCCTCCTGTGGAACTTACAAGGATGCCACGTTTTCTGCCATTTAAAAGGGTGTGAGAAGGATCCAAGGACTGAATACATGAGAAAATGGACTTCTGTGGGGTATGGGTGTGATGATATGACAGCAAGGCAATTTCATGATGCATTCAAAGCTCTTGTCAGCAGAGCCTTGCCCTGTGGAACTCTGCCTCCCAGCATCTGAGTCTGGCCAGCCAAAGCGAGGCACAGATATGACCACCTTTGGCAGCAGCAGCCTGGGGTAAGTGTGCTCTCCTCAGACAAGTTCTCCCACACCAGGCTGGGGAGCACTCCTGTAGTTGTTGGTCACTAAATATCATGCTGGCTTGGAGCTGTGCTTGTGAGGCTCAGGTGGGTTCCAGGACTTGCCTGGCCATTAGAGTTGTCTGGATGACAGCAATGCTGTTTCACTACTGGTTTTGAGGGGTTTGTTTCTTTCTGGAACACACACAAAACCCACCGAATGATCTTGCAAAAAGAATTGTTCTGGAACAACCATTTTTGTGTGGCAAAGGTTCTTTCTCAAATCTGAAATGATCCCAGAGTCTCAAACTTCTTCAGGAAAGTGCATTGTAGTCTTTGCCTCTGTGAAATACTCTGAATTTAATTAAATAGTATGGTGTTTCCTTGGAGGTATTCCAGCCCACTCTGCTATTAACCCTGGGAGGACTGGTAATCTAGGAGTGGTTAGGCAGTGTGCCCATGATCTCATCCAGACTTGGAGTGAGAGGTATTTCAGGAGGGGGTAGTGAGTCTTTGGAGTTTCTCCTTTTGCTGTGTTCTGTCTAATGCCTTTCTTCAAGAAGGTCTTGACCTTGCTTAGGACCTATGATTTCCAGAGCTGAAGTGTTCCACTTGAGTTTGTTGTGGTGTCCATGGGACATTTTGGATCAGGCTTGTCCCAGGGTTGCTGCTTATAGTGAGTGGGTGGGTGCTTATCAGCAGAAGTGATGTGATTAGATGTTTGTAATGGCAACCTGGGCTTATTCCTGACTGGCTGTTGGAGAGTAGCTGGGTGACTTTCTGCTCATTGCATCACTCTGTCATGACCTGTCTTGTATGTTGGGTGTCTGCAAGCCACGGAGCATGTCAGCACAGCTCAGGAGGCCTGGGTTCTGGTCCTGATTGTGTGTGGAAGTTAGTACTCATCAGGTTTCCCAAGAACTCTCTCCAGCATCTGATGGGAGTGAGGTGTGGCAAAGATCCTTCCTTTTTGAATTGTGACTCTGGTTTCCTAGCTTTCCCACTCACCCTTTCTGCCCATAGGGACAGAAACAATGTCAGCCAGCACCAAGATGTGGAAGCTGTGGGGCAGTCAGACTGGCTTTCCTGCCCCACTGGGAGCCAGGCACAGGCTCTGAGTTCTTGCAGCAGTGTTGGGAATCTGTTGTCGTCCTTTGGAGTGAATGAAAGCATGATTCACCATAAAGCCCTCTGGGAATGCAGTAGGGTTTCAGGTTTCTTGAACTATCGGCTAGCAATTCTAGCATTGAGAATATGTCAACCCTGTCTCTTCTTACCAGGAGCTTCCTCTTCCCCCTCTGCTGCTGTTCAGGCCCTACTGAAGGACACCTACTGAAAGCAGTTTTTCTTGCTTTGTTTTGAGGTTTCTCATCTGAGGTCCCAGATTTAAAGCTGTGGCTTTTATGATGTGTCCAAGCACAACTAACATCTGCTTTTAGGTGTAGTGCTGCGTTTGATACAGGTGTTTATTATGCCTTGTATCTTTCCCCTTGCAGGATGTAGGCTGAGTTGTCCCCCTAATTAATGAAGGCAGACTCAAGGCACCCAGAAACAGTACATCTTGCTCGGGGTTGCTGGTGAAATTGATGTCAACTGGGAGTGGAAGCCAGGCATTCTGGCTCCTTGCTTTAACCACTGGGAATTAAGTTTGCTATTGTCTTTAAAACTACCGAGCTGAAGTGGGTGTGTAGCTAAATTGCCATATTTCTGTGCACTCTCCTTTGTGTTGTGTTTTGGATCATTTGCCTCCCCATGTCAGTGTATCTACTTCCTAATTAATTCTCTTCTGTGGTCCAGATGTGTATCATGCCTGCCTGAATCCATTTTGAATCTAGGGGAATGTGCAAGGAGTTACAAGCAATTGAGATACCGATTGGCCTACAGCAACCAGACTGGTGGGAGACAAAGGTGGATCCCCAGTATGCATCTGCAACAAGATCCAACTGTTGCTACTCCGAAAGGCAGAGTAGCATCCACAGGCAGCTGCTTCTGGTGTTTCTCCATTCAGAATTGTGAGGGGAGTGTGGTCAGTCACAGTGAAGACTGGAAGAGGAAGGCTTCCCAAGGTTGAGCCAGGGCCTGTAATCCACCCAGTATGGCTTTTTGTCCTGTGACTGACTGAGGCAAGGCATTAGATGTCCTCCATGGAACACCAGGCTGCTCCCAAAACAAAGAAAGAAGATTCTATAGAATGTCACATTCTGAAGGGACCTGGCAGCCAATGAGGCTCATCCGTGCTGCTGGCAGCATCTGAAGTTTTTGCTGCCAGGTCCTTCAGGATCAATGCATGTGTTCCCTGCAGTCTGACCTGACTCAAAAGGCAGGACAAAGGCACATCTCCAGAGCTATTCTCGTGACTCTGCAGGTGTGGTCTTAGTGGGGCCTGATTTTCTCCTTCCCTTTCCAGGGTATTCACATGCCCGTGGTACGGGGTTCTAGGGCGTGTGTTGCAGTGCTGATGTGCATACACGCTTTTGGTGGAGCCCGTTGGGATCTACTGTGAATGCAATATCCATGCAGATGTGCCACGGGCAGACTTGCATCTCCCAGCCTATCACCGACAGTCACCACAGTGGTGACTTTTCCTCGGCTGATCTAGCTGCACCCTGGTGTCGGTTGTTTTTGTTAACCACAGGACCGCGGTGCAATGTGTTGCGACGATTGCAGCGCAGCCGGCGGGGTCCGTGGGCCACCAACAGTGGGAGCTGCTGCAGGGCATGCTTTCTGGAACGCTGCCTGGCAGCGGCTCTTCCAGCAGGGCTGAAGCCACCCTGCGGCTGGGCAGCCAGCGCCTGTAAGCAGTGCGTGTGCTTAGCGTTGGAGCTTGTGGCATATGGACCTTCTCCTCCTCCTCGCTTGCCCTCTCCGTGTCTCCTTCCCTGCTTTGCTCCCCTCCCCCTGCAAGTGGTTTGACAGAGCAATTGGGCAGGCAGTGGGACTGCAGCTCTGACATAAATCTCTCCTGGTGTGGAATGAGGGGTATAAATATCCAGAGAGTGATGTGATCTTTCCAGCTGCTATTAATAGGTCCCTGGAGAACAAGAGGCAGCGAGCGAGCCTGGCTGACACTTAAAGGGCTAGCAACTCCCTTATGTGCTGTGAAAATTAATCAGCGCTGTGGCTCACCATCTTTCTCCAGGCAAGAGCAGGGCCGTCGCCGAGGTGCGCAGGGAGGAGGCGGAGGAGGAGGGAGCAACTAACGCCTCGCTACTTAGGAAGCGGTGATAGGCCTAGCTGTGCATCACCGATCCCACAAACCAGGAATGCCTGGGCGGGCTGTGCAGAGCGCTGTTGATGCAGGCTGTTCTCGGTCGGTGCCGGCCAGCTGCTGGCTCAGCCTTGCCTTACAGGGAGGCAGATGCTGAGAAGTCGCAGTTACAGGCAGGAATTCATTTGTGCTACATGTCAAGCTGCAGCTTGCGGCGATCACCGTCTTTCGGGGATCACGCGTCTGCCAACATGCTTTGCTGTTCTAGGTATGGTGTTTTGCCCTAGCAGAGTGAGCACTTGGGTTTTGCCAGTGGTACATCTTCAGACCCACCTTTGGCAAGGCAGTGGCAGCGTGCATAGGGCTGCTGAGCTTTACGGCCCTATTTAGAGATGCGGGGTTTGGTCTGGTACTGGTGCTTCCTGTCCCTGGGTGACAGAAGAAATCTGTGTGCCGCATCTGGCCAGATGGGAGGAGCAGACCACAGACCCAGTAACCTCCATGTGTGGGGAAATTCTCTGCCTGTGCATGCACAATAAAGGTTTCTGAGTGCATTGTGAGGGTGTCATGCAAAGCTCACAGCAGGCGTGAGCAAACAGAGTAATACCTCAACTACCATGCACACATGGTTTACTCTCCTTCTCCCCTGCTCCCTAAGAAGTTGCGAAGACAGGCAGCAGAGGTCTCTGCAGCTTTGGGGCCACTGGCTGGGGTAGCAAGGAAACTGTAGCAGAGGAACATGGGGTTCTGATGCAGGAAGAGCTATATGCTTTAGTTCTCATGGGGCAGTGAATCTTTGTGTACTGAGACTGTCTCCGAGGATTTAGCTGTGAGTGCAGTTCAGGCCACGAAGAGACAATGTGTAAGAGCTATGCCTCAAGGTCAGGAATGTCCTCTGCCTGCTCCAGTAGCCCCTGAGGTGAGGCTGGCTGGTGTTCCACACTACCGGTGCCATATTGAAGAAGACTACTTATTACAAGTAGGAGGTACTCATAGACCAAGAGGGGTGCGGGACGCAGTTACCAGGGTGATCCCTTAGACTGAAGGTCAGTAGCAGCCTTCCAGAACACGCAATGTGCCTGAGTGATTTGTGTCGTGGTACTGTAGAGCTGCATCCCAGTTATCTCTAATGCCTGTGCAGAGCTCTGAGGGGAGGAATCCCAGCACAAGCCTAAAAGGGTCTTCCAAGAAAAATGGCAAATAGATCTTGCAAGGAGTGCTGCTGCAGCATTGCTCAGCTGCATGCACATCCTCCAGACCAGAAGCCTATGTGCTCTGCCCTAACCGTCTCTTGCCCAAAATGCTCTGCCTCAGCTTGCGGGGCTAGTTGAAAAGGGGGGCTGGGGCTGGAGCAGGAGTGCCTCATCCTGCTATCCTGGCAAGCCTGCAACACATTGCATCATCCTGCTAGGCTGTGAGCTGCTGAAGTGGGTCTCCCTCACTCAAGGCCTTGGAACAGAAACTGGAATAGTCACTCAGGCCCCTGGGAGAGACAGGGATACCATTTAGCTGAAGAGTACTTGCATGTCCCAGCTGTGCCCTTGCTTTGCAACCCATTGCTGCCACCTCCTCAGCTACCTTCTTACTCCTCCCCTACCCCATCTTGTGTTGACTTGCATCAAGACGATTTTCTGTCTGTTCAGTTGTTTCCTGTGTGCTTTGCAGAGCATAGGAAACTTCTTTAGCAGCAGAAGTGGCCCTGAAACCATCAGGATACCAGATTTCTGTCCAGGGTTGCAAAGCTGTCAGAGCTCTAGGAACAATGTGCAGAATAGCTCTAAGGATCCTTTCAGTTTCCAAAGGGCCAGGCTGCCCAGGAGCACCCCGTTCTCATCATGGCCTCAGAGAAGAGGCTCTTGAACCCATGCCTGTGCAAACTGCCATGCCAAGGTGGGACTTTGCTGTGTCCCACCTTTGCTGTGTGCATGAAGCTAACTGCAGAGTAGGGTCATTTGTTTGAAGGGACCGGGACTAATTCCTGGTACAAGCAGACACAGGCTTTTCAGGCCCTGCAACGTGCAGCATCCCAGTGCCCTGGCCTGAGGCTGTGGCCCTAGAAGCTGTGCCCACGTGAAGGGCACCTTGCTCACTTGGTACCCTCTTCTTTTGCAGGTTGCTGATCGAAGGGCCCGGGAGCTCTCTCCACTGGCGCTGCGGGAAGCTTTAGCCAATCCAATGCACCCTGACAACAAACTGCCCAGCCATGGCAAGGCAGGAAGCAGCGGTGCCCCGGCCCAGCACCACAACGTGAGCCAAGCACCCACCTGCAACCTGGGCTCTAAGGGTGTAGGTGTGGGCAGCCATGGCAGCAAGGCCACTCAGATCTCTCCTGGCAACTCTGGACTGAAAACCAGCCAAAACACTGTCCCAAGCTTCAGTTCCCTGAAGGGCAAGGTGAAACGGGAACGAAGCATCTCTGTGGACTCTGGAGAACAGCGAGAAGCCAGCACCCCTTCACAGGACACAGAATCTAAAGGTAATACTCCCCTAAACTTTACCTCAGCACGTCCTCCTTGCAGTTGCTTCAAGTGTCCTGGGATGGGAACAGATGTGAGCATCATGGATATCTGTTCTGCATCTTCCATGCCTATGCATCTCTGCATCACTGCTTGTTGCATCTGCAATTTTGGGAACAGAGTGGCTGAGCATTACCTTTACATTTAATTCCCTGTACCGTTTGTTACGCTGAGAATCTGGGACACTGTTTTTTGTGGGCTACTGAGGCCACCTAAGTAAGAGCATGGTTCACTGAAAGTGCACCAAACGCCTCTGCTTTGCAGCATGCAACTTTCAACTTGAGGTGCAGTTGGGTTGTTTTCTTTCTCCTTGCTGTTGGCAAAGAACCACATTTGTGGCGTTGATGACTTGGTTGTGGCTAGTGATGAGGTGCTCTGAGGGTCACTGTCTGAACAGTTCTGTGGTTGCATCAGCAGTGGATGACTCCTGCACTGCAGCACATGGCTTCTGGAAAAGAGCTGAGTCAGTGCTTTCAAACCCTTTGGCTTCTCTGTCTTCACCAGCCTTCCCTGTAGCCTCTTGCATTCCACTGAATTCTGTGCTCAGTGGCTGCATGGGATGCTTGAGCATCTTGCAGGTGTGTTTTTCAGAGGAGAAATCCTTGTAGTGCCCTTGTTTCCAACCAAGGCTCATACCTGGTCTCCAAACACAGGGCTGTTCTTCTAGTTCTGCCCTGTACCATTTGGTTTCACAGCCAAAGCTGTGTTGCCTCTGCCTTAGGCCAGAGCCATGCCTTGGAAGAAAGGAGAATGTACCTGAACAGACCTCCCGCCCCCAGGCAAGCTTTCTCCCCATTGCTTTGTGGGGTTACTGTATGCTGCTGGTCATTATCCCAACACTGTCTTGTAGCCTGGAATTCCACAAGAAAATGCCCCAGTATACTGCAATGATAGGTATGCGAATGTGGCCTGGCAACCAGGAGAGGATGCAAAAAAGGGAGACGAGGCAGCGTTGTGTTAGAGCTAAAGCACAAGACTGGAAGTTATCCATCTCATGTCTGATTCCTTTTCTCAAGACACTTCTCTTTGACCTGCATCAAGCCCATCTGAGAAACAGAGGGAGCATCTGAGTTTATGGAGGACATAAAGTCTTCTGCCTGCCTGATGCCTGCAAAGGGCAGGGTTTGCCTCTTGTTCCTACAGAAGATATGAATGTGTCCTCCCATCCCATTTTAAGGTTTTAGTGTCTAAATCAAAGACCACTTGAATTTAAGATTAATGCCCAAAACTCTCTGGTTTGGAAGAGCAGCCGGACACATCCTGTGTTTGCAGACTCCCTTCAGACAGTGAGAAATACATCCTGTTCTGAACCACTAGCTCCCACAGAGGAGCCTCACCATGTCTGGCTGCAAAGACAAGGAGCCAAGACTGAACAGGGCCAGTGTTCAGCACACAGTTGGGCTGAGCTCCAGCCTTCTGGCCCCCTGCCAGGTCTCTTCAGTTCCTATGATGGCTCTGTCCCTTTGCAGGTGAGGTGGCTCCCCGTAGCAAGCGACGGTGTGTGCTGGAAAGGAAGCAGCCATACAGTGGGGATGAATGGTGCTCTGGACCAGACAGCGAGGAGGACGACAAGCCCATCAGCAGTGCACACAGTGAGTGTCTATCTCCTTACCAGTTCAGAAGCTTGAATCCAGCCAGGTCCTTCCTGTTGCACAACAGGGTAGATGGCATTGGGACCTGCAGCTTTGCCTGTGTGCTGCTGTATCTGGACATGTGACATGATAAGCCATCACAGCTGGTGGTTGTGGTGCTGGGAGAATTTTTGCAGCCATGCAGTGAGGCATGGGACCTGTTTTGTGGAGATGCTACCAAGATGCTGGAGGAGAAGGTGTTGAGGATGGATGTCCTTGCTGTGTAGTGCTCTGGCCACACCAGCAGCAGAACTGCGATCTTGAAAGAATGCCTGGTCTAGCTCTGATTAAGCATAGCTGCCCTGTCATGGGACAATACACTGCCCTTGTCGCAGCATCTACCTATTCTAGGCCATTCACTTGATTCTCTGTAGCTGTACTTTAAAGGCAGCTGAGTCTAAAGAGGCTCTCAGGCTCATGAGAGTGGATCAGGCAGGGCTTAGCTGGCAGAGGTGTGCACTGCTTGGGGTGACAAGCTATCTCTCGTTTTCCAAAAGCATCAAAACTCTTTGACTTTTAATTTTTGTTATCTAGAATTCACTTTCAAATTGTAATGAGGAGAATATCTGAGAGGACAGGGCAGGATCCTGTAGGGCCCCAGGGTTGCAGCTGATGTAGAACATGGAAGCATGTAAAACCAAGTAGCAGGTAGCCTTTGTGCCTGCCGGTGTACTCTCCAGGATGTTCCTTTGTGCTTCTATCCACAGTCCCCAGCCCTTTTGGGAAGGGCTGGTGCCACCTCACCATCCCATCCTGCTCGGAGCTCCACCTAATTAGAGCAGGTCGAAGAGGAACTGTCCCGGGGCCAGGTGTGGTGGTTCGTACATCCCACACCAGCTTCTAATGATGTTTCCTCTTCCTGTGCTGCTGGTGCTGCTGTTGGTGTTGAGTAGGTCTGCTGGGAGGTCCGTGGTGAAGGGCTGCTGGGAGGAGAGCAGGAGAGCCTGCTTTGGTGGGGGCTGTGGTGTGTGTGTGTGGCTCGGCAGGAGGGAGGTACTGCGTGCTTCCGGTAATTGGCAATGCTTATTAATATTAATTAGGAATAGTATGTAACAACAGCTGAAAACTAATAGCCACCACTCCAGTGAACAGCACCCTTGCTCGCTCCCCTCCCGGAGTCTCTGTCCCAGGGACAGGGACAGGGGGACATCAACGGCCCCCTCGCGGCGGGGCCGGGCAGGTGCTGCCCCCTGCGCTGTCCCGGGCGGGCGGCGGCGCTTGCTCCACTCTGCAGCCGTGCCCGGTCCTCATACACCGCAGGTCCCTGTCCCAGCGTCCTCCCTCCCGCCTGCCCCTGCCCGCGACTCTCCTCTGCCTTGGGCTCAGCAGCTTGTTCTTGTGCTCCCGCAGATTGTAATGTAGCAGATCCTGCGATGTCCACGGCCCCACAGCTTGGCCCAGGGTCCAACCCACTGCCGAATCTGACCGAGACCAGCGCTTCCAGCGTGCCCCACGGTACTGCCCCCGGCCTGCGCTCAGACGCTGCAGGAAGTGGAGGCACCGGGTCAGGAAAGCAACCCTCACAGTTCGTTTATGTCTTTACAACGCACCTTGCTAACACGTAAGCAGTAAACACCATCCCATCTGGTGCTGTAGGGGCAGACAAGTGTTTCTGGCTGCAGAGTTGGGTCTCCCTGAGGTTCAGGAAGTTTGCTGGCAGCTGCTGCTCATGGGCAAACTCTGTCTTCAATGTGCACTCTCTCCCAGCGTCGCCCAGCGCTGCCTCCTGACACACACATACTGTAGGGTACATCCAGTCAGCATCCAATGGAAAGATTTACCCAAAGCAGCGTAGACTGCTTTGGTACAGTCTGATTCAGAAGTGTCAAAGGGGCTGGGTGTCATGGGGGGCACACCTAGTACACTCTGTCCAATTTGTCCCTTTTGCTCTGTGTTATCTCAGCCATGAAGCCCTAGGAAGGCTGTTTAGTTTTAGAGCTCTGCTATACCACAGGCTTCCAGAGCATGTTTGTAACAGCCACTGTGGGCAGCAGGCACAAGGCAGAACCAAGTGCCCAGTGCAGCACATGGGAAGAGGGAAATCCCTGGCCGTCAGTTGGAGGATCTCACTGGGACATGTGCAGAACAGGTGGGGGGATTCTGAAAATGTCCCCCCTCCTTGGTGATCTTCAGAGACTTCCCTCTTCCTACAGGATGGAAGAGTGGAGATGGCACCTAGGGCCTGGGATGGGTGGGTGGGGCACAATGCCTTTTCTCAAGCGTTTTGTGCTCTCTCCCCAGAGCTGCAGAAGCTGTCCTTCAGGGCCGAGCTGACTCCATTCTGGCCTACCATCAGCAGAATGTCCCGCGGGCAAAGCTAGACCAGGTATACCAGCTATGAACCCAAGGCTCCTGTTGGCACATTCTGCAGATCCTTACCTTCCAACGTGACTGTTTTCTCCCAGCTCCTGGCTCAGACATGGAGAAAGGGGTTGCCAAGACTTCCTTTCAGTGGCGTGGGAAGCTGCTTTGGCATGGAGTGAATCCTCGCTGCTGTCAGCTGTTCAAAATTTGGGATGGGGCATGGGCCTGTGGCCCCACAGCTGTGTGGGCAGAGTACTTGACTGTATGTTTTCAGGGCACATAGCCAGGGCCTGTCTTCCCTGCAGAAAATGAAAGCAAACTGCTTCAGGAGGTGTTTTGGGGGCAGAGAGCTCTCCCACAGGGTGCAGGCAGGGGTACCTGCCCAGACTTTTTCCTGCTCAACTTTATTTCTCTTTTCTCTGCAAGGTGCCAGCTCCTAAAGTACTGGGGGTTGCTGAACCGCTTCCGATTAACCCTTCTGCTGCCAGCACTCCACAGTCTCAGCCTCCTGCAGCTCAAGCAAGTCAGCCACAGCCTCCTCCGCCACAGCCTCCACCTCCACCTCAGTCCATTGGTCAAACACCTTTGCCTGCACCCAGCAGCATCCCCCAGGAAGGGACAAGTGAAGATGTCGGGAGAGATCTGACACCAAACTCTTTGGGGAACAACAGCAACAGCAACCAACCTGGAAGCAACCACCCAAATACTCCCACTGCCTCTGCTAGCACCATGCAGCCTGGCCAAGTGGACTCCTCATCCACATCCAGCTCTAGCCTCCTTGGCGAGGGCCCGGGCCCAGGGATGCCAGGGAATGGGCAGGCAAACCTGGGACCGAGGAACCCCATGAACTCTGAAGGGCTCTCGAAGGAGCAGCTGGAGCACCGGGAGCGCTCTTTGCAGACCCTACGGGACATTGAGCGCTTGCTGCTGCGCAGTGGGGAGGCTGAGTCCTTCATGAAGTCCAGCCAAAATGCGGGAGAGGGTGCAACTGCCCCTCAAACACAGGCTGCCCCTGCCCAGCCCCCCGTGCCCCCTCCCAGCATGAAGAAGTATGAAGAGCCTCTGCAGTCCATGATCTCCCAGACCCAGAGCCTTGGTGGGCCCAGCCTGGAACACGAGGTGCCCCATCACCCAGGTGCTGACATGGGGCAGCAGATGAACATGATGTTGCAGCGGCTGAACCAGGACAGCCTGACGCCAGAGCAAGTGGCCTGGAGGAAGTTGCAGGAAGAGTACTATGAGGAAAAGCGACGGAAAGAGGAGCAGATCAGCATCCATGGACGGCCCATGCAGGAGATCATGATCCCACAGTCAATGGGGAGCATGATGATGCGTGGGCCCCCGCCACCCTACCACAGCAAGCCTGGAGAGCAGTGGCCACCAGGGATGGGTAACCAGCTGCGAGGACCCATAGATGTGCAAGACCCTATGCAACTGCGTGGTGGGCCACCCTTCCCGGGACCACGTTTCCCTGGAAATCAAATGCAGAGAGTCTCTGGCTTTGGAGGACCCATGCAGAACATGTCCTTGGATGCTCTTGGGCCCATGAATGCCATGCAGAGGCCGGTCAGGCCCAACATGGGGTGGAGTGATGATATGCCTTCTATGGGAGGCCCTGGGAACTTTCCACAAGGCACCTTGCCCTACCCATCAGGGCAAGGGGACCCCGAAAGGTTCATGAATCCCCGTGCCAGGGAGGAGATCCTGCGGCATCAGCTGATGGAGAAACGCCCAGTGGCAATGCAAAGGCCCATGGGCATGTCTGGCAACTCCATGAACCAGGGAATGGAAATGGAGAGGATGATACAGGCTCACAGGCAGATGGATGCATCCATGTTTGCTGGGCAGATCACGGGTGACAGTCTGAGCAGTGCCCCACTGGGAATGGACTTTGCAGGCACTCGGGGAATGCTGAGCCCCCCTATGAGTCAGTCAGGCCTTCGGGATATGGACACACCCATGGGCCCTGGCAACCTCAACATGAATATGAACGTCAACATGAACATGAACATGAACCTTAATGTTCAGATGACCCCACAGCAGCAGATGATGATGTCTCAGAAGATGAGGGGCCCTGATATGATGGCCCACCAAGGCATGAGCCCCGAGGAGCTGGCCAGGGCAAGGGCTCAGAATGGCAATGGCAGTGCAATGCTGGGAGGACCCCAGAAAATGATGATTCCCTCTCAGTTTCCCAACCAAGGACAGCAAGGCTTCTCGAGTGGGCAAGGGCCTTACCCCAACATACCCCAGGAGATAGGCAGTGGCTCAGACATGTTCAGCCCCGAGCAGACCACCATGCCTGTTGGGAGCATCAGTGGCACTGCCAGGCTCAGCCACATTCCTCTGCCTCCAGCCTCCAATCCTGCTCCCACGCAGGCCAACATGCACCCAGCACCTTCCCGTGGGCTGGGCCGCCGGCCCTCTGACCTCACTATCAACATCAGCCAGATGAACTCCCCCAGCATGGGTCACCTCAAGTCTCCCACCCTTAGCCAGGTGCACTCGCCACTGGTCACCTCTCCTTCTGCCAACCTCAAGTCCCCACAGACTCCCTCACAGATGGTCAACATGCCACCTTCAAACCAGTCCGGACCCCTCAAGTCCCCCCAGGTGATGAGCTCCTCGATGAACGTCCGGTCTCCAACTGGCTCACCAAGCCGCCTGAAGTCCCCTTCTATGGCTGTTCCTTCCCCTGGTTGGGTGCCATCTCCCAAAGCTACCATGTCCAGCCCAGGAGTCAACCAGAGCAAGCAGACTCTCAGCATGAACTCTTCTACTTCCTTGGGAGGACTGGATCAGGTTACGCCAGGTACCTTGTGTGTGAGCACATGCTTGGTTCGGGTGGGCGTATGGACACTTTCTCTGCAGCTCACCTGCTCTCACAGGAGTGGGGAGACACTTGCTCCTATGCATGTGCTTACGTCTCATGAAGCAAGTGGGGTTTTTCCCCAGGAGTCCAAACAGGGCCTTTTCAGGTAGGTGGAGAGTGAACAGAGCAGCTTTTACTTCAGCCCCAGGTTGGGCTCTGTGATACAGGCAATAAAAGATGTGCCTGTGCTGGGCAGTCAGGCAGTAGGGGTCTCAGTAAGAGGCTCCTCAGGGTTTGGACAGTGCTGGCTTGTGCCAGTTCTGCAGTTGCAGCCTCCTCTAGTCATGGCCATCAGGAAAAGGTCGCTGTCTGATGCAAACAAGCTGTGGTGCACAGGTGGTACTAAGCTGGTATCTGTCTTGCTTGCAGGTTCTCTCTCTGGGCCTCGGAGCAGCTCTTCTGCACCAGCCAGTAACACCTCTAGCGCCATGAATCCCAACATGCCTTTTACTTCTTCTCCAGATCCATCCCCCTCCCAGAACCCACTCTCACTGATGATGTCCCAGATGTCCAAGTATGCTATGCCCAGTTCCACGCCGCTTTACCACAATGCCATCAAAACCATTGCCACCTCTGATGATGAGCTGCTACCGGACAGGCCTCTGCTCCCCCCTGGAAACATGTCAGGTGTGTACGGCTCAGACTGGGCTTGCAAGGAGTCAGACTGTCTCAGAGCTACCCTCAGGCCTCAGGTGACAGGTGGAGGAGGTACCAGAAGCTGTGTTCTCCCATGGACTGCCGTGTCCAACAGTTTAAATTCACCTTGTTGTGACAGCCTGCTCACTTTCTTGCCCTGTGCCCAGTCTGCCCATCAGATTTTGCCTTGGGTATGCTGTCTGGAAGGACGTGAGCAAGCCCTGGCCCTGGAGTGCCCTTCATCCACAAGCTCTAGAAACTCTCAGAAGTACTTTTACCCTTAGCAGACACGTGGGCCCAGAATTTTCATGGCTCCTGCAGCTGTCTCAGGCCCAGGACTTAGAGGCAGAGGTCTGCTTGCTGCTTGGAGCCTTTGTGTTCTTGTGCAGTGAGATAGGGGTGCTCTGAACAGGGTTTGAGGGACTGGTGTTTCAGGTGGAGTCCAGCTGCCTGCACAGGCAAGGGGATGTCATAGCATAGCTGATTTCAGTAGGTGACAGCCAGCTGTGCTCTGCTGGCTCGAGGCACTGCTGGGCACAGCTAGGCAAATCACTGTCTTTTGTCACTTGGCAAAGGGGAATTCCAGTGTGCTGTGCCGCTTGATTTAGTGGTTTAAAGCTATCTGAGAAACATTTTTGGCAGTTTTTAAAATGAAAAATCAACTTTTTGACCCTTTCACTGCTGAGTAGCCATTTAGGTTGACCTCAGGCATGCAAATGCATTGTGGCCCCAAAGCCCTCCACAGGCACTGTGATGGCTCTGCTGATCACTCCTCGCTCCTGGCAAGCCCCTGTGACCACTTAACCTGGGGCAACAAGAAGGCCAAAAGCAAGAGTCAGAAGCCTGACAGGTGGCTGACCATGCAGGCAGGCAGTGGTGAAGGGTTTCTTCTTGGTGCCTTCCAGACCATGCCAAGATCACGTTGTTGGACTCTCCCAATGCGAGAGCTAAATGGTGCTTTCAAATCAGTGGGCTGTAAGGAACTCTAAATCCAGCATGGGACTGGATGAAGCTGGGATAGCTTTCCACTGCTTGCAGGCTTGGAGAGCTGGAGTCTGAAACATTTTTTTCCTGATGTTGGTGATTTGCAAGCCCATCTTGCAGCTGTTTACTGAGCGCCACACTCCATACTCAGAGTTTTCTGAGCAGGAGAGCTCAGCAGGTTTTCAGGGTGTGGGTTCCACAGCCCTGAGAGATCTGTGGGCAGAGTTAACTCTTCTCTCTTTTTCTTCACATTAGGTGTGGCAGCGAATCAGCAGAATCAACTGCATTTGAACTCTGTAGGGCCAGGGTCATCTCAGAGCCCCATGGGAATGAACCTGCCTGGTCAACAACCTCTCTCCCATGAACCACCCCCCACTTCCATGATGTCCTCTCCAAACCCTCTGGGCTCCAACATTCCCATGCATCCAAGTGCGCCAGGGGCAGGTGTGCCACCCCAGAACCCCATGATGCTGCCCCCAGGGCCCCAGGACAGCTTGAACCAGCAGTGCGGCCCCATGCCCAACAGCTCGCAGATGATTCCTTCCAACCAGCTGGTGTTCCCCCGCATGCAGCAGCCTCACAACGCCATGCCATCTCCCGCCGGAGGCATGCCCATAGCCCCTGGTGGGGGAAGTGCTCCTGGGATGCAGCAGCATTACCCACCAGGAATGCCCTTGCCACCTGACGACCTTACTTCCCAGCAACCTGGCCAGATGCCACCTCAGCAGCACATGATGGGCAAGAACATCCCACCTCGGATCGGTGAGCCCTACCCACCTGTGCTTCCAGGGGTGGCATCGGTGCTGAACGACCCCGAGCTCAGCGAGGTCATCCGGCCCACACCCACGGGTATCCCCGAGTTCGACCTGTCCAGGATCATCCCATCGGAGAAGCCAAGCAGCACCTTGCAGTATTTCCCCAAGAGTGACAACCAAACACCCAAATCACAGCCTTCCAACCTCCACCTCATGAACCTGCAGAACATGATGGCTGACCAGCCCCCGGTGCGGCCAGGTATGAATGCCCCCGGCCTCCCTGGGCAGCAGGGTGTGCAGAGGGGTCTCAGTATGCCTATGTGCCATCCTGGACAAGTGCCCATGATGGGCAGGACAGGCATACCACCCCAGCAAGGCATGATGGGCAACAGCGTGCACCAGGGCATGATGTCTCCACAGCAGAGCTTGATGGCCCAGCAGAATTTCATGTTGATGCAGGCCAAACAGAGGAGCATGTCTGTGTCAGGGGAGATGTATGCCCAGACAGGACACATGATGTCACCTCAGGGCTCTCTCATGGGGCCCCCACCTCAGCAGAACCTCATGGTCACGCACCAGATGAGGCAGAGGAGTGTCTCCCTGGACACCCAGATGAGTTACATCCCCGGGCCTGGGAACATGGCAAACCTGCCCTTCTAACCCCAGCTGGTGCTAAGGGACAGGAGAGGACAGGGCTGCCTGTACAAATGTTTTTAAACCTTTCTTCGGGGGAGGGTTGGGGGCCAGTGCGGGTGGAGGACACCACATGGGATGCTTTTCATATCGGATTCACCTCTACACAAAAAAACAGATGTGCAGTAAACTTGATGTGAATTGGGTTTCTTTTTACTTTCTTTTTTGGGGAAGGGGCGGGTGGAGGGGCTGGGAGTGGGGCTGTTGCTTTAAACTCTGTGTGGTGACCAGGGACATCCAAACCCTGTGGCAGTATGTAAAGTTTTCATTTGTGGTTTTCCTTTGTGAAGTGTTTTTCTTTCCCTTTTTTCCCTCTCTCTCTTCCCCTCCCCTTTTTCTTTTTTTAAGTCAATTTTTCTTTTTCTTTATTTTTAAACAACCAAAATGTACAAGAGGGTTTTTGGAACTAGCTGTAAATAGGTCGCTGGGAAAGGAAGAAACTTGTGCTGGTTTTTAATTGTTCTGTATTTCTGTGTTTTAATAGAAGCCTCAAAACATGTTTTTTTTTTTTTTTTAAGAAAACAGCAAACAAAAACATGGTAAAGGCAACAGTGTACAAGGACTGAAAACTTGCCTGGGGGGAGGCAGGAGGATCCCCCAGGGTACACAGGTCACTGAGAGCTCCCACTGTAGAGCGACTGTGTTAAAGCTGTGTCGTTCTGCATCTGAACAGTTGGCATGTGGGGGGTGTGTCGCTTCACACAGATCCTGGTCGCCTGTGGAGGCTGTACCGAGTACATGAAAACCAACCACTGAGCGCTGGCTGGGAGGTTGGAGCTGTGGCCCCATGAAGCACTGCTGAAGCTGCCAGTCCTCATCCAGTGGAGCAGAGGCCACAGCTTCACTGGATGCAGCTCTCACTGCTCCGTAGCAAAGCTGCCATCTCTGGGATGGAGAGGACACCAGCCCTTTGGCTGAAGAAGCAGCCAGGATCTGAGCTTTTCAGATGGTAACATGCAGTACCTGAAGGTCTTGACCAGCTGCGTCACCTCTAGTCCCTTCTCTTCCTTTCAGGCTGTGTTCCTCATAGGCAGGGTGGTTTGGTAAGCAGGGACAGATGGGCTCTGACACGAGTGAGGTGATGCGTTCTTGTGCTTCCAGGAGAGGTGAGCTGGGAGCAGAGTTCCAGCAGGGTTCCTGCAGCAGTCCTGCACCAGTCCTTTATCCATCCATTGCCCTCAGCCATTGTGTTGCACCGCCTCTGCTTCTGCCCTTTAATGCTCTCCCAGGTCTTCCGCATTCTTGTTGAGCCTCCTCCTCCAGAGTTTCACAGTCTTCATCTTGCCCTACTGGCAGCAGCCCTTCCCTACTGCACAACAGAGGTCCAGCCATTGAAGAGGACTTGTCCCTGTATGCAATACTCTTATCTCTGTGTGAGAGTTGTCCTGTATGGCGTCAGCAGTGCAGCCATCCTATGCTTTGGACAGAAGAGGCCAAGGCTAGATTGCAGCCCCTTGTTCCTAGGCTGGTGGAAGTGTGCCAGTCAAACAACTCCACCTCTTCTGGATGCACTCCACCTGCCCCATCCTCCCCTCTATAAGGTCTTCCTGCACATGACATTGATGGTCTTTCCTGTATTTGTTCACAGGGGGAACGGTGGTGTGGCACAGAGGGAGCACTTCTGCCCACCCCACAGTCTCTCTGGACCTCCATGGGAACTATTTCAGCATGGTGTACCCTATGGGTATCCAACATTGAGCCTGGGACACATGATTGCCAGAGGAGCACTAGTTGGAGTATTATGTCACTGGAGTCAGACCATGCACACTGTCTCTGTAGTAACAGAGGTCACCTTTCCCTGCTTGCTGCTGTAGGCAGGAGAGAGCTTTCAGGAAGGGAGATTGTCAAGTAACAAGTGACCAGCAATGCTTGTTATCACATTGCAGGCTGCTTGGAAAGGCTGGTGGGTGCTGAAACTTCAGTGTAGTGGCTGTTATGGTTGGACTTCATCTTAAAGGCCTTTTCCAACCTTAATGATTCAGTGATTCTAAGATGGAGGCGCAAAGTTGAGTTAGGAAGGTCATAAAGCCTTAGGGCAGTTGTGAGCAGTCCTAATGCGGAGTGCAAGTCTGGATCTGAGTAAGGATTTTGCCCTGGTCTCCTGCTTTGTATGGTTTTGGTGTGTACCACGCGCATTTTGGGGAGATGGCAAGATAGGAACAATTACAGGAAGTGCTCATTCCTGTCTCGGCAGTTTGAGCAAAAGGATGATCTTCAGCCCAGGCTAATGAAGTGTGCTGTGACCTGATGTGTTAGCTGGTTGGATCCTCCAGCCTTTCTGAGTGCATGTTTCACGTGGGAGGACATGGCTTAAACAGGTGTAGCTCTTTCTAAGCTTGACTTACCTGAAAGGCTGTGGCTTCTCTTGGCTGCACTTCAGGGTGTTGGCTCCTAGTAGTTTCTTGTGAACATCCAAATACTGATGCCAGCACCCCCAACCTTGCTCATCACCCACCAGCTAGTCTTAATTAATTTGAAGCCATAATATTTTCTATCTGGGACATTTTTTTTGGTTGTCTGTAGACAGCTGTTGTAGCCTGCTTAAGATCTCCATGTGTTCATACCTCTCCTGTCTCTTTCACCCATCCCAACTGAGAAGCTGCCAGGGGCTTGTGGTCCTTACTCTTTGGTTGACAGCCCATTGTCAGCCAGAGCCCACAGGCTGCTGTGCTCCAATGCACACTGCTGTGGAGGTCAGCACTGCCCACTCACAGGGAGGCAGACTTGCTTTTTGGTGACAAAGGAATACAAAGCAAAGCATTTTGACTCAGCAGCCTTGGATACAAAAGGGAAATCCTGATGCCAGTTCAGAGCTGGGGACTTGGAGAAGTGGTCAGTGCTTTTCTGCAAAATCCCACTGCCCCGGAGCCAGCTGCAATGGCTGAACAACAGGGAGAAGTGCTTCCTGACACCCCTCTGCCCTGGGCACTGCTCCCAGCTGTGCCTGTGAGCAGCACTATGGCAGCAGCTTCTCTGGAGGCTGAACAACAGCCAGTCCTCCGTAGACTTGGGCAGACTTTGTCATCAGGCCATTGCCCACTGCCACAAGCTGTGTCTCGTCTTGTGTTTTGTAGTTTATTGCTCAGCTTCTCAGCTTGAGTTCTGTGTTCTGACTCCACCTAACCACAGTGAAAGGTTTGCCATGACTTCACTGTGTTTTTCCAGCTCCAAAACAAGTGAATGCTGGGAAGCTGCATCTTTCAGTGTGTCTGATAAATCATTCAACCAGAATTAGCTTTCACCTTGAGGTAATGATGACTGTTCTATGCTGTCATCCCATGGAGAAACTTCCCCAGTCATTTTGTACCATTATATAAATATATATATAAATATAAATATATAAATACAATATGTGAAGACATCCTATTGGGTTTTATTTGAAACAATTTTTAGGCTTGTTTTTGGGTATCTGTGCTGCCTGTAATGTATTGACCTGTTTTATAGGTGCCTTTTTATTAAAAAGACAACTTTCAAAACCTGACCCTGTGCCTGTCTTCAGTCCCCAGCCCAGGCCCCAGGAGCACAACCAGCAACACTTGCAGCAGGTTGAAGCTGATTAGAGGGACTCAGCTGGCCCCATTATAAAACCTCACCTCAAGGGGAGGCTCAGTTTGAGAGGGAAGGAGCTCTTCTGAGGGCACGGAAGTTGTCTGTGCCTAATGTGTGCTAAGCCTTAGCTGCAGTGGGAGTTTTGTCTCTGTGAAATTTGGGCAGCCTTTCTTGTAGCAGGGCTAGCTGTTCAATGCCTGCTGCAGGCTGTGCAGGGTGGATGATCTGGCTCTCCTTGGCCACTTGTTGGGATCGAAGGGGACCCAGCCACCAGCAGTTCATTCTTGTGTTGTGAATTTTGGTGCCTAGGTCCAGGCTTTACTGGCTGGTCTTTACCATCCATTACCCTGCTCTCCTATCTCTACCTTCTGTGGCTTGAAGTGGATCATCTTTTCTAGCTGCTGCAAACAAGTAGCAATCACAAAACAGACCGCTGTCCTGCCTGCTGCTGGTCCTTGCCTCTATGGCTGTTCTTTGGCACACCTGCTCCCAGCCACTCATGCCCCTAGGTGCAGGGCTGGTGAGTGGCCAGGCGAGGCTGTCCTGAACACCTCGAGTCCATGTGCAGGGCTGCAGAGCAGGGAGGTGAGCTAGAGCAAGGGCAATCATTGCCCAAGGTATCCATTGGTGCCTAGAGTCCCACAGTTTCCCCCTTGTCCTGGGCCTCTCGTGGCACAGCTCCTGCCTGCCGTGGCTGCTGCGTGCTTGCTGCACGCCAGAGTAAACGTGGTGCATGCTGTGACAGCAGTAAGGCAAGAGGCCGGTTCTGGGGGCTCAGAGAGAGAGAGGACTCATGCTGCCATCTGTGCACAGAGCCGGGGTGGTGCATGTGGCATGTTGGCGGGCCTTAGTGGCAGTGGTGTCGTTTGTCCAGAGCCACCTGTGCTCCAAATAAGGAAGACACGGCAGGCAGCAGTAGGGACTCAAGCACTTAGGCATCTCTGGGAGATTAGGGTGAGCAAGTACGTCGCCTACTTGACACGAAAAATGAAACTGTGAGGCACAGTGAGGCGGGGGGTACTACAGCTGCTGGGAGGAATGTGAGGGCGTGGGGAGAGCCCCTTCTCTGCAGCGCTCCCAGGCACGCGTTCGTTCATGCGTTCCCCGGGTGTCGATGCACGCTCCGCTGCTCGTCACGGCCCCTGAGCACTGCCTGTGTGTAGCAGGACGCTCTGCTGCAACACCTCAGCTCTGCCTCCTGGGAGACTCGGCTGCCCTGTAGGAAAAGTGGAGCAGAGTGTTGTTGTAGGGGTCTTCGTGTTCCTCCTTTGAGGCTGCATTCAGAAAGGACCATCTATTTCTCTGGGTTGTCTGCTCCAGCCTCGTCTGCAGAGCACAGCCCAAGGCTGGGGTCACAGAGCGTGTGCTGTGGACCGTGGTGACACCACCTGTCTGCATGACACCTTTCCGCTCCCTGTGGGAGATTCCTCTAAGCTCAATCCCCCTTCCTAGCAGCCGAAGGCAGGCAGGACCCATCTACCTCACTTGCTAGCAGTGGGCTGGGAGCCAAGCAGATCTCCACAGGGCATCTCAAATGTCCAACTGAAGGCTGTGGTGTCCTGGGGAAGCTCTGGCAGTAGGAGCGCTTAGCAAGGGAGCCTGCTCTGGGCTAAGGTGAACCTTGGGAAGATGGGGACGATTTCACTGGGTGGAAAGAAAGCCAAGCATCCTCTGGAGTGGAGGAGAGTTCCTCGAATTCTTGTTGCCATTCTGCAAGCTAGCTGCAGTCAGATGCAGGAAGAGCAATGTCTGCGCTTGGGAAGGGGTCTGCAAGCTGGGATCCAGCTTTCTCGAGGTTGGCCAAGACAAACATAGGTGCAAAGATGGCTTGCCACTTAGTTTAGTGGCTGTAAAACCAAGGAAGGAGGTGCTGCACTCATTGGAAGTAGCTCTGTAAAACATGGCGCTAATATAAGTCTATGCTGACTTTGAACATATTGGAGCTTTCTGTGGCACTACTGAAGGATGCCTGAGATAGGTGCCCTTATGAGGCCTGTGGTCTCCATGTGCAAGCAGAGACATTTGTCAGAAAGATGCCATCAACCCCCTTGGTGTTCTCTGTTGCATTTGCTTTGCAGAAGTGACACGACTGCAGACAACTGCTTATGAGCACAAAACTTCAGGAGATGGTATTTTATTTGCTTGTTACAACTTGCATCAAAACTTTCTAAAAGTTACCAACATACCAGTACTAAAAACTATCGTAATAATAGATGTGTAATCTGGGTGCTCTCATTTTGCCTGCAGAGTTTCTGTTTGCCTTGTGAACACCAAAGATTTTACATTCTGACTGTTTCTTCAGTGGCATCTTTATGTAGGAAAATAGTTCCCATCAGGGCTGGGGAGGTCTTTAAAATGTGTCTGCAATGGGTTTGCTCACCAGTACAACCATGGAGATAGCAGGAGTAGGCTACAAGGGAGCTGCTCTTCCTCTGCTGCACATAGATGCTTGGATAGCTACAGTCACAGTTACCTGCAGGTTTCAGCTTTGAAGATGCAGCACTGCAAAAATGGTGGACTGCCTCTTTGTATGAAAGCTTTATGCTTGCAGAGTTTTCTCTCTGAATCACAGTTCGAGAATGAGGTGTTGAGATCTCTGGCTGAGTTGGACTGATGTAATATGAACCCTTCCATAACGACTGGTCTTTTTAGCAGGGCCCTTGGCTATAGCAAGGTTTGGCTGCAACTGAGTCCTTCATTGGTGGGTTGAACTTCGGAAGTGAGTTTAGCCCGAAATTCCTGCTGCAGGAGGGGGACCAACGTTATTCTGGTTTTCTTTAAAAAGTGAGGTAAGTGGTAGAGCAGATTTTAAAGTATGCTTGTGATTAGGGTCATGCTTGTGTAACAGTTGGTTCATGTGATTCTCATACAGCTTGTGCCACAGCACTGCTCAGCTAGCAAGAGAACCACAATACATCAGTGCTGTGTCTGTGCTGCACTGTTGTGCTGTGAGATCTACTAGGGAGCAGCAGGCTGAAGGAGTCTGTCAGGGCTGCCCAGCATGCCAGCTTGCCCTGCAATAATTGAGAGTGAAAGCTGCTGCTCTCATTTGGGACCAAACTGTTATCAAGCAACCCTGATCTGAGCAGCTGCTGGATACTTATGGTGCAGAGCAAGATCAATGCTCAGAGTGGTTCAGTGTAAACCTGGTTGCACTAAAATGCCGTGGATTCAGCTGAAACAAAAATACCAGAAAGAAGAGGGCAAAGCAAAATGCTGTGTTCCTTCTTAAGCCTGCTAAAAGCAAATAGAAACTACACAAGCAAACTCTGGTCCTTAGTGTGGAGCAGTTGGTCTCCTTGCTCTCACAACCCACAAATTGCCACCTAACTATCTGCAAGACAAAAAAATACACCTTCGGCCTCACAAAGCCATGCGGTTCATCTTCCCTGTGTTCAGTTGCAAGGCAGAAGACAGCTTTCTTCCCTAAATGAAAGCTCTTGCATAGTTGTGTGTTTACTTCAGCAGTCACCCACTGGAGCTCTTATCAGCAGTAAAACGGATCAAATGTGGAGAAAAGGATGTGGCTGGTGTCACGAAAGGAGTGTGTGATGGTCAAATCTTTCAGTCTGTGGCAGGACCTCCTGGCATGGGCTGTGGTGGGAGGATCACCAAGCTGTTGCTGGCTGGGGGGATGTCACACAGCAGGAGGAGCAACAGTGCAGCCAGAGACCATCCAGCACTGTGCCCACATTATTACTTCAAGCTCTGCACTCCCTGTCCATCCTAACCAGCATTTCCTATTCCTATTGGTGCAGCAAATGAGTCCCACTGCTTCCCCCGGGGCATGTCTTTACCAATCTGACCTACTGAAATGGCAACCTGCTTAGCTTTTGTCCTCTGTCCTCTCTCACTGACATGACTCCATGTTTACTTAGCTGCACTTTTTTTCCTTGCCCCTGGCACCCCATTCTCATACCAGGTTCTGTGCATAGGACACCTGCAGTCAGTCCTTCAAGGGAGAGGTGGAAACATCAGGTTCAACCCACTTAGGTTCATCTGGCTGCATCAGAGTGACCACTGAACAGCCTATGTTCACCAACAGCTGCCAGGCAGATTTCTGCAGGTGTGAGAACCAGGAGGAGGCAGGGAAGGTATCTGGTGGGATTTGGGCATTCAATGGCTATCAGACCTCAGTTTTTTGAGGAGTGAAGAAAATGTTGGGGATGGTCGTGAAACTTAGGATTGAGGGCACAGCCTGTGGGTAGCCTTTCCTACCTAGAAAGTGGAGATAGAAGTGGTATTGTCAGACTCAATCCCACTGCCTTTCCTTGTCACTTCCAAAATCTCATGCAGGGTCTCCCGGCTTATACAGCCAAGCTCCTGCAGGATCCGGAAGAAGTCATTACGGAACTTGACTCCAACAAAGGCGTAGAGGATGGGGTTGAGGCAGCAGTGCATGAAGCCAATGGCTTCTGTCACCATGATGGCTGTATCCAGCTGATCTTCCAGGAGACAGTTCTTGGTGAAGGCTTCTAGTTTGGTAAGCGTGTTCAGGAAGATGATGATGTGGTACGGGCTCCAGCAGAGCAGGAAGACACCTGTGACCAGGATGGCCACACGGACAGCTTTCTGCCGTTGCAGGCGCTGGGATTGACACAGAGCCCTGACGATGGCTGTGTAGCAGTAACACATGACCAGCAGGGGCACAAAGAAACCCACAGTGTGGTAGAGGAAGCGAGTTGCTAGCCAGGCATTGTTGCCATCGATCCCAACCTCTGGAAAATAACAAATGCTGCGGTTGCTGTCATCTGTCCAGACTTCCATGAAGATGAGATCAGGTAAGGTCAAGAGCAGTGAACCGAGCCAGACAGCAGCACAGGTGAGGTGGATGGAGCGAGCTCTGCGTTTGCGGTAGGTGTGAATTGCATAAACGATGGCCAAGTAGCGGTCCACTGCAATGCACCCCAGCAGCATGCTGCTGCAGTAGAAATTGATCTTGTGGGCAGCACTGAGGATCTTGCAGAGGAACTTCCCAAATACCCACCCAGCCAGGCTCTCCACCACACTGAAGGGGAAGGTGAGCAACAGTGCCAGGTTGGCCAGGGTGAGGTGGAAAAGGAAGTTTTCTGTGGTAGTGCGAGACCGCTTGAACCTCTCTAAAATGACCAAGACCAGGGCGTTGCCCAGGGTCCCCAACACAAACATCAGCAGATAGATGAGGGGCATGAAGACCTTTCTGAAGGGGTCTCTCTGATCACCAACCACAGATGACGCTGGGTTGAAGCAAAAGTAGCCCTCCAAAGAAGGGGTGGCATTTTCAGCTTCATAGTAACCACTCAGTTCCACCTGGCTCTGTGGAACAGAGAAAGTCTGGTTACTGATAGGGAAAATCTGAACACGAGAACACAGTCCCTCAGCTGCGCCTGGCAGACCAGGAACAGAGCATTTCTATCTCCTGCAGCCCATGTGCACTGGGACAAGGTGCTTCCCAGCTGTGGGATTTTTATCAATGATCTGCATAAGAGATTGAGCTGCAGCAAATGTGATTCCTGCTTAGCCTGCTGTAGGCAAATGAGCAGCCAGCATTTGTGATAAGATTGGGCAAGCCCTGAGCGCTGTGAAGCTGGAATTGGACTCAGGATGAGCCCCCGAGAGAGTGGGCAGATTCTGGCTGCCCTCAGGTTCCTTGCAGAATATGGACATTCACAAAAGCAAGAGGCTAAGGTGCAGATGAGATCAAAAAGGGAGAGTGGAACAGGAGGCTTGTGGCAAGATAAGTTAATGACAACTGGGAAGGGTTCAGCAGCAGCTACCCTGAGCTCCCCCAACCTCCCTTGAGACCAGCGCCAAGACTTCAATGTCAACCACAGCGGAAGTCTCTGCTCACTGCTTTCATACCTTTCACTACCAGCTGTAGCCGTTTGCACCTGCTGCTCCTTCCCTCCTCAGCCAAGCTTCCCATCTAAAAATGCTACCCCTGCTTTGAACAGTTTTAGAGCTGATTTGGGTTTTTTTCCTTCCCCCCATGTGGTGTTAAGCCAAGCAACCATGACCAACCTTGAGTCCTCCATTGTGCCTAGCCAGAGAAGAGTGATTTGTGTTTCTTCTCTCTCAGGCAGCCTTCCCTGGGTGATATGCTGGGTGCCTCTGCATGTGACTGTGGGGCAGGTGATGACTGTGGACTTTGCAGGGGCAGTGCTTTTCTCAAATGGCTGTGCTGCTGAAACCATCTGTATGGCTTCAAGGGGATCTCAGGCATGCTGATGGAGAAGTCTCTGGTGCATTACTGAACACATGGAGCAGGCAGCTGACTCAGGTAGTCCCCAAGCTGTGGGTGGTAGGAGGGTGAATAGTCCCCTGGGGAAAGTGTGGAATAAGCTTGCCCAGCTCTTGCTCTCTTCCTTGAGTCCCTACCAATGGCTGCTGCCAGAAAGAGCAACTTAATCCTGGTTTTGCCATGGTCCTGTTACCCCTCCTCAACAGCTCTGTACCCAATGCTGTTGCTGCTGTACTGATGCCACAGTAGTCACTCCCAAATGGGTAAAAGCTGGTCACCTTGGGGCCCAGAACTCCTCCTTTCTACCCACAACCTCAAATGCGCATGACTACCTCTAAACTAATTGTGGGGCTGTAAGCCTTTAATGAGAAGTATTTGTATTTCCAAAGAACAATTATTGTTTTGAATTAAGGCGTGATACTGGAGACTGGAAATTGATGTCAAAGACCAAACCCTTTAGAAATCACTTCCAGTTTATTTTCTCCCTGAAAATATTTCCTGTCTAGTCTGTACCTGTACCCTGTGTAAGGAGATACCAATGCACACAGAAATCTGTGATGCCTTTGGCCATGGCAGGGTAATTGAACTTCCCTAAAAAAACCAAACCAAACCACCACCAAAAAACCCCAAACAGCAAACAAACAAATGAACAAAAAAACAACCCCAAAAAAGCAGCCAAACAAAACCCACACCAAAACACCAAAACCAAATCAAGCCAAAACCAACAAAAAAAACCTTCACAATTTGTCACAGACACCAAACCAGGCTGCTCAGGACATGTGAGCGACTGTGCTGAAAACCCTGAAGGGAACATGTGTAGGAATGGGAAAACTCACTGGGGAGTCCCTGGAATGTTCCAGCTTTACAGGGAAAAAGGAAGTGAAGGGAAATGGCTGGGCTTGCTGGCTGGAGCGTCGGCCACTACCTAGAGCCGGTGACAACAGCAGGTGGACAGCCTGGGCAGTGTTCTACGGCTATGTCTGCTGAACAGTTTTCAGCATCTCCTTGCATTCAGAGCCGGAGGTGCGGAGGCTGGGAGCCACTATCAGACACCATCTGATTGCCGATAAGCTGGCAGATAGGGCTCTTACTGTAAGCCACTCGCCACTGACAGGGCAAGTGTGCACTGAGCTGTGTCTGAGATGTTCTCTCACGTGCATCTCCGAGCAGAGTAGTGAGTGTGGGTGGCTGTAGACAGATGAGTTGGAGACAAATAAAGGAGGAGAAAATGTCAAGAGTCCAGGCTGGGATAGGAAGGGCAGGAAGCAGAGCTGCAGGAGACACACAATGTGACAAGCTGAGGTTTTTGGGCGCTCTGCTGTGATTCCCATTTCTAGGACTGGAAGCAGGTGGCTGCCTGGTCTGGGATGGGAGAAGTCAACCATGTATGTGCAGGGCACCTTCTGTACAAGTGCCCTGCAATACAATTGCAGCCAGAATTTGGAGTGGGTGATAAAGTGACGTCTTTTTCTGTAACTGAGCAGTTAAGTGCATGCCTGGAAACCCCGATCCTGTATGCTCTTCATTCTGGGATCCCTTTTCCACTGTACCCCACATCACAGAGTTATTCCAGTCTCCATGTGTCAGCTGCTTTTCTCAGTTCCACACAACTACCAGTCAATCAAAACACAAGAGAAGCAGCTTGTGCACTGTTTGGGATTTTCAATGTGAGCCATTTCCTTCTAGCCTATGCTAGGGTGAGGATAAGCATGTTTCAGTCCCAAAGCCCTAAACCTGGAATTGCCTACATCAGCCCAAGTTACTGATGGAGCTGCTGTTCATCTCCTCTAAGGGTGCCTAACCAGGGAGACCCTTGGGTTAAGAGGAAAGTCTCTGGAAATGCCATGTTGCTGTAGCACAGATGCCTTTATAGCTCTTGAGTCATGTAGGTCCCTTTACAGTGACAGTTGGTCTGTGGCAGCTCAGAGGACCTGGTGGAAATCTTAGTGTTCTTTCTGTCACTGTGTTTTTGTTTTCCTAGTCTGCAGCTGAGAAAGGTTAAGCAGGCAAAGCTCTCTTGCTCTGGAGAACTGTGATTGTTGTTTAGGGCACATTATTTCTCCACAAGATTACAGAGATGTGTGGTCCCATATGGTATCAAAGTTTAGATGAGGCTCTTGCTGCTCCCACTGGGCATTACTGAGAAAAAAGACTCTTTCGATGCAAATGTTCTCTCCACTTTCCCTCACGCTTGATCACTGGGTCAAGCGACTGTGTCTGGTGACTGCATAGAGCAAGGTTTGTGGGTGGCTACAACAGGACATGGTGGAGGCCTTTTCTGCAAATCTCTGTGTGTAGGGAGCTGCTGCAAGCATTGAGCACAGATAAAGCAACAAGTGGCACCACCAAAGCAAATGTGGCATTGCTTATGTGGGATCTGTGGTTTGTTCCAGGGAGGGAGCCAAACCTAGGAAGGTCCTAGGAGACAGTATCACAAACTCCTGACTGTGGGAAGTCTGAAAAAAGGTATAAATATGTTTTTCTGTGGTGCCTGACTGTCAGTGCTCGGTTTTAAAGTTAGCTGAGTTTTCCCCCTCACACAGTCTCCTTTATAACTTTAAATAATTCACAGCAGAGGTAAAAAGCCTATAAGTCAAGGTTCTGGAAGAAAAATATATACAAAGAACAGGTCTCAGTGCTGCTTAATCCCCTTGCACTAAAAAATGGCATGGTTTTGCCACAACCATATGCCTGCTTATAGCACATGAAATGCTGGAGGCTCTGCTGGTGGGACAGATTTCCACTGGAGAGTTCAGCTGGAGGAATGAACCAGCATGGAGATGAAAAAGGTTTGAGTTTGGTTATAACCTCTCAGCAAGCATTAGCACTACCATAGAATTAGAACAAGAGCAGAGGAATGCCTTCCACAAAATATTATAAAAGAACATTATTCACAAAAAAAAAAAAAAAAAAAAAAAAAGAAAAAAAAAAGTTTATATTGGATAAACCTGAAAAAAAATCAGTGTTTATATAGCATAAATCTGAAAAAAAAAAAAATCAGTTTGCCTCCCCCTCACATCTCCTCTCTCATCCCTGGTGTATAGGACACAGGAGGGACAGAAGCACTGGTAACAATTAAACCCGGCATTTCTCTCTTCAGAGAAACTAAACAACATGTACTGCAGAGAGACACTGTATTAAAAAACAAATTTTAAGCTGCAACATTTGAAACCCAGGCTAATACTAGTGCTGCTGTGGACCTCCCCTTGGACAGCACAACATACTCTAAAAGATGCAGCTGCTGTCTTCCACTTGCAAACAGAGAGGAGACAGAACTTACATGGGGCAGAACACACAGTATCATCACCCCTTATTAGAAGTACTTGAAATGTATCTTCCTCTCTTGTAAGTATTATACATGTTCCCCTTTCATCAGTCCATGGCAGCCTGATCATGAAGACAGAAAGCAAGGGTAGGAGAATATGTGGTCATATCCAGGGGTTCTACATGCAGAGGGCACCGAGTTTGCTTGGGCGTCATTGCTTTGATGAAATTGCCAGGGCTTTGTAGACTGTGTGCATAGCTGTTTTATATCACCAAAGATGTACTGCAAAAGGTGCCTGGCTAAGAACAACTGTTTTACACCCATGTTGTGTCCATGGCTGCGCAGAGAGCAGGACAGCAAGGCACCAAGGCTAGGATAGGCTGGCAGCATGGGATAGGGATGCAGCCATCCAGCTCTCCCAGTGAGCCACCTGGCCCTTTGTCAGCAGCTGCAGTCTTGGTTGCTGTGCAAGAACAGTGCTCGGGCTCAGTGCTTGCCAGGGTGTTTGCACATGAGGTCCTGGTAGTTAGGCAGCTGTTCCCAAGGGAATATCTGACAACCCTAATCACAGTGGCTGCAGCCACATTATGCCAGCTCTCTGCAAGCACAGTGTCACTTTCAGTAACTGCATCAGTAAAGTCCAGACTTAAGGGACGTGAGGGCTGATTGTGCTGGTGTAAGAAATCACTCCACCCTTCCCTCTGACAAGAGGAGGGTGAGGAGGACAAACAGCAACCAGGTCTTTCAGCCCTCCCCAGTTCTACCTGCTCTCCCCATTATCAAGCAAAGCCAGGCCAAACTCACCAAGTCATAGGTCTCTGATGAGTAGCTGACAGGCCCCATGGTTTCGAGGGCAGAATCTGCCTCTCCTCTAGCAGTTTCAGAAGAAGTTGGTTTTTGGGGTGGAGTTAATCATGTCAGTGAGTAGGGAGGTACCCAGCATGTAACAATAGAGTATTTGCAAGGCAAATGGGCTGCAGGCATGAAGTGACCTAATTGATGTAAAGATTAGCTTTTGCTTTTTTTTTTTTTTTTTTTTTTTTTTTNTTTTTTTTTTTTTTTTTTTTTTTTTAGCACTGCATGTCGGCTTTTGAAGTGCAGTTTGAAGTATCCACGTTCCTTTCGGTTTGCACTAGAGAAGATCCAGAATGTCCATAGGTGTTCCTTGGAAACCTCCAGGGCTCGTGCCTATGACCATCTTCATTCCAGGTGGTCTGAAAGGCTTTGGAAAGCTCTGTGCTGAATTGGAGCACCTCTCTGAAGGCATCTGAGATGAAATGCATGGGTTTGGTCTGTATGACTACCGCCCTCTACTTTGGGGTCCTCCTGGCTGCTTTAACTCCATTGACCTGCTGATGTCTTCTGCTGCTTCTCCTACTACTCCACCTCATCTTGGCTCAGTGGGTAAGCTACAGGAAAGCATGGTCTTTACAGCCACTCTGCAGGACTAGGCCAAGGCTAGCGGGGTATTGTTGCGCAGGGAAGACAGAAAGGTTAGAGAGGATGCTTTCACTCCGCTAGGACTTGAGGATGGAGCACTCAGCATCAGGGACTTCCTTTAAAGGTTAGCAATGAGAGTGCCACTCCTCACACCAGGGCATGTTCAGGACTGGCTCTTTGTGACAGCTTCTGACCTTCAACAAATACTGCCCTCCCTCCAGCCCAAACTACCCCAGAACTGAAGCAAAAGTACCATGCAAAGTAAGACAGTGCAAGTCTGTAGGTGATGGTCAGTGGGACAGTCAGCAGGATGTGGCTGTAGGGAACTGGATACACTTCCCAGGCTGTAAGCTTAGCCCTCAGACATGACGTGGGAATGACAAGGGTTTGGGAAGCTGACTCCAAAGCAACACACCACCATTTTCACTTGCAAACACATACTATGCTGAGGAAATGACTGTTCCCATACAGACATGATCTAGGGCATCCATGTGTTACTGCAATGTGAAAGGTGAGAAAGATGATAGAGATAAGAGCATGGGAGAAGAATAAATGGGGAGAAATGAAGAAAAAAAAGTCACATCACAAGCAGGTGAGGAACTGAATACAGAAGAAAATAGTCACAAAATTCAACACTAAATGTTTGAGGATTGTTTTGGCATCTATCCATGGGAATTCCTGACTGAACTCATTTTCTGCCACATGCACACATTTCTCACTGAAGAACCACTCTTGTTTTTTTGTCAGGAACATAACATTTAATCATCCCGTAGAAAGTATTCTGATAATGTTATTAAGCTCTACATAAGGCTGATAAAACACACTGCTTTGTGTTGTTACTCTGCTCTGTGACTACCAAGCACATCTGCTGACCAGTTTGACACTGCACTGACTTTCTGAGTTCTGCTTGAAAACAGCCAGACTGCTTATGGCTCCTGAATCTACTCACCTCTAATGTTTACTGTTTGTCTCATTTCCTCTTACCACAACTAAAGCTTTGAAAAGCATGTGCTGCCTACAGATGTTAGTCATGTTTACTCATCTGGTAATTTCGGCTGTCATTTGTTCTGTTAAGGCTAGAGCATGCTATTTCCTGTACGTCTCATTGGGAAGTGTGATGCTTAGTCCTCCAAAGAGTTGAGATGAAACACTGGTCCCTGCACAGCAGGACTAGAGCAGCAGCAGGTGCTGGAGAAACAAGTTTGTGCCTGGTGTATAGGAATGGGGGCATTGAGGCTTCCCCAGCTGTAATTGTTGTAATCCTTGGCCAAGAAAACTGGCACAAGAATAAGTGAGACACAACCTTTCTGCTCCTCTGGCATTCAAAGGTGCAATGCCTGTCTTTTGAGGTTTCTTTTCCATTTGCTGTGCATGAAACAAGTTTTTTTAAAAGGAAGAGGAACACATCAGGTGGGAGAGAGGCTGCAAGGGAGCTCTGTGCCAGGGACAACTCCTTTGCCCCAGGGGATGGCAGGTCAGCACGACAGCAGCAGCCCCACGGCAGAGCAGCAGGTAGTCTGGGAGCGAACAAAAGAAAATAATTAAGGATGAGGCTGCGCTGATCTTATTTCTCATGAGGATAAGGCAGGAACATGTAAAGTTATCGCACCACAAGGGTTTCCAGGCCTGATGGAAATGACTGTGCTGTGGCTGCCAGAGGAAGGAATAATGTGACATCTTCCTGTCACAGTAACCTACAGACCTTTCCATGACTCAAAGGTCAGGCGTGTGCACCCTACATATCATGGTGCTGGCCCCACGTGTGTGGCTGCTGAGGATACGGATAAACAATGATCTAAAGGTGGCCCTAGATGTGAGGAACTAGGGGAACCTGGCAATGCAAGGGGTAATAGATAGGTTTCCTTTGGGTTTTGTGCCCATTTTGGAATCATGTTTGAGAAAAAAAAATTGGTTTTGAAAAGTTGGAGTTGCCAGCATTTTGACTTGTGTTTAAGAGCAAATTCTTCTTGTGCTTCACTTTGTCAAAATTCTAGTCTGAGTAACAGCCACCTAGAAAGGAAATGGCGATTTCTAAGGTGTTGTGGTCGCTGGGTATGGTTCCTGCACGCCGTGGGTCGCTCTTTTGTATCCGTGATAGCTGTGTTTTAAGGACTAGGTAAAGAAGCTGCATAACTTTTCAGGCTTGTTCCCAGAAAACGGGAATGTTGCCGGTATCTTTGTTATGAGGTCTAACAGGCATATTGCTCCCGGGCAAGCTACTCGGCAGCGCCGGTGGTTTCTACCTTTGGCACCATATATCCCTTTCTCTTCTAGAGACCTATAAATAGGTAAAAATGCCTTTGTAATGGCGGGCGCGCCGCGGCTGTCTCCGCGCAGCCCCTACGCTTTCTGCAGCCCTCGCCACCAGCACGCGCGGTCACCCTGCTTCCACTTTCCGCCGGCAGGGATCAGTTTTCCCTCCTGCGTCCCTCGTTGCCCTGAGGCTCTGCAGCACGATACGAAGCTCTTCCCAGGACGGAACATACGCAGCACGCAGCGCGCGCTCATTCCACGTGTGAGTGGGCGTGGCGCGCTCCGAGCGTGAGTGCGTGCGGGGCGGGGCCAGCCTGTCCGGCCGGGAGGGGGAGGGCGCACGGGAGGAAGGAGGAAGCCGCCATCTTGGAGCGTCGAGTCGCCATAACAAGGCACCAAGGGGGAGCGAGAGNGCGCCGCGGCGGGCTTGGGGCGGCGGGAGCGGGGCGGGAGGTGCTGCCGCCGCCTGGCCTAGCCTCGCGGCCTGCGGTGGGAGCGGTAGGGCCTCAGCGAGGCCTGGCGGCGCCGGGTGCCCGCGACCGAGGTGTGGGCGGCCGGCTGGGGTTGCGCTGGGAGCAGCCGGGCCGTGGGGCCGGC